>CM020510.1:3142772-3282772 GCA_009823395.1 Thamnaconus septentrionalis | reverse complement strand
ACCTCATAATAATAACAGCAATAAATAATATCAATAATAATAATAACTATTATTATTATTAGGGACTGAGCCAGCGGAAGACCAGTTCGAAACGAACTGGTCTTTCGCAATGGCTAAAGACCCTATTGTATTTGCTATGTTTATTAGGGACTGAGCCAGTGAAAGACCAGTTCGAATGAACTGGTCTTTCGCAATGGCGCGAAGACCCTATTGTATTTGCTATGTTTATTAGGGACTGAGCCAGTGAAAGACCAGTTCGAATGAACTGGTCTTTCGCATAATGGCGAAAGACCCTATTGTATTTGCTATGTTTATTCTTATTATTATTAGGGACTGAGCCAGCGGAAGACCAGTTCGAAACGAACTGGTCTTTCGCAATGGCGAAAGACCCTATTGTATTTGCTATGTTTATTAGGGACTGAGCCAGCGGAAGACCAGTTCGAATCGAACTGGTCTTTCGCAATGGCGAAAGACCCTATTGTTTTTGCTATGTTTATTCTTATTATTTACAAAACATGCTCCAAAACTCACCAAATTCGGTATGGAGGTAGAAACTGGTACACAATGAAAGAAAATGAAGACAAAAAGGCAAAATTCCACTTCTAGCGCCCCCTAGAGGGGTCCAACTACAATTGTCCAAAAATTACAAAAGGCCCTAGCTACCACTAGGAAGGTCGAAAAAGATGGAAACACCCACGTTCGTCTCTTCAAGCCCGACATTTCATATGCTCTAACCTATGTCGCCCGACAAACAGGGAGTGAGTTATTCCCACTTTTTGTTTTCACATTAAAAGCACAAGGCTCAGAAAGCGCAAGTCCGACGGGCTTGAAAATTCAGTATGACATAGACTGGACGTCCATTACAAAGAATCATCAAAAAAAAGTGATTTTTCCAACCGTTTTCGTGGCGCCCCAAGAGGCGTCCAACTACAATTGGCCACTAATTAAAAATGGCCCTAGCTTCCACTAGGAAGGTCGAAAAAAGATGGGGGAAACACCCACGCGTTCGTCTCTTCAAGCCCGACATTTTGCACCTCTAACCTTTGTCCCCCGACAAACAAGAAGTGAGTTATTCCCACTTGTTTGGTTTTCAAATTAAAATCATAAGGCTCAGAAAGCGCAAGTCCAACGGGCTTGAAAATTCAGTAAGACATAGTCTGGACCTTCATTACAAAGAATCATCAAAAACATTTTTGCTTTTTCCAACCGTTTTAAATGCAACGGCCCTCCAACCAGACTCTAACTCATAACTCTTCATATTTATGGATATAGTTAGAACATTGGATCGGCTTTGACAATGCAAGATCCACTATAAAGGACACTGATTGCGTAACATTCTTTTTCTTTTTTTTTTCCTCAACTGGCAGACAGAACATGATCAAAGGCTATTAAAACATGTCAGTCATAAATGCTGGCTTGTGATTGAACAACGCCCCATAACAACAGACATTTAACTGCAGCACAGCCTAGCTAAAAGATGATACTAGTATCTTTCATGTAGACGCCCGAAATGGCTGAGTTCTAAGCTTAGGTGTCCAAGGTTGCAAAAACGCCTTTCTCTATCTCTCCCTCTTTTTAACACACATAAATGGCTGCAGTTTCCTTTAGGGAAGTCGTACAGGCGTCATTCAAACATCCACGTGTTTGTCTCATCAGTCGCCGGGCGTCGGCAGAGGACGGGGGGCAATTGCAGGCGGTCGGGGTCATCGGGGTCGCGTCGGCCACGCGGCTCAGTCCCGCTCAATCCTGCTTGCAGGGCTAGTTCTTATTATTATTATTTACAAAACATGCTCCAAAACTCACCAAATTCGGCACGGAGGTAGAAACTGGTACACAATGAAAGAAAATGAAGACAAAAAGGCAAAATTCCACTTCTAGCGCCCCCTAGAGGCATCCAACTACAATTGTCCAAAAACTACAAATGGCCCTAGCTTCCACTAGGAAGGTCGAAAAAAGATGGGGGAAACACCCACGCGTTCGTCTCTTCAAGACCGACATTTCGTATGCGCTCTAACCTATATCGCCCAAAAACAGGGAGTGAATTATTCCCACTTTTCGTTTTCACGTTAAAAGCATAAGGCTCAGAAAGCGCCAAGTCCGGACGGGCTTGAAAATTCAGTATGACATAGACTGGACCTTCATTACAAAGAATCATCAAAAAAAAAAGGATTTTTCCAACCGTTTTCGTGCGCCCCCAAGAGGCGTCCAACTACAATTGACCACAAATTACAAATGCCCTAGCGTCCACTAGGAAGGTCCAAAAAGATGGGGAAAACACCCACGCGTTCGTCTCTTCAAGCCCGGCATTTTGCACCTCTAACCTTTGTCCCCGACAAACAGGGAGTGAGTTATTCCCACTTGTTTGGTTTTCACATTAAAATCATAAGGCTCAGAAAGCGCAAGTCCAACGGGCTTGAAAATTCAGTAAGACATAGTCTGGACCTTCATTACAAAGAATCATCAAAACATTTTTGCTTTTTCCAACCGTTTTTCGTGCAACGGCCCCCAACCAGACTCTAAGCCATAACTCTTCATATTTGTGGATATAGTTAGAACGTTGGATCGGCTTTGACAATGCAAGATCCACTATAAAGGACACTGACTGCATAACATTCTTTTTCCTTTTTTTTCCTCAACTGGCAGGCAGAACATGCTCAAAGGCTATTAAAAATGTCAGTCATAAATGCTGGCTTGTGATTGAACAACGCCCATAACAACAGACATTTAACTGCAGCACAGCCTAGCTAAAAGATGAGTGGAGCTCTGGTGTGAACTACTACATTGATTAACATGGGCGCCCGATGGGCGCTCGGCGCCATGGCGGCACTTCCGCGTCCAGTGTGAAACCGGCGTTAGACTTATATACTGGTTTAGACATCTTTTCTGAAAGTGCTGCGTCGGCCCACGAAGCATGCCTACAATTAATGAAGCACACCATCACTGACAAGTGCACCAACGTAGCTTCAGGACCTAGCATGAGATTTAGTGTAGGAACATGAAGTGTATGTAAACTTCTGACCACAACTGTAACTAACCAGTCAGATCAAAGCGGGCAAGAAGAATGGAGTCACTTTGCTGATGGGCTGGATCGTAAAGACTTAAGGTGGGGAACAGAATGTCCACATCAGAATGTCCAAATTGTGACATATAAATATCCTGTCAGACAAAGGCTCTTAGAATTGTCCCCTCTTACGGTGAGCAACTCGACGGACAGCCATTGTCTAACCTCTGCAAGGTAAGTGCACTGAATTCCTTCTTGTACCTATAAACTGTCAGGAAAATAATTATTTCCACTACACTTGTCAATGTGTGTTAACGTGTAGCTAATGCTTTTCAACAGTGTAAAGCTGATTTTTTACATGATTCAATAAATGCGTAACACCTCTACGATCAGGTTAGGGCCTGAACCTTTTTCAGCCTCACTGTTATGCTGAAGTAACTTTTCAGCAAAGCTACCAGAGCATCCTCCGCACTAACTCGTGCCACTAATGTTTTTATGTGGATTTGTGAGCCTGTGTGTATTAATTTTGCTTTTTCCAACGTTTTTCGTGCAACGGCCCTCCAACCAGACTCTAACTCATAACTCTTCATATTTATGGATATAGTTAGAACGTTGGATCGGCTTTGACAATGCAAGATCCACTATAAAGGACACTGACTGCATAACATTCTTTTCCTTTTTTTTGCCTCAACTGGCAGGCAGAACGTGCTCAAAGGCTATTAAAACATGTCAGTCATAAATGCTGGCTTGTGATTGAACAACGCCCCATAACAACAGACATTTAACTGCAGCACAGCCTAGCTAAAAGATGATACCAGTATCTTTCATGTAGACGCCGAAATGGCTGAGTTCCAAGCTTAGGTTGCTCCTGCTCGGTTGGAGCCCTAACGCCTTTCTCTATCTCTCCCTCTTTTTTAACACACATAAATGGCTGCAGTTTCCTTTAGGGAAGTCGTACAGACGTCATTCAAACATCCACGTATTTGTCTCATCAGTCGCCGGGCGTTGGCAGAGGTCGGGGGTCATCGGGGGTCGCGTCGGCCGTGGCGGCTCAGTCCCGTTTAATCCTGCTTGCAGGGCTAGTTATTATTATTATTTACAAAACATGCTCCAAAACTCACCAAATTCGGCACGGAGGTAGAAACTGGTACACAATGAAAGAAAATGAAGACAAAAAGGCAAAATTCCACTTCTAGCGCCCCCTAGAGGCGTCCAACTACAATTGTCCAAAACCTACAAATGGCCCTAGCTTCCACTAGGAAGGTCGAAAAATGATGGAAACACCCACGCTGTTCGTCTCTTCAAGCCCGACATTTAAATGCGCTCTAACCTATGTCGCCCGACAAACAGGGAGTGAATTATTCCCACTTTTCGTTTTCACGTTAAAGCATACAGCTCAGAAAGCGCAAGTCCGACGGGCTTGAAAATTCAGTATGACATAGACTGGACCTTCATTACAAAGAATCATCAAAAAAAAGGATGCTTCCAACTGTTTTCGTGCACCCCAAAGGCGTACAACTACAATTGACCACAAATTACAAATGGCCCTAGCTTCCACTAGGAAGGTCGAAAAAGATGGGAGAACACCCAGGCGTTCGTCTCTTCAAGCCCGACATTTCGTGACGCTCTAACCTTTGTCCCCGACAAACAGGAAGTGAGTTATTCCCACTTGTTTGGTTTTCAAATTAAAATCATAAGGCTCAGAAAGCGCAAGTCCAACGGGCTTGAAAATTCAGTAAGACATAGTCTGGACCTTCATTACAAAGAATCATCAAAACATTTTTGCTTTTTCCAACTGTTTTCGTGCAACAGCCCTCCAACCAGACTCTAACTCATAACTCTTCATATTTATGGATATAGTTAGAACGTTGGATCGGCTTTGACAATGCAAGATCCACTATAAAGGACACTGATTGCGTAACATTCTTTTTCCTCTTTTTTTTTCCTCAACTGGCAGGCAGAACATGCTCAAAGGCTATGAAAACATGTCAGTCATAAATGCTGGCTTGTGATTGAACAACAGAGATTTAACTGCAGCACAGCCTAGCTAAAAGATGATACCAGTATCTTTCATGTAGACGCCGAAATGGCTGAGTTCTAAGCTTAGGTTGCTCCTGCTCGGTTGGAGCCCGAACGCTTTTCTATCTCTCCTCTTTTTAACACACATAAATGGCTGCAGTTTCCTTTAGGGAAGTCGTACAGACGTCATTCAAACATCCACATGTTTGTCTCATCAGTCGCCGGGCGTCGGCAGAGGACGGGGGGCAATTGCAGGCGGTCGGGGGTCATCGGGGGTCGCGTCGGCCGTGGCGGCTCAGTCCCGCTCAATCCTGCTTGCAGGGCTAGTTAGGGACTGAGCCAGTGAAAGACCAGTTCGAAACGAACTGGTCTTTCGCCGAAACGAACTGGTCTTTCGCAATGGCGAAAGACCCTATTGTATTTGCTATGTTTATTCTTATTATTATTATTATTATTATTTACAAAACATGCTCCAAAACCCACCAAATTCGGCACGGAGGTAGAAACTGGTACACAATGAAAGGAAATGAAGACAAAAAGGCAAAATTCCACTTCTAGCGCCCCCTAGAGGGGTCCAACTACAATTGTCCAAAAACTACAAATGGCCCTAGCTTCCACTAGGAAGGTCGAAAAAAGATGGGGGAAACACCCACGCGTTCGTCTCTTCAAGCCCGACATTTCGTATGCTCTAACCTATGTCGCCCGACAAACAGGAAGTGAATTATTCCCACTTTTCGTTTTCACGTTAAAAGCATACAGCTCAGAAAGCGCAAGTCCGACGGGCTTGAAAATTCAGTATGACATAGACTGGACCTTCATTACAAAGAATCATCAAAAAAAAAAGGGATGCTTCCAACCATTTTCGTGCGCCCCCCCAAAGGCGTCCAACTACAATTGACCACAAATTACAAATGGCCCTAGCTTCCACTAGGAAGGTCCAAAAAAGATGGGGAAAACACCCACGCGTTCGTCTCTTCAAGCCCGACATTTTGCACCTCTAACCTTTGTCCCCGACAAACAGGAAGTGAGTTATTCCCACGTTTTGGTTTTCAAATTAAAATCATAACGCTCAGAAAGCGCAAGTCCAACGGGCTTGAAAATTCAGTAAGACATAGTCTGGACCTTCATTACAAAGAATCATCAAAAACATTTTTGCTTTTTCCAACCGTTTTCGCAACGGCCCCCAACCAGACTCTAAGCCATAACTCTTCATATTTGTGGATATAGTTAGAACGTTGGATCGGCTTTGACAATGCAAGATCCACTATAAAGGACACTGATTGCGTAACATTCTTTTTCTTTTTTTTTTCCTCAACTGGCAGGCAGAACATGATCGAAGGCTATTAAAACATGTCAGTCATAAATGCTGGCTTGTGATTGAACAACGCCCATAACAACAGACATTTAACTGCAGCACAGCCTAGCTAAAAGATGATACCAGTATCTTTCATGTAGACGCCGAAATGGCTGAGTTCTAAGCTTAGGTTGCTCCTGCTCGTTTGGAGGCTTAACGCCTTTCTCTATCTCTCCTCTTTTTAACACACATAAATGGCTGCAGTTTCCTCTAGGGAAATCGTACAGACGTCATTCAAACATCCACGTGTTTGTCTCATCAGTCGCCGGGCGTCGGCAGAGGGACGAGGGCAATTGCAGGCGGTCGGGGTCATCGGGGTCGCGTCGGCCGCGGCGGCTCAGTCCCGCTCAATCCTGCTTGCAGGGCTAGTTCTTATTATTATTATTATTATTATTTACAAAACATGCTCCAAAACCCACCAAATTCGGCACGGAGGTAGAAACTGGTACACAATGAAAGAAAATGAAGACAAAAAGGCAAAATTCCACTTCTAGCGCCCCCTAGAGGGGTCCAACTACAATTGTCCAAAAACTACAAATGGCCCTAGCTTCCACTAGGAAGGTCGAAAAAAGATGGGGGAAACACCCACGCGTTTGTCTCTTCAAGCCCGACATTTCGTACGCTCTAACCTATGTCGCCCGACAAACAGGAAGTGAATTATTCCCACTTTTCGTTTTCACGTTAAAAGCATACAGCTCAGAAAGCGCAAGTCCGGCCGGGCTTAAAAATTCAGTATGACATAGACTGGACCTTCATTACAAAGAATCATCAAAAAAAAAGGGATGCTTCCAACCATTTTCGTGCCCCCAAAAGGCGTCCAACTACAATTGACCACAAATTACAAATGGCCCTAGCTTCCACTAGGAAGGTCCAAAAAGATGGGAAAACACCCACGCGTTCGTCTCTTCAAGCCCGACATTTTGCACCTCTAACCTTTGTCCCCGACAAACAGGAAGTGAGTTATTCCCACGTTTTTGGTTTTCAAATTAAAATCATAACGCTCAGAAAGCGCCAAGTCCAACGGGCTTGAAAATTCAGTAAGACATAGTCTGGACCTTCATTACAAAGAATCATCAAAAACATTTTTGCTTTTTCCAACCGTTTTCGTACAACGGCCCCAACCAGACTCTAAGCCATAACTCTTCATATTTGTGGATATAGTTAGAACGTTGGATCGGCTTTGACAATGCAAGATCCACTATAAAGGACACTGATTATGCGTAACATTCTTTTTCTTTTTTTTTCCTCAACTGGCAGGCAGAACATGATCGAAGGCTATTAAAACATGTCAGTCATAAATGCTGGCTTGTGATTGAACAACGCCCCATAACAACAGACATTTAACTGCAGCACAGCCTAGCTAAAAGATGATACCAGTATCTTTCATGTAGACGCCGAAATGGCTGAGTTCTAAGCTTAGGTTGCTCCTGCTCGTTTGGAGGCTTAACGCCTTTCTCTATCTCTCCCTCTTTTTTAACACACATAAATGGCTGCAGTTTCCTCTAGGGAAATCGTACAGACGTCATTCAAACATCCACGTGTTTGTCTCATCAGTCGCCGGGCGTCGGCAGAGGACGGGGGGCAATTGCAGGCGGTCGAGGGTCATCGGGGGTCGCGTCGGCCGCGGCGGCTCAGTCCCGCTCAATCCTGCTTGCAGGGCTAGTTAGGGACTGAGCCAGCGGAAGACCAGTTCGAAACGAACTGGTCTTTCGCAATGGCGAAAGACCCTATTGTTTTTGCTATGTTTATTCTTATTATTTACAAAACTTGCTCCAAAACTCACCAAATTCGGTATGGAGGTAGAAACTGGTACACAATGAAAGAAAATGAAGACAAAAAGGCAAAATTCCACTTCTAGCGCCCCTAGAGGGTCCAACTACAATTGTCCAAAATTACAAAAGGCCCTAGCTACCACTAGGAAGGTCGAAAAAGATGGGGAAACACCCACGCTCGTCTCTTCAAGCCCGACATTTCGTGCGCTCTAACCTATGTCGCCCGACAAACAGGGAGTGAGTTATTCCCACTTTTCGTTTTCACATTAAAAGCACAAGGCTCAGAAAGCACAAGTCCGACGGGCTTGAAAATTCAGTATGACATAGACTGGACGTCCATTACAAAGAATCATCAAAAAAAAAAGTGATTTTTCCAACCGTTTTCGTGCGCCCCCAAGAGGCGTCCAACTACAATTGGCCACTAATTACAAATGGCCCTAGCTTCCACTAGGAAGGTCGAAAAAAGATGGGGAAAACACCCAGGCGTTCGTCTCTTCAAGCCCGGCATTTTGCACCTCTAACCTTTGTCCCCCGACCAACAGGAAGTGAGTTATTCCCACTTGTTTGGTTTTCAAATTAAAATCATAAGGCTCAGAAAGCGCAAGTCCAACGGGCTTGAAAATTCAGTAAGACATAGTCTGGACCTTCATTACAAAGAATCATCAAAAACATTTTTGCTTTTTCCAACCGTTTTCGTGCAACGGCCCTCCAACCAGACTCTAACTCATAACTCTTCATATTTGTGGATATAGTTAGAACGTTGGATCGGCTTTGACAATGCAAGATCCACTATAAAGGACACTGATTGCGTAACATTCTTTTTTCTTTTTTTTTTTCCTCAACTGGCAGACAGAACATGATCAAAGGCTATTAAAACATGTCAGTCATAAATGCTGGCTTGTGATTGAACAACGCCCCATAACAACAGACATTTAACTGCAGCACAGCCTAGCCAAAAGATAATACCAGTATCTTTCATGTAGACGCCGAAATGGCTGAGTTCTAAGCTTAGGTGTCCAAGGTTGCAAAAAACGCCTTTCTCTATCTCTCCCTCTTTTTAACACACATAAATGGCTGCAGTTTCCTTTAGGGAAGTCGTACAGACGTCATTCAAACATCCACGTGTTTGTCTCATCAGTCGCCGGGCGTCGGCAGAGGACGGGGGGCAATTGCAAGCGGTCGGGGGTCATCGGGGGTCGCGTCGGCCGCGGCGGCTCAGTCCCGCTCAATCCTGCTTGCAGGGCTAGTTCTTATTAGGGACTGAGCCAGTGAAAGACCAGTTCGAAACGAACTGGTCTTTCGCAATGGCGAAAGACCCTATTGTATTTGCTATGTTTATTCTTATTATTATTATTATTATTATTTACAAAACATGCTCCAAAACCCACCAAATTCGGCACGGAGGTAGAAACTGGTACACAATGAAAGAAAATGAAGACAAAAAGGCAAAATTCCACTTCTAGCGCCCCTAGAGGGGTCCAACTACAATTGTCCAAAAACTACAAATGGCCCTAGCTTCCACTAGGAAGGTCGAAAAAGATGGGGAAACACCCACGCTGTTCGTCTCTTCAAGCCCGACATTTCGTACGCTCTAACCTATGTCGCCCGACAAACAGGAAGTGAATTATTCCCACTTTTCGTTTTCACGTTAAAAGCATACAGCTCAGAAAGCGCAAGTCCGACGGGCTTGAAAATTCAGTATGACATAGACTGGACCTTCATTACAAAGAATCATCAAAAAAAAAGGGATGCTTCCAACCATTTTCGTGCGCCCCCAAAAGGCGTCCAACTACAATTGACCACAAATTACAAATGGCCCTAGCTTCCACTAGGAAGGTCCAAAAAGATGGGGGAAAACACCCACGCGTTCGTCTCTTCAAGCCCGACATTTTGCACCTCTAACCTTTGTCCCCGACAAACAGGAAGTGAGTTATTCCCACGTTTTTGGTTTTCAAATTAAAATCATAACGCTCAGAAAGCGCCAAGTCCAACGGGCTTGAAAATTCAGTAAGACATAGTCTGGACCTTCATTACAAAGAATCATCAAAAACATTTTTGCTTTTTCCAACCGTTTTCCGTGCAACGCCCCCCAACCAGACTCTAAGCCATAACTCTTCATATTTGTGGATATAGTTAGAACGTTGGATCGGCTTTGACAATGCAAGATCCACTATAAAGGACACTGATTGCGTAACATTCTTTTTTCTTTTTTTTTTTCCTCAACTGGCAGGCAGAACATGATCGAAGGCTATTAAAACATGTCAGTCATAAATGCTGGCTTGTGATTGAACAACGCCCCATAACAACAGACATTTAACTGCAGCACAGCCTAGCTAAAAGATGATACCAGTATCTTTCATGTAGACGCCGAAATGGCTGAGTTCTAAGCTTAGGTTGCTCCTGCTCGTTTGGAGGCTTAACGCCTTTCTCTATCTCTCCCTCTTTTTTAACACACATAAATGGCTGCAGTTTCCTCTAGGGAAATCGTACAGACGTCATTCAAACATCCACGTGTTTGTCTCATCAGTCGCCGGGCGTCGGCAGAGGACGGGGGGCAATTGCAGGCGGTCGGGGGTCATCGGGGGTCGCGTCGGCCGCGGCGGCTCAGTCCCGCTCAATCCTGCTTGCAGGGCTAGTTATTATTATTATTATTATTTACAAAACATGCTCCAAAACCCACCAAATTCGGCACGGAGGTAGAAACTGGTACACAATGAAAGGAAATGAAGACAAAAAGGCAAAATTCCACTTCTAGCGCCCCCTAGAGGGGTCCAACTACAATTGTCCAAAAACTACAAATGGCCCTAGCTTCCACTAGGAAGGTCGAAAAAGATGGGGAAACACCCACGCTGCGTTCGTCTCTTCAAGCCCGACATTTTCGTATGCTCTAACCTATGTCGCCCGACAAACAGGAAGTGAATTATTCCCACTTTTCGTTTTCACGTTAAAAGCATACAGCTCAGAAAGCGCAAGTCCGACGGGCTTGAAAATTCAGTATGACATAGACTGGACCTTCATTACAAAGAATCATCAAAAAAAGGGATGCTTCCAACCATTTTCGTGCGCCCCCAAAGGCGTCCAACTACAATTGACCACAAATTACAAATGGCCCTAGCTTCCACTAGGAAGGTCCAAAAAGATGGGAAAACACCCACGCGTTCGTCTCTTCAAGCCCGACATTTTGCACCTCTAACCTTTGTCCCCGACAAACAGGAAGTGAGTTATTCCCACGTTTTTGGTTTTCAAATTAAAATCATAACGCTCAGAAAGCGCAAGTCCAACGGGCTTGAAAATTCAGTAAGACATAGTCTGGACCTTCATTACAAAGAATCATCAAAAACATTTTTTGCTTTTTCCAACCGTTTTTCGTGCAACGGCCCCCAACCAGACTCTAAGCCATAACTCTTCATATTTGTGGATATAGTTAGAACGTTGGATCGGCTTTGACAATGCAAGATCCACTATAAAGGACACTGATTGCGTAACATTCTTTTTCTTTTTTTTTTTTCCTCAACTGGCAGGCAGAACATGATCGAAGGCTATTAAAACATGTCAGTCATAAATGCTGGCTTGTGATTGAACAACGCCCATAACAACAGACATTTAACTGCAGCACAGCCTAGCTAAAAGATGATACCAGTATCTTTCATGTAGACGCCGAAATGGCTGAGTTCTAAGCTTAGGTTGCTCCTGCTCGTTTGGAGGCTTAACGCCTTTCTCTATCTCTCCCTCTTTTAACACACATAAATGGCTGCAGTTTCCTCTAGGGAAATCGTACAGACGTCATTCAAACATCCACGTGTTTGTCTCATCAGTCGCCGGGCGTCGGCAGAGGACGGGGGCAATTGCAGGCGGTCGGGGGGTCATCGGGGTCGCGTCGTCGCGGCGGCTCAGTCCCGCTCAATCCTGCTTGCAGGGCTAGTTAGGGACTGAGCCAGTGGAAGACCAGTTCGAATTAACTGGTCTTTTCGCAATGGCGAAAGACCCTATTGTATTTGCTATGTTTATTAGGGACTGAGCCAGCGGAAGACCAGTTCGAAACGAACTGGTCTTTCGCATGAATGGCGAAAAGACCCTATTGTATTTGCTATGTTTATTCTTATTATTATTATTTACAAAACATGCTCCAAAACTCACCAAATTCGGCACGGCGGTAGAAACTGGTACACAATGAAAGAAAATGAAGACAAAAAGGCAAAATTCCACTTCTAGCGCCCCCTAGAGGCATCCAACTACAATTGTCCAAAAACTACAAATGGCCCTAGCTTCCACTAGGAAGGTCGAAAAAAGATGGGGGAAACACCCACGCGTTCGTCTCTTCAAGCCCGACATTTCGTACGCTCTAACCTATATCGCCCAAAAAACAGGGAGTGAATTATTCCCACTTTTCGTTTTCACGTTAAAAGCATAAGGCTCAGAAAGCGCAAGTCCGACGGGCTTGAAAATTCAGTATGACATAGACTGGACCTTCATTACAAAGAATCATCAAAAAAGAGGATTTTTCCAACCGTTTTCGTGCGGCCCCCAAGAGGCGTCCAACTACAATTGACCACAAATTACAAATGCCCCTAGCGTCCACTAGGAAGGTCGAAAAAGATGGGGAAAACACCCACGTTCGCCTCTTCAAGCCCGGCATTTTGCACCTCTAACCTTTGTCCCCGACAAACAGGGAGTGAGTTATTCCCACTTGTTTGGTTTTCACATTAAAATCATAAGGCTCAGAAAGCGCAAGTCCAACGGGCTTGAAAATTCAGTAAGACATAGTCTGGACCTTCATTACAAAGAATCATCAAAAACATTTTTGCTTTTTCCAACCGTTTTCGTGCAACGGCCCCCAACCAGACTCTAAGCCATAACTCTTCATATTTGTGGATATAGTTAGAACGTTGGATCGGCTTTGACAATGCAAGATCCACTATAAAGGACACTGACTGCATAACATTCTTTTTCCTTTTTTTTCCTCAACTGGCAGGCAGAACATGCTCAAAGGCTATTAAAAAATGTCAGTCATAAATGCTGGCTTGTGATTGAACAACGCCCATAACAACAGACATTTAACTGCAGCACAGCCTAGCTAAAAGATGAGTGGAGCTCTGGTGTGAACTACTACATTGATTAACATGGGCGCCGAATGGAAGCGCTCGGCGCCGCGGCACTTCCGTCCAGTGTGAACCGGCGTTAGACTTATATACTGGTTTAGACATCTTTTCTGAAAGTGCTGCGTCGGCCACGAAGCATGCCTACAATTAATGAAGCACACCATCACTGACAAGTGCACCAACGTAGCTTCAGGACCTAGCATGAGATTTAGTGTAGGAACATGAAGTGTATGTAAACTTCTGACCACAACTGTAACTAACCAGTCAGATCAAAGCGGGCAAGAAGAATGGAGTCACTTTGCTGATGGGCTGGATCGTAAAGACTTAAGGTGGGGAACAGAATGTCCACATCAGAATGTCCAAATTGTGACATATAAATATCCTGTCAGACAAAGGCTCTTAGAATTGTCCCCTCTTACGGTGAGCAACTCAACGGACAGCCATTGTCTAACCTCTGCAAGGTAAGTGCACTGAATTCCTTCTTGTACCTATAAACTGTCAGGAAAATAATTATTTCCACTACACTTGTCAATGTGTGTTAACGTGTAAGCTAATGCTTTTCAACAGTGTAAAGCTGATTTTTACATGATTCAATAAATGCGTAACACCTCTACGATCAGGTTAGGGCCTGAACCTTTTTTCAGCCTCACTGTTATGCTGAAGTAACTTTTCAGCAAAGCTACCAGAGCATCCTCCGCACTAACTCGTGCCACTAATGTTTTTATGTGGATTTGTGAGCCTGTGTGTATTAATTTTGCTTTTCCAACCGTTTTTCGTAACGGCCCTCCAACCAGACTCTAACTCATAACTCTTCATATTTATGGATATAGTTAGAACGTTGGATCGGCTTTGACAATGCAAGATCCACTATAAAGGACACTGACTGCATAACATTCTTTTTCTTTTTTTTTTGCCTCAACTGGCAGGCAGAACGTGCTCAAAGGCTATTAAAACATGTCAGTCATAAATGCTGGCTTGTGATTGAACAACGCCCATAACAACAGACATTTAACTGCAGCACAGCCTAGCTAAAAGATGATACCAGTATCTTTCATGTAGACGCCGAAATGGCTGAGTTCCAAGCTTAGGTTGCTCCTGCTCGGTTGGAGCCCTGACGCCTTTCTCTATCTCTCCTCTTTTTAACACACATAAATGGCTGCAGTTTCCTTTAGGGAAGTCGTACAGGCGTCATTCAAACATCCACGTATTTGTCTCATCAGTCGCCGGGCGTTGGCAGAGGTCGGGGGTCATCGGGGGTCGCGTCGGCCGTGGCGGCTCAGTCCCGTTTAATCCTGCTTGCAGGGCTAGTTCTTATTATTATTATTATTATTATTTACAAAACATGCTCCAAAACCCACCAAATTCGGCACGGAGGTAGAAACTGGTACACAATGAAAGAAAATGAAGACAAAAGGCAAAATTCCACTTCTAGCGCCCCTAGAGGGGTCCAACTACAATTGTCCAAAACTACAAATGGCCCTAGCTTCCACTAGGAAGGTCGAAAAAGATGGGGAAACACCCACGCGTTCGTCTCTTCAAGCCCGACATTTAAATGCGCTCTAACCTATGTCGCCCGACAAACAGGGAGTGAATTATTCCCACTTTTCGTTTTCACGTTAAAAGCATACAGCTCAGAAAGCGCAAGTCCGACGGGCTTGAAAATTCAGTATGACATAGACTGGACCTTCATTACAAAGAATCATCAAAAAAAAGGATGCTTCCAACCATTTTCGTGCGCCCCCAAAAGGCGTCCAACTACAATTGACCACAAATTACAAATGGCCCTAGCTTCCACTAGGAAGGTCCAAAAAAGATGGGGAAAACACCCACGCGTTCGTCTCTTCAAGCCCGACATTTTGCACCTCTAACCTTTGTCCCCGACAAACAGGAAGTGAGTTATTCCCACGTTTTTGGTTTTCAAATTAAAATCATAACGCTCAGAAAGCGCAAGTCCAACGGGCTTGAAAATTCAAAGACATAGTCTGGACCTTCATTACAAAGAATCATCAAAACATTTTTGCTTTTTCCAACCGTTTTTCGTGCAACGGCCCCCAACCAGACTCTAAGCCATAACTCTTCATATTTGTGGATATAGTTAGAACGTTGGATCGGCTTTGACAATGCAAGATCCACTATAAAGGACACTGATTGCGTAACATTCTTTTTTTCTTTTTTTTTTTTTTTCCTCAACTGGCAGGCAGAACATGATCGAAGGCTATTAAAACATGTCAGTCATAAATGCTGGCTTGTGATTGAACAACGCCCATAACAACAGACATTTAACTGCAGCACAGCCTAGCTAAAAGATGATACCAGTATCTTTCATGTAGGCGCGCCGAAATGGCTGAGTTCTAAGCTTAGGTTGCTCCTGCTCGTTTGGAGGCTTAACGCCTTTCTCTATCTCTCCCTCTTTTTAACACACATAAATGGCTGCAGTTTCCTCTAGGGAAATCGTACAGACGCCATTCAAACATCCACGTGTTTGTCTCATCAGTCGCCGGGCGCCGGCAGAGGACGGGGGCAATTGCAGGCGGTCGGGGTCATCGGGGTCGCGTCGTCGCGGCGGCGGCTCAGTCCCGCTCAATCCTGCTTGCAGGGCTAGTTAGGGACTGAGCCAGTGAAAGACCAGTTCGAACGAACTGGTCTTTCGCAATGGCGAAAGACCCTATTGTATTTGCTATGTTTATTCTTATTAGGGACTGAGCCAGTGAAAGACCAGTTCGAAACGAACTGGTCTTTCGCAATGGCGAAAGACCCTATTGTATTTGCTATGTTTATTCTTATTATTAGGGACTGAGCCAGTGAAAGACCAGTTCGAAACGAACTGGTCTTTCGCAATGGCGAAAGACCCTATTGTATTTGCTATGTTTATTCTTATTATTATTATTATTATTATTTACAAAACATGCTCCAAAACCCACCAAATTCGGCACGGAGGTAGAAACTGGTACACAATGAAAGAAAATGAAGACAAAAAGGCAAAATTCCACTTCTAGCGCCCCCTAGAGGGGTCCAACTACAATTGTCCAAAAACTACAAATGGCCCTAGCTTCCACTAGGAAGGTCGAAAAAAGATGGGGGAAACACCCACGCGTTCGTCTCTTCAAGCCCGACATTTCGTACGCTCTAACCTATGTCGCCCGACAAACAGGAAGTGAATTATTCCCACTTTTCGTTTTCACGTTAAAAGCATACAGCTCAGAAAGCGCAAGTCCGGACGGGCTTAAAAATTCAGTATGACATAGACTGGACCTTCATTACAAAGAATCATCAAAAAAAAAGGGATGCTTCCAACCATTTTCGTGCGCCCCAAAAGGCGTCCAACTACAATTGACCACAAATTACAAATGGCCCTAGCTTCCACTAGGAAGGTCCAAAAAGATGGGGAAAACACCCACGCGTTCGTCTCTTCAAGCCCGACATTTTGCACCTCTAACCTTTGTCCCCGACAAACAGGAAGTGAGTTATTCCCACGTTTTTGGTTTTCAAATTAAAATCATAACGCTCAGAAAGCGCCAAGTCCAACGGGCTTGAAAATTCAGTAAGACATAGTCTGGACCTTCATTACAAAGAATCATCAAAAACATTTTTGCTTTTTCCAACTGTTTTTAGCAACAGCGCCCCCAACCAGACTCTAAGCCATAACTCTTCATATTTGTGGATATAGTTAGAACGTTGGATCGGCTTTGACAATGCAAGATCCACTATAAAGGACACTGATTGCGTAACATTCTTTTTCTTTTTTTTTCTTTTTCCTCAACTGGCAGGCAGAACATGATCGAAGGCTATTAAAACATGTCAGTCATAAATGCTGGCTTGTGATTGAACAACGCCCATAACAACAGACATTTAACTGCAGCACAGCCTAGCTAAAAGATGATACCAGTATCTTTCATGTAGACGCCGAAATGGCTGAGTTCTAAGCTTAGGTTGCTCCTGCTCGTTTGGAGGCTTAACGCCTTTCTCTATCTCTCCCTCTTTTTTAACACACATAAATGGCTGCAGTTTCCTCTAGGGAAATCGTACAGACGTCATTCAAACATCCACGTGTTTGTCTCATCAGTCGCCGGGCGTCGGCAGAGGACGGGGGGCAATTGCAGGCGGTCGGGGGTCATCGGGGTCGCGGCGTCGGCGCGGCTCAGTCCCGCTCAATCCTGCTTGCAGGGCTAGTTCTTATTATTATTATTTACAAAACATGCTCCAAAACTCACCAAATTCGGCACGGAGGTAGAAACTGGTACACAATGAAAGAAAATGAAGACAAAAAGGCAAAATTCCACTTCTAGCGCCCCCTAGAGGCATCCAACTACAATTGTCCAAAAACTACAAATGGCCCTAGCTTCCACTAGGAAGGTCGAAAAAGATGGGGAAACACCCACGCTGTTCGTCTCTTCAAGCCCGACATTTCGTGCGCTCTAACCTATATCACCCAAAAACAGGGAGTGAGTTATTCCCACTTTTCGTTTTCACGTTAAAAGCATAAGGCTCAGAAAGCGCAAGTCCGACGGGCTTGAAAATTCAGTATGACATAGACTGGACCTTCATTACAAAGAATCATCAAAAAAAAAAGGGATTTTTCCAACCGTTTTCGTGCGCCCCCAAGAGGCGTCCAACTACAATTGGCCACTAATTAAAAATGGCCCTAGCTTCCACTAGGAAGGTCCAAAAAGATGGGGAAAACACCCACGCTGTCTCTCTCAAGCCCGGCATTTTGCACCTCTAACCTTTGTCCCCGACAAACAGGGAGTGAGTTATTCCCACTTGTTTGGTTTTCACATTAAAATCATAAGGCTCAGAAAGCGCAAGTCCGACGGGCTTGAAAATTCAGTAAGACATAGTCTGGACCTTCATTACAAAGAATCATCAAAAACATTTTTGCTTTTTCCAACCGTTTTCGTGCAACGGCCCCCAACCAGACTCTAAGCCATAACTCTTCATATTTGTGGATATAGTTAGAACGTTGGATCGGCTTTGACAATGCAAGATCCACTATAAAGGACACTGACTGCATAACATTCTTTTTCCTTTTTTTTCCTCAATTGGCAGGCAGAACATGCTCAAAGGCTATTAAAAAATGTCAGTCATAAATGCTGGCTTGTGATTGAACAACGCCCCATAACAACAGACATTTAACTGCAGCACAGCCTAGCTAAAAGATGAGTGGAGCTAACTCATTCAAATATCCACGTGTTTATTATTAATACGCAATTGTTCAGTATTCATATTCTTGAAATCTTGTGTGTGTGTGTGTGTGTGTGTGTGTGTGTGTGTGTGTGTAAATAGAAACACGCACTCAGGTGTCCATCTCAAGACCTCTTTCATAATGACCGGCATCTCAAGGATCAAACACAGATGTATTTTGATCAAGTCTTCCTCTGTGTTTGTGTGTGTGTGTGTGTGTGTGTGCGCGCGCGCATGTATTTGTTTAATCTCTTTCGCACTCTGATACAATGTACTGACAAATATAACATACAAATGTGATCGAATTTGTCATTCGGTTTTTATTTTGAAATTAGTTTATTTTGAAAATTCACCGGATTTTCTCGTTTTTTTGAGCGACTTCCTGTATTCGGTTTTTATTTTGAAATTAGTTTATTTTGAAAATTCACCGGATTTTCTCGCTTGTTTTTGAGCGACTTCCTGTATTGACGAGGATCGCTTGCGGCTGGCGCACAAAATAGAGCGGCGCTTCGCTTCAACGTCCAGTGAACTGATGTTAAATGCATGGCGCGATCCGCGAGGGGCCGCCGCGCCTGTTCGCGTCTGGTGTGAACTACTACATTGATTAACATGGGCGCCGAATGGAAGCGCTCGGCGCTTGCGGCACTTCCGTCCAGTGTGAACCGGGCGTTAGACTTATATACTGGTTTAGACATCTTTTCTGAAAGTGCTGCGTCGGCCACGAAGCATGCCTACAATTAATGAAGCACACCATCACTGACAAGTGCACCAACGTAGCTTCAGGACCTAGCATGAGATTTAGTGTAGGAACATGAAGTGTATGTAAACTTCTGACCACAACTGTAACTAACCAGTCAGATCAAAGCGGGCAAGAAGAATGGAGTCACTTTGCTGATGGGCTGGATCGTAGAGACTTAAGGTGGGGAACAGAATGTCCACATCAGAATGTCCAAATTGTGACATATAAATATCCTGTCAGACAAAGGCTCTTAGAATTGTCCCCCTCTTACGGTGAGCAACTCGACGGACAGCCATTGTCTAACCTCTGCAAGGTAAGTGCACTGAATTCCTTCTTGTACCTATAAACTGTCAGGAAAATAATTATTTCCACTACACTTGTCAATGTGTGTTAACGTGTAAGCTAATGCTTTTCAACAGTGTAAAGCTGATTTTACATGATTCAATAAATGCGTAACACCTCTACGATCAGGTTAGGGCCTGAACCTTTTTCAGCCTCACTGTTATGCTGAAGTAACTTTTCAGCAAAGCTACCAGAGCATCCTCCGCACTAACTCGTGCCACTAATGTTTTTATGTGGATTTGTGAGCCTGTGTGTATTAATTTTGCTTTTTCCAACCGTTTTAGCAACGCCCTCCAACCAGACTCTAACTCATAACTCTTCATATTTATGGATATAGTTAGAACGTTGGATCGGCTTTGACAATGCAAGATCCACTATAAAGGACACTGATTGCGTAACATTCTTTTTCCTCTTTTTTTCCTCAACTGGCAGGCAGAACATGCTCAAAGGCTATTAAAACATGTCAGTCATAAATGCTGGCTTGTGATTGAACAACGCCCCATAACAACAGACATTTAACTGCAGCACAGCCTAGCTAAAAGATGATACCAGTATCTTTCATGTAGACCCCGAAATGGCTGAGTTCCAAGCTTAGGTTGCTCCTGCTCGGTTGGAGCCCTGACGCCTTTCTCTATCTCTCCCTCTTTTTTAACACACATAAATGGCTGCAGTTTCCTTTAGGGAAGTCGTACAGACGTCATTCAAACATCCACGTGTTTGTCTCATCAGTCGCCGGGCGTCGGCAGAGGTCGGGGGTCATCGGGGGTCGCGTCGGCCGTGGCGGCTCAGTCCCGTTTAATCCTGCTTGCAGGGCTAGTTATTATTGGTATTATTATCATCAATATCCAAAGGGCTTTTTATTACCATTTCTCTGTTTTTATTACTATCATTAAGGACAGATTGGGCAGACAGACAGACAGACAGACAGACAGACAGACAGACAGACAGTGTGTTCAGTGTGAGCCCCAGGTGACCTCCTCTCATGTTGTGTGTTGTGTGACAAGTGTAGCGCTGCTCTGCAGGAGTCACTGCAAGTTCAGGCTTTGAGAGGAGAGAACAGCAACGCTTCTCGCACACACACACACACACACACACACTCTCTCTCTCTCTCTCTCTCTCTCTCTCTCTCTCTCTCTCTAGCTTGCCCTGTGAATAACAATTCTCTCACAAACACACACACGTGACGTAAATGACAATGTCATCGGACGGCAACACGATGCGTTCCGTCTTCACATCCTCCTCGCTAATGTTTCTGCTTTATTTCTACACGTGTTGAGGAACAACAGCCGTCACAGACTGACAGTTTGGAGGCGACGGGAGAGTCGAGAGAGTCGAACCAAGAGAGCCAGCGGTGCGGCAGGAAACCCCCGACAGCAGAATCCACTTCCTGCGCGGCTGCGGCTGCTTTTTGTCTTTGTGTTTGCAGCCTGTTGGCACTTGGATGAATGAACGTCTGCGAATAAGCGGCTAGCTTCAGCTAGCACGCTAACTTTGCTGCGTTTTTTTTTTTTTTTTCAGCAAGTATCTAAAATGGCAGCTGCTCACTCTAGACGAGTGCGAGCAAGCGCGATTTTTTTCAGGTGCACCACCAGGGGGAGCCGTTGTAAGTTCGTAGAAAACTTGCTCCCTCAGCTACAACCCTTCTAAAAACTTGGACAAAGTCGCAGCCAATGTTGATATTTATTTTAAAAAAAAAAAAATAGGCGAAACTTTTATATGGACCCAAACAAGTTTTGCTTCAACACCAATACAGAACAGGTGAAGCTGAATCCTATACAATGAATAGCTTTATATTGCACACATGCAAAATCGAATTTCAAATTTAAAAAATAAATAAAATGTAAATAAAAATCATATGCCTCCTTTTAATACACGTGTAATGTAAATGCTAATAATACATTTGGAAATAAAATAGCAATAATAAACCAATTAACTAATAATAACAATATCCTTCAATGAATGTGCAACCGTTGAAGTCCATGCCTCGGAGCAGCAAGAGAAAGTGCATCAAGAAGACATTACTTCTAATAATGTTCTGTTAAAGTGAGCAGTCTGCCAGAATACCAGCCGTTACTTATGTTTAAAGTGCAACATTTCCATCCCTCAGAAACAAACCAACAAACTGGAGCAGTGATGTGACCTCGGCGGTGGCAGCTGTCGCCTAATGGAGCAACTCGCATTCCTCCGGGAGAGCAAAGAGATGAATTAAGTATAAAGAAGCGGAGGAGGGGGGGTGGAGGGATGGAAGGGTGGAGGGATGGACGGGTGGAAGAGAGGTTCACACTAGGCAGTCATCGGGGTACATCAGAGTGCGAGTGGAACACAGAGCTGGAATGTTATCACACGATGCGTTTAAAGGTTCACAAACTGCCACCGCGTTGCAAAAATAGAAACTGAGAGAACTCCTCACACACACTCTCTCTCACACACACACACACACACAAAAGCGCTTCATCGCCCTCTGGTGGCAACCTGCGGAACGGTCGCCGCGTTCGACCTTTTCCTGGCAACCTGGTTTCCTGCGTTTTCCGAAATTCCTGAAAATGTGAGATAAGGAGCCACCTCCAATGCTTTTGAAAGAGGAGGTGGGGGTTTGGTGGGGGGTCGTGGCGGGGGGGGAACTTGGATGGTGATTGGTCGAAACATCTGGCTCTGCTATTGGCTTTGCTGCCGTGAACCCTTCCAATGCTGTTCCTGCAGTCAGAAGATATTCAAAAGACGAAAAGACACGTCTGTGTTGACGGGAAACATTTCCAAAGTGACACACACACACACACACACACACACACACACACACACACCGGACTCACACCCGTGACCTTTAACCACGTTAGAAGTCAGACACAGTGAGAGAGAGAGAGAGAGAGAGAGAGAGAGAGAGAGAGAGACCTCAGAGCCACTGGAGCTCGAGGCCTCAGTTGCTTCAGCTGCTGCAGTGCGACAGAGACCTCTGCAGGCTGCAGGGGGAACTGCTACTACTCCACTCGCCACTGACAGTGACATCGAGAGGCGGCGGCTCTGGGGGCCTTTCACTCACTGTCACTGTCACACACACACACACACACACACAGCTCTCTGTCTGACTGGCAGGCAGCCACTCACTGTCAAGAAGCACCCCCTCCCCCATCCCCCACTCACACACACACACACACACACACACACACACACACACTGGGAGCACAACAAAGTCTTCAAAATAAACCAAAAATTAAATCCGTGCTCCTGTGTGTGTGTGTGTGTGTGTGTGTGTGTGTGTGTGTGCTTCTATGGTAATGTGAGGACTGGCATGTTGTTGTTTTTTTAACCCATGAATCCAGCAAGGACATTTCCAACAGTTTCATTATGAATTTATTCATCATTTCATTTCTCAGTGTGTTTCCTGTCTTCTGTGTTCCAATAATGAGTGAATGTCTGAGCAGCAACTGGAGGAAATCAGCCGAGTCGACTTGTTCTTTTAAAAACTGCCCCCCTCTCTCTCTCTCTCTCTCTCTCTCTCTTTCTCAAGTTGTGTCAGTTTAATTTTCTTTTTTCTTTTTTTTTTGTCTCGTGACTTCCTGTTTTATTTTGAAACCCTGTTTCCCTCATGCGTCAGTCAGCTTGTCCTCCCCTTGTGTGTGCTCCGCCCTGATTGCATTCACCTGTTCCCCATTACCTTGTGTATATATAGCCCCTGCCCCCCCCCCTTGTCCTGTGCCAGGTCATCTTGTTCATTGCAACAGACCAGAACAGAACAGAACAGAACAGGGGCCGGGCCGGGCCAGGCCGGGCCGGGCAGGGCCAACTGTTGGACTGCTGGGGCCTCAGTGTGTTCTCAAATTTGACAGAGTGGCTGGAGCAGCAGCAGATGGATGGAGTGTTTAAGTGAGCCGTATGTGTAGAAAACAAGTTGCTTCGATGTCGGTTGAAAATGAACCAAAGCAAAGTTGCAACCAAATGTTTCGCTCTCTCTTGAAATGACTCTTGAAACGCTGATAAAATGGATGAAATGCAGCTGTTTTATGACTTACTTCCTATTAATAATTTCTTCAAGTTTGGCGGGCCAGATTAAAAAGATTAACGGGCCGCATATGGCCCCCAAGCCATAGTTTGCCTTTGCCTGCAACAGACAGACACCAACTCAGGTCTTGTGTTTCTTGCCTTGTGTTTTGTCTGTTGTCTTTGTTACTTTGTCGATTTTGTGTTTTATTTGAACCTTACCTACTGGTTGACTTTGTGTTATTCCGTGAAGAAAAAAAAAAAAAAAAACAATGCTCAATTTGATGCTTTTGCTTGAATCATGCATTTGGGTTCAGTTCCTTGAGTTCTGACCACACAGAAACTGAGCAACGTTAGTGAGAAAACAACACGGCCAGTCGCCGCAACCGCCAATCAGCAGAATCCACGTCAATATCAGAGCTTCATGTTCAAGTTTCACTTCCACACGGAGCAGATCCAGATGACCAGGACATGTTTGGAGGTGGTGAAATGATTTATGAAACAAGAAATGAAAAATGGGGGGAAAAAAATGTGTATTTCGGCCTCAGTGATTTCTACTTTATTTCGTCTGGGTTTTGTTTTTTTGCAGGGTAATTTGTCCCTTTATGCCCTGAAGTATTAATCAAATGAAACAATTTTATGATTGAAATTACTGTCTGCTTGGGGGACCGCACCGGCAAAGTGACTCTCTTACAAAACATGCAAAGTTGCAAATTCGGCGTGCAAATTATCCTCCGGCTAATGACGAAGAAAAACGGGCCTGTTTGCTCTCAGGTTTCTGATCCAACGCCGACTTTTTCAAAACATCTTTAGTGTTGAAGTCGGAAGCTACCGAGACGCATGACAGTGACGCAGTCATCGCTTCAAGCCAGTAGCTGCGTTGCCATGACCTCTAGAATTGCGCAAAACCTGAATTTGGCAATAAAAAAAAACTGGTGATGGAAACACGTAAACTTCTCAAATATGGCAAAAAGGTTTTTACACTTTACAAGAATTACGGCTTATGTGCTTCACACCAAGCTGTTTCAATGGAAACACCTGCAAATCGCAATCGTACCTTGTCGAAATTTTGGAAACATTGCTTCTATTTTGCAAAAAGCTGTCATGGAAATGCAGCTATTGTTGAGTTTCTGTAAACGTACGCTTGCATCTGGAGACTTGGTGGGGAAAATAAATCTCCATCTTTGGTCTTCTCAGTCAGAAGCCCTTGAAAGACGAGGTTGCGTCAAACCGCCGTCCAGTCGTGGGGATGTTGCTAACAGGCGCGCGGCTCCGGCGCCGCTGCCGCCGACGTGTTAAAGTGATTCTGACTGATGTCCAGCAGGGGGAGGCCAATGTCCTCCAGTGTTCTAAAACCGCTCGGCCATTTTGCACTAAATGTATTATTGAGGCCCATTCCTCCCTCGGAGCGGTTGCGTGTGTGTGTGTGTGTGTGTGTGTGTGTGTGTGTGTGTGTGCGCCTGTTTCAAGTCCTTGCATCATTTCTTTCTGCTACCAAACGCGTCTCTTGCTGCAGTCTTTTAGCGCGCCGCCAACAAACTCCGCCTTTTAACCACTGCCCCCACCGCCAGCCCCACCCCCACCACCACCCATCTCCACTGCTATGTTTCCAACCACCACCCCCACCCCTTCCAAAACTCGCTCGCTCCCCTGTTTTTTCTGCCGCTCCGTCTTTGATAATCCGACGGAGAACATCGCCCGGCCGGAGCTCAGCGCCGCTAATCTGTTCAAACTGACACAAAACGTTAAGCCGCTCCGCTCGCCGGGGCGAGTAAACTGGGAGCCGCCTGCCGAGTTTTTAATTGGTGGCGTTAAAAAAAAAAAAAAACCCTCAAAGAATCAAAGTCATTGCAAACGTTCTGTGTTCCCTCTGCTGGGGAGAACACGCAGCCGCGTCATTGGCCGGCTCCTGCCCGGACCGCCGGTCCAGACGTCACTTTTAGCCACTTCTGATTGGTTGTTCAGTTCCAAAAGGGTTTTTGTTTTTTTTTTGTCTGGTTGCATCATTTGGTGACACTATGCAAAAATGTCTTGTCATTTTTTGCTGATATTTTGCTGCTGCCTTGCAAACAGTGGAGCAGACTTTAGTTTATTACCATGTTATTATTCACCAGCATTATGACCTGAACTTATTAATGCTTTTATTTAAAAACCAAACAAAACAACTGTCATCTGCAGTTTTATTAGCTTCCCTTTCCGTTTTGGCTTAGTTTGTTAGTTTATCTCAATTTGAGTTTTTATTCATTTGATAACTTGCGATGTTTTGCTGTGGTAGATAAAATGTTTCCCAAAGTCCAGTCGCCTTGCAGCCACAGCCCACATATTCAGTGCTGAACATCTGGAGGACAACAAAAGGAGCTTCGGCCTCACTCAGACTTCAGCTCATCACCTTCTGGGAGCTGCAGCTTCTCTACACCTGCTGTTGCAATGAGGGATAGCTGGGCGGAGAGGTGGAAGAGGGGGAGGAGGGGGAGGAGGAGGAGGAGGAGGAGGCGTGGATCGATACTTCACCTGAGGCCTGAACAGAAGGCGGCTCTGTTCCTGTTCTAAGTGAACAGCACAACTCATGATGTTGCACACACATCAAAACCACCAGGGAGAGGTCTGAGCCCAGTGTGTGTGTGTGTGTGTGTGTGTGTGTGTGTGTGGATGGCCCAGCTGGTGGTCCAGGTGTGTGGGAGGTTCTGAGTCTTGGCAGACAGCGACTGTGGGCACAGATTTCAAAGTGGACGCAACCGGTTTCACACAACAAACTTAACACACACACACACACACACACACACACACACACACACACACACACACGTTCCCACCTTTTAACTTATGAGGAGTGACTCCTCCAGCCGGCGACGCCTTATTATGAGTTTATGAGCGCCGCTGCCCAGTCGCAGGCTGTACGACGGCTGATCGCATTAACGACTGACAACAGGAGTGGAAGCGACAATAAAGCGTCCAGCTGCACAACACGATGGCGGCCAGCGACTGTTCCCGTCCAATCAGTGGTCCTGGATGCACAGCAGAGCGTATAGGACAAGTCGTGTGATCTACAGCTAATCGTTAAAAGTTCAGCCCCGAGACTTTGTTACACCTGCTGCTGCTGCTGCTGCTGCTGCTGCTGCTGCTGCTGCTGCTGCTGCTGCTGCTGCTGCTGCTGCTGCTGCTTGGAGCTGATGGAGCTTTGTGGAATGAAATGAAAGATATTGCTTGAAGACCCTGTTGATCGTGTGAGACTCCGAGAGTCGGCAGCTCGGCTAATTTTGAGGGACTTGCAACTCAAACGCAGCTCACACCAACATCTGCTGTTGGCTGCTACAGATGGATATAGATGTATAATGATGAATATATATACACTAGCAGTCCACGGTTTGGCCACATACTTCTGATTGAATGGTTTTTCTTTCATTTTCACGACTATTTACATTGTAGATTGTCACTCAAGGCATCAAAACTATGAATGAACACATATGGAATATGTATGAAACAAAAAAGAGAAATGTGAAATAACTCCAACAAATTTCAGATTTTAGATGATCTAGAAAATAACATGTTTAGATATTTAACATTTATTTTCTTTTGTGGATTAATGTGGTAAAATTAGAAAAAAAAAAATCTGCCTGCTGGAAATAACACGGGCACCTTTAATATTTGCGTCAAGTGGGGGAAACGTGAGCCACGATAACATAAAAGAAACCAGTTTGACAAACGAATCCTGAGGCCTGAAATAAAGGACGAGTGGTTGCTGATGGTTAGCGCTACCTGGTGGTTCACTTGTTAATGCTTTTAAATGAGTGACAGGAATGAACAGGCCGAGGAGTCTTAATTCTCCTCCATGCTGCAGCCAACAGAGCCACTTCTGCACTTCTGCACAACTGCAACACTTCAGACTCTCTGACGAGTCAGACTGATCTCCTGCTCTTGGAAGCTGGGCTGATAAAGTTTCATTCGGTTCTTTTCCAGCATCCCGGTTCTTCCCTCTGCTTGCTGTGATTTACTGCCTCAGTGCAGGCAGTAGTATTTGAAGTACCCCAGTATTTCCTTGTTCATTCAGTGGTGATTCAAAAACTGAGCTGATTCAGTGCCTCCGTCTATCCACTGTGTGTTTACGTGCATCTGTTTGTAATGTAATATTTCTTCAAAGTGTTTCCTGTCTTCCCAGGAAGTGAACAGAGTCTTGATGTCACCGTCTCGTCTTCCTCCAGCACAGTGTGACGGAAAACAGAAGGTTTGTGCAGCCGATAAGCCGATCGGCAGATTGGCATCTTGTGACTTTGTGAATTAATGCGACTCATCGTTTCAATGAGGGTTTTTTTTTTTTCTCTCGGAAAATAAACAAAAACACCTGATTTGATGGTTTGGCAATCAGACGTTTGGGTGGAAAAAAAAGAAAAATTATTTAGCCATAAACGAAAGGTAAAACACACATAAAACACACAAAACAGTGCACGCCCATGCACACACACACACGCGCACAAACACACACACACTTCCTTAGACCACAAGAAGACACACCAAACTTGCCCCCCCTTTCTTCTCCTCCTCCTCCTCTTCCTCTCTTTTCCTCCTCTTCCTCCTCCTCCTCCTCTTCCTCCTCCTCCTCCTCCTCCTCCTCACACCCTGAGCTGAAAATATCTGCAGGCCTTCCTCCTCCACTATCAAACAATTGTTTGTTCTCATTATCATAAGCCATTAATCCTGATCACACTCAAGCCAAACTTTCTTTCTGTTTTTTCTGTGTACACACACACACACACACACACACACACACACACACACTTCGGTTTCTCTATTCATAATTCATGGGTTCGGATCAGACGGAATGTTTGATCAGGTTTACAGTCTGGGCTGCGAATCAGAGAATAAACAGTCATTAATGTCAGGCGCTCAAAGTGATGCAGGGAAACAGCTGATGGTTGATGGCTGAGTGAAGGTGACGGTGTGTGTGTTTGTGTGTGTGTGTGTGAGGGGTCGTTGCATTCTGGGGACTTGGTTGACTTTTTGTGAATCGCTAGAAAGGAAGGAAGAAAAAGACCTTGGAACCAAGATTACTTCTCCTTCCACCCTCCAGAGGATCTGAGGAGTCAAGACGTCAAGTCTGATGAATTGATCAAACATGCTGCGTAGGAGATGGAATATTTTTTTATTTTTTTTCACCTCTAGTATCCAGGTAAATGTTAAGCGAATGTTTGCCAATAAAACAGAGACGCGGATTAACTTTTTCTCCACCTAGTGGCCGAAGCAGGTAAAGACACCTCCGACACCCCAAATTTGCGCATTAGCCCTTTAGCAGCTTCCTTTCTCCTTGTTCCCCCTGCTGAAGCACTGCCGACCTCTGACCTTTGCTCCCTTCACACTCTCACAGATGCAGCTTATACGGCAGCAGCCTGGGTGGGCTGATGGGCCCAATCAGGGCGATCCGACTTTCCTGTGCTTCGTCATTTGTTCGCTTTCCATTGGCCTTTTATTTTTTGCTGAATCTAAATGAATGGGCCGATGATTTCACGGTTGCAGGTTCGAGGCTCCGTCCGTGTTTCTCCGTCGGCCGCCACATGACACGATGCTTCTCATCGGTTTGTTTTTCTGCCTGCATGCCCCTCCCCCCATCCCATCCTGCCAAAAAAAAAAAAAAAAATGGAACGTTTTTAAATATTCATCAGACTCATCTCCACTGCCATGTAATTAACAAAGTTATCCAGCCAAAGTCAACCACAGGAAAGAAAAAAAACGTGTCATTATCCAGATGATTAGACTTCACACTTTCATGTTTGGAGAGGAAGCAGAAAAAAAATAAATTGGTGGGAATTTTTTTTTGTCTGCCTCTCATTTTCTACAAAACAGAAACAGCTTTTCCAACACATTATTCTTCAGATTTGTTCTTTTGGATTAAACTTACAAAAAAAAAACCTCATTCAAACCAGTCCTATGCCATTCACTCTGAGGCTGCTGCTGTTCAAGACTTCAGGGCCCCGATTCTGATGATGTGAGACGCTTGCGTACTTTCTGGATCTCCAGGAGACAAATCGCTTCCTCTGCGTGACCTCATCACATTAACGCTGTCACCCGTTTTTTTGTTAGGAAAAAGACACGTTTTGGTTTTTTTAAGGAGTTTGTGGCCTCTAAGCCGAGCCAGCCGACGCCCCCTTGTGGCCCCCGTGACGTCCTTTCACTCTCAACCTTTTTCCGGAGAGCTGGTGAAGGCAAGGAAAGAGGTGAGAGAGGAAAAAAAAGGAATTTTCGGTGCACGGCCGGAAATCAGCTCTGTAGGATTCTTCCAGGACTCGTCATTATCGGAGAGCCAGAGAGTCCCTGCTTGTGTAATCTGCCTGCTCCCCCTTTTAAAGAGCCATTAGATTACCTTGATGTTTCACAATGCAGCAAATTAGGCTTACTGGAATCCCAGCGCTAATAAGATTAGGGCCCTTTTTCTCCAATGTGGAGGAAGAAAAAAGTGTCAGAATGTGCGGAGAAGAAGCCGAGGAGCGACAAAGACTCGGAGGAGTCCCGGGTTCTGCCTGGCTGAGCGGGAAGGTAATGAGGTCCCGGCATTCCGGTGGAGAGAGGGAGAGAGAAGAGAGAGAGAGAGAGAGAGAGAGAGAGAACACAAACAAGACAGAGGTGAGCGGAATATCTGATCGCGCACACCGAGGAAGAGCTGGGAGTCGTCTGCGCTGGGAACACTGGGAGCAAATCAAGGAAATTGTTTTTAGCTTTGGGAGGGAAGAACAAGACGTCGCTGAAAGAAAACAGAGGAAGAGAGAGAGAGAGAGAGGCAGCGTCACTGTTGACGAAGAAGAAGAAGAAAAGGACGTTGTGACTTCCGTCAAGGAGGAGAAGAAGGAGGCAGGGGTGAGGAAACGAGTAGCCACCTCTTAAGGAGGAAAGAACTTCGCATCGCCCGGCTGAGGAGGAGAGAGAGTGGAGTCTTTTTTTTTTTTAATTGAATTTTTCTTTCCTGTGAGCTGAACGGAGGAACAGCTCTCTGCATGAAAAGATGGGCGGAGCTTCCCATTCAACCCTAAAGCACCAAAAAAAAAACTTGCATTCCACCAGCAGGGGCCGCCAAAGCTGGTTGCAAAAAGAGACTAAAAATAAAAATGATTGACTGCCAAAAGAGGGAGGAGCTATGCATCACAATGGTTGCAATGATTCTGTTGGTCAAAAAAAAAAAAAAAAAAATTGGCCCATCAGCTCAAAGATCACATTTGGAGTAAAAACGGCCTGAAAGTTGTGGGCGTGGCTAAAGTTTATTAGCCCAATCTCCCCAATCACGACTCACCTCCGGCCCCGCCCACCACACATCCCAATATGGAAGCTTCCAGTTTCCAAAACAGCTCCAGCTGCTGACCTTGAAAGCGACCTGCAGGGCTTCAGAACCAGTGGGTGAGGTCACCGTGACTCCGCCCATCCTCAGACACTGCCAATGAGACGAATGACCTGGACGAAGGGCGGCGCTCCCCCTCCTCTACCATCCGTCCGTCCACCTCTGGGGGTCGACGGATGATTCTGACCCCAGGGGTCAGAGGTCGGAGGTCAGGTGGGGTGAGGTGAGAGGCAGCGGTTTGCCCAGGGCAACCAGGTGACTCACCTGTGAGGAGTCTTAGTTGTGGAAGTTCTGGAGGAAGACTTTGTAAAACACGGCCTAACTCATTATGGCTCATAATAGATTTCCCTCTGTTCTGCAAGAATTTGAAATATTATTTTTTCAAAAAAAAAACCTGCTTATTAATTCATCCTGTTCATCTCAGCAGAGGACGGCGGCGATGAATAGACATTCCTCTTGTACTTATTTTTAATAAAGTGGAAGTTTCATCTGTGTCTAAATCTATTGGAAGTCTGAACTGTTTTTCTTCTTCTTTGACACAAAAGTGCTGAATTGAAAGGGGAAATAATGTTCCTGGTGAAAAGGAGAGAGAAGAAGAAGAAGAAAAAAAAGGCAGCGCAACGAAAAATAAGGCACAACTTTGATCAAGGCAAAACTTATGAAGGCTGAATTTAATGCAGCAATAATTCGCTCGCTCCGTAAAAACCTTTCTTTTTTATCCTTTTTATTAAAGAGCATTTTATCTTTGGCTTGGATGTGAATTCTGATCCGTAATGAGCTCAGGAAAGAGTCAATTTAATGCTTCAGTTTATGGTGAATTTTTATTTCCCCAACGTGATGGCGTGGCGTTTGATGGAGTCACAGCGCCCTCCTTTGTAAGCCCAGGGAAGTACAGCTTTCTTTTTAAAGCACCGCCACTGACGTGTGTGTATTTCCTGTAAAGTGGGAGACCCGTCTTAGCCAAACCTTCACCTTCACCTCAGTATGCAGTCTCATAATCAGCCTGAAAGTGTCGAGAGTCACTCAGTGTGTTTTGTGAATGCAGTCGCTGATATTCAGCGATGCACAATTTACTGCCGGGTTCAGAGGTCAAAGTCTGGAAGTCCGTGGTCTGGAAGGAGGAGGCGGGATCACACTGCCATCGCAGGGGAAGACTGTATCCCCCTGGGTGCGTTCAGGGACGCCCCAGTCAGTAGGATCGTTGAGCATCCAGGCCACTCCGGCCTCACCTGAGCAGACCTCTTACCTTCCGACCGCCGCAGCGGTCGACACCGCTGCCTAGCAACAGAGCAGCAGCAGCAACCACCAGCCATCTGCAGAGAGAGAGGGAGGGAGAGAGAGGGAGAGAGAGAGAGGAGAGAGAGGGAGAGAGAGAGAGAGAGAGAGAGAGAGAGAGAGAGAGAGAGAGAGAGAGAGAGAGAGAGAGAGAGAGAGAGAGAGAGAGAGAGAGAGAGAGAGAGAGAGAGAGAGAGAGAGAGAGAGAGAGAGAGAGAGAGAGAGAGAGAGAGAGAGAGAGAGAGAGAGGAGAGAGAGAGAGAGAGAGAGAGAGAGAGAGAGAGAGAGAGAGAGAGAGAGAGAGAGAGAGAGAGAGAGAGAGAGAGAGAGAGAGAGAGAGAGAGAGAGAGAGAGAGAGAGAGAGAGAGGAGAGAGAGAGAGAGAGAGAGGAGAGAGAGAGAGAGAGAGGGAGAGAGAGAGAGAGAGAGAGAGAGGAGAGAGAGGGAGAGAGAGAGGGAGGGAGGGAGAGACGAGTTGTAGTTGGACAATATATTGATTGGTGTTTGTTTCTAAAGATGTTTCAATGACAGATTACACAATGTGGCTGCATAAACAAACACATATTGATTTGTCTGCTTGTGTGTGTGTGTGTGTGTGTGTGTGAGGGATTTTTCAGACCAAACTCAAGCAGAGCTTATTATAATTATTATTATCATTATCATTATCATTATCATTATTATTATTATTATTAATGTTCAAAAACAAAAGCCACTTAGCTCTGTGTTTACAGCCTCCTGCCAGCTAAAAACGCGCTGCCTTTTTGTCTGAGCGTCCACGTTTGCGGAACCTTACTACCCTTTGTGACGTCACAGAGGGGAGCCAGCGGAATGAGGAAACGATGGGCTTTGCACGCCTTCGCCTCCTCACGCACGGTTACACACGGCGGTCACGCATGAAGGATGACAACAGACGTGGCAGCAGCAGCGTTTGTGGGCTCCAGTGAAGTCAGTGTCTCTGTCTCCTCCTCCTCCTCCTCCACCCACCCTCCCCCTTTTCCTCCTCCTCCACCTCCCCCTCTATTTCCCAGAATCCCCTCCTCCTGCTGCAGCTTCCCGCCCAGAGAGGAAGGATGGAGAGAGACGAGGATTAAGAAGGGAAGCTCTTAATTTTTGGTTTGACTGCACGACAGCCTGCTTCTTCTCAAGCTCAGCCGCTGCACACACACACACACACACACACACACACACACACACACACACACACACACACACACACACACAGGAGTGATCAGCTGTCACGGAAATACATTTGAATCACACATCTGACAAAATCGCACATGTAAATCAGGCCCTTTGTGATGTCACAGGCAGCGCTGATACCTCTCTCCGGTTAGATAATGACTCCTCCAACCAGGCGCTGTCTTCACCCTGGGAGGACTGACTGACCAAGCATCAGTTTTGGCAGGAGGCTGTAAACAGAGGGCTAGCTACGCTGCTTCCTGGGGAGTTAAACCAAACGGGGCAGCTTTGCAGTTCTACTGGATAAACAAGATTACTGGATTGCAATCCAGCTTTCCCATGAAAACTGCAGGATTTTTATTTTTGTATTTTTTCTAATTGCTGCTGGATTATTTTTGTCTTGTTGGCAGTGGGAGGTTAAAAAAAATTGCTAAACAACATTCAGATCATCAAATATTGTTTGTAATTATACTGATAAAAATGTTTCTCAACAGGCTGCTCATCACACTGCAGGGCAACGACAGCAACAATTCAAAAGATTACAGTCACAATTACAATTCAGGATTCACAAATTTTTTTTTTACATATATTCCAAGCCCGATGTGAACTGGAAACCCTACATGTAGCTTCACCTCACTTCCGGTTTCCTGTGCTCACTCCCTCCCACCTTCTTCCCAAACAAACCGCCATCCATAAGATCAACCGTCACTAGGCTACAGCCACTGCCAGCCATATCTGCCTCTCAAACAATCACACCGAATCCTTTTTTTTTATTAATGTTTTTACTCTATTTTTATGAAAGCACGGGCACAAAGGACCGCGTTGCCGCAATTTTAAAGCCACTATCACCAAATCCGGCGTCATAGAGGCTACACATCATATCTATATATATCTATTTTTGTAAAAAAAAAAAAAAAAAAAAAATCGAGTTCTCAGAGCGTCGTGTTTATTTATTTATTTTTTTGCACAGGAAGGAGAGAAGATGTCTTCCCGCGCGACGCACGAGAGGAGGAGGTCCGGCGCGCGGCTGCCGTGCGCGGCGCTGCCGCTGCCGCTGCTGCTGCTCTGCATCCCCGGTAAGACCCCCGACAGGCGGCCGCTCGCCGCTCCAGGCACCGCGGATCAACAACCAGCACCGTGATGGGCGGGATCCTGAGTGGCGGGAGGTGGTGGGGGAGAAGAAAGGAAGAAGAAGCAGAAGAAGAAGAAGAAGGAAAAGAAAAACACGGCGCTCGTGCAGTGTGCAGGCCTGAGAATCACAAACGCGACAGGAGACATGACGACGATTCCATTCTGATATTTGTCGTCGTTGTCTGTTTGTTTTGCTCGCGCTCAATGAGCCAATTGTGGCTCCGCGACGATTTGCGCTTGTGGTTGCGCGTTCAGAGGGCTGGTTATTTATTACCGTCCACTTAGCCTCCGCTCGCGCGCTTCCGAGGCGCGTGCACGCTGGGTAATTATAGAGCACGATATTAAAAAAAAATAATAATAATAATTCTGGCCGGTGGTGTTTGTGTTGTGTTGTGTTGAGTGACGGCTGCCGAGGGTGTTGTGTCACGCAAAGAAAAGAAAAGAAAAGAAAAACCTCAATCCGCCAATCAGGAGGCGGATTCAACAAATAGGGCAACAATTTGTTTCCGGCCAAGATCTGGCAAACAGAGGTGGTCACGTGACGAGCCATGCTTGACTTGGTGGTTCATTGTAATGAGAAGATTGTGTTGTTGTTGTTGTTGTTGTCGTCGTCAGCAGGCTGAGATATCAGCGCAGAACCTGCAAATTATCCATCAAGCCGCTCGCATCTGCTGCCACCACTGAATTTACAGGCCTTTCTTCTTCCTATTGGACTCCAGTGGAGCAGCTTCACGCCACAAATGATCCTCAAACCTTCCCCAGATGTGTAGGATAGTGTGTTTAGCCCTCTGTTTGCAGTCTCCCGCTGAGAAAAAACAACAAACAAACAGAGGCCTTCTTGGATTTTGGTCATGTCATGAAAGAGACATGAAAAAAAAAAATCAAAGGGCCATGGCCAATACTTGGCCGAAGGTGCGGGATCCTGGTGTCGCTGCCCTTTGTGATGTCACAAAGTGCTCATTGCCCAAACTAAACGTTTGCAGTAGCAATCTAAGAGGATTTCTTTTTTTAATCACACAGCACGGAAGCTTCAACCCAGCAGAGAACGAGGTTGCATCTGAAGCTGGACTATTCTTAGACGGCCTCAGCAGCCTGCTCGCATTCTGCACGGTGGCCAAGTGTAAGCGGATCCACAGAAAGTTTGCAGCAGCCATGGCAGCGCAGAGATGCTGCCGTGCGTCAACAGGCCGCACGTTGATTTCTCTTTGATGATATATTTAACCCGAACCCTAACCCAGCAGCAGCCCCCAAAATCAGCCCCCAAATCATCACTTTAGTCAGCCTCTAAATTAACCCCTGAATCAGCCCCCATTCCCCAAATCAGTCACTACATCAGCCTCCAAATCAGTCCCCTAATCAGCCCTCCAGTCACCCTCTGATGATGCTCTCTTCCAGAGAAATCTGGAAGCATGAAACCGTCTCTGACTCATTAACTGGACAGCTGCTGTTGAGGCAGGCAGGGGGTGCGGCTCCAGTCTGAGGCTGGAAAACCCACCAGAAGTGGTTATTGATCCGTCGGCACGATGACCACAAGCTCTCGACGACGCACTTGAACATTAACGAGGCCCTTTGACACCAGCGGCGCCTTTCAGCTGCTGCTTCCTGCTGAGTCCCAGCAGCATTTTCCCCTTTTCCCCGGGCCTTCAAGCCGCCCCGACTGACCCATGACTCTGCAAGTAGCGCTTCTTCCCCAGCGCCACTAGAGGGCAGCGGCGCACTGACGGGAGAGCACTTCAAAACCTCGTCCTGAAACACCACTAGAGGGTGCAAGAGCATCAATTCTTGCAGAAAACGAGGCAGAATGAGGCAAAACGGGAGGCTTTTCCCGCCCTGCAGTCTTCACCTGTCTAGTTCAAACACAACAATCATTTCTTGATATCAGGTTTAGACTCTTTTGTTTTGTATTTCAAAGCCTTTCACTCTAAAACCCTAGCTGCCACTGAAACACCGCGCTTTTCCTCTTTAATGTCCCTGAACTAGGGCGCTGATGACTCGCCCCACTACCGCTGTCCAGAAGCTAGGGGGCGCTGTGTGTCTGCTGCTGCTGCTGCTGCAGAATCCCACTGCAGGCCGCCTGAGTGCTCTCTGAGTTGGAATGCAGGCGCTGCTATCTTAAAGCGGCCAGACTCTGCGGCTCGACTATAAGTAGACTCGACTGTCAATAATGCATTAAAAGCAGCGGTGAGGGAGGGGTGTGGGGGAGGGGAGGACGTAAAGTAGCTTTTAGCTCGTCCTCCGTCCGGCCACTCACTCCATAGGTTGTCGGGGCTGAACAACGCAGGAGGCGTCTTCCCGGATCTTACAGGCTGGAAAAACAGCCGTCGGCTTTTCACATGTCACAGATTCTGCTGTGATGCTGTGAATCTGTCAATCGTCTAAACTGATGTTTTCTCACGACGAGCTGTGTCAGTGGAGAACAGCACAAACGAGGGGAAAAAAGACACATTTTCGAGATCTGATCTGGGATGTCTTTCCTCAGACTCTGGTGTGAAGAGGTCCAAACGGGATCCGGGGATCCGACAGCGTGGCCGAGCTCTGCAGAGGCTGTCGGCCTGCGAGCGCTAACAGGAGGTCGATGACCTCAGAGTGTGAAACAGCGGCTGAGTGCAGCTTCATACCCTGCTGTAATGTAGCGCAGCAGTATTGTTATATATATATATATAAATATATATATACAGTGTATATATATATATATTACATATTATATAAGCATTGCTTGACTTGTGGCCAAGCCGATGACTGTTTGTCCTGGTGGGAATTGCCCCATATTTCTCTAGAAGATTACTAATATGGTGACTTAAATATAGTCTGAATATTATTTTTCTGACACTGTATTGGCCCCAGGACAAATCTTATACATTCAGTGGGAAAATAAATAAATAAATAAATAAATATAAAAGATGCAACTCTTTAACGCTGACCAACTCAATTGCAAATAGTTAAAAGAAAACCAGACTTTCTTTCTCATTGTGTTCTGGAGCGTCGTCTGTCTGCAGGCCTCTCTGCTGCCCAGAGCTGCTTTCAAACACTTCCAGCAGAGACCTTCAGAGGGAGCTGCCTGTGGATTTGTCTGTAGATTCCCAAACAACTAAAACTCGGCCCAACAGTGACGAGCTGGATCCGGTTCTGAAACCAAAAGTTTGGACTCGTCCCGGCTGCAGTAAAAAATAAATAATGATAATAAAAACCTAAAAATGCTGAGTTTAAAGTTCTCTATTAAAAAAAAAAAAAATAGTGATATTATTCACAGTATCGGACCCTGAGAGATTTTTCCTGGATGTCCAGAGGAGTTGCTGCATATTTAGCCCTCTGTTTGCAGCCTCCTGCTGAACACTGACTGCCTGGTCCTACCTTCCTCTTGGAACAGGACGGGCCGAGCCAACGCCTGGCTACTGTGTGTACGCGTGTGTGTTTGTGTGTGTCTGTGCGGAGGGGGGATCGCAACTCTGATTTTTGCAGAGTTGCGTGCTTTAGAATGGACTTCAAATTAGAGACATCGCTGATGGGAATTCTGCAGAATGTGAGATCTCAAAGCAACTAAATCTGCATTTCAGAGTTTGCTGTTTTAAATAAAAGATACTCTGATGAAATATTAATTGGAGGTGAATACCTGCAGCGCTCTGGTGGCGGCGGCATCGCTTCCAAAGAGCCAGGATGAGACTCGGCGACGGAGGGAGCCGTGATGTCACAGTTTGACCTTGTCGTCTGCGATGACCTTGCGAGGCTCTGCAACAGCAGAGGTGGGAGGGGTGGTGGTGGTGGTGTGTGTGTGTGTGTGTGTGTGTGTGTGTGGGGGGGGGGTGAGGAGGGAGGGGCGGTGGGTGAGGGGTGAGGGGTGAGTGACACCACGACCTAACGACAGACACACAACATGAACACGGGGGGGTCAGATGGACAGGAGAGGGGGAGGGGGAGGGCATGGGGGAGGAGGTGAGGGGGCGGAGCCAGTGCTCCACTGCAGCACTTTCTCTCTCTCTCTCTCTCTCTCTCTCTCTCTCTCTGTGTTTCTGCATCTGCCTCTTTCTCAGCATCCACAGGACTGCTGAGTCAGCAGCAGCGTTTCCCACACGGCTGCCTCGTGCGTGTGTGTGTGTTTGTGTGTGTGTGTGTGTGTGTGTGTGTGTGTGTGTGCATGTGTGTGTGTGCACGCGCGTGCATGTGTGTATGTGTGTGTGAGTTGCAGTGATATGGCGGACGGCTGCGTGTGCACGGCTCGTTACGCACTGACGACAATGATGTAGCCTAGCGCTGCTAGCGGGACTAGCTCACTGCTGACACTGCGCACCCTGCTGTAGTGTGTGTTTGTGTGTGTGTGTGTGTGTGTGCGTGTGTGCGTGTGTGTGTGTGCAAGCTGTTATGCAGCATCACGCAACCCTGTGGTGGAATGACTGCAGTGCATGTCTGCATTTGTGTGTTAATTATAAATATGAGGTACTGTGGGAGGGGGAGGAGATTGTGTGTGTGTGTGTGTGTGTGTGTGTGTGTGTGTGTGTGTGTGTGTGTGTGTGTGTGTGTGTTAGGAGTGGTGCAGCAGCAGCAGCAGCAGCAGCAGCAGTGGGCAGGGAGCCAGAAACACCCGACTGCAGTGGAGACAGAATGGTGCAGAGTCCCGTCACACACACACACACACACACACACACACACACAGGGAAGCACAGTCTGGCCACAGTGAGCTCACGTTGAGAGGAAAGAAAGGGACGCAGTGGATCTAAACGGCGCTGTAAGTTCATCTGTGTCTCCTCTCGTGTCTTGATGACGTCATCTCTGTGGATCCAGTTTCCAGTTGGCAGGAAGCAGGAAGCAGGAAGCAGGAAGCAATTCCTCAGCTGTCACTCACTCACTCCTTATTGTGCTTAGCAAGACATTTTGACTTTACATTCTTGGCTGACTGTTGACTTGGTTCAGTTGGAACTGTGCCCACCCTCTTTTTACTCTAACTTGTCTGGACTGGATCTGCTGGATCCACTGGTGAGGAATTAAAACCTCTGAGTTGGACTCCATTGAAGGTCCAGACAGGAAGTTGTTGTTTGCTCGCCACTCACTGCTTTCATGGTAGCCTACATCCTCGCCGCTCTCAGGAAAAAGGCATCTTCTGACTTCGAGGAGGATTTTTTCTGTCGGTGTGGTATCCGCACATGCTGGCTGTTAGCTCCGCCTCTTCTTCCAGGGAGGATGCCCATTGGTCCAGTCACACCAGGAGAGAATAGACAGAAAGTTTCCTTTATATGGCCAAAAAGAGATCATTTGACTGTATCCTAAGTATTTATCACGTTCCCCTATTGGAGGTCTGATGCTCTGATTGGCTGCTGTGGCATCACATGGCCCATGTGACCCTTTTTGTCTTCTCGTACTCTGCCAGCTTGTTACAGCATGGACGTGACGGTGCCCAGCTACATCAACGCCCTGAACGGGACCACGGTGAAGATCCCCTGTATATTTACCTCCTGCTACAAGATGGACATCACCAAGTTCGCCATGAACTGGACCTACCAGGAGACCCTCAACGACACCGAGGATATGGTACGGCCTCCGCGCTCGTCCCTTCACAAAGCCCCGATTCGTCTGATTGACGCTCCGCTCTCCTCTCTGTGGCCCTCAAGTTCATGACCTACTCCAGGAAGAGAGGCCAGGTGGAGCTGCGTTCCACCATCCCTCGGCTCATGGACAGGGTGACCTTCGCCGGCGACCTGGACAAGAACGACCTGTCCATCACGCTGTCGGACGTCCAGCTGGAGGACGAGGGCATCTACAACTGCTACGTGAGGAACCCGCCGGACCGCATCCAGGGACACGGAGCCATACAGTTCAACGTGGTCACCAAACGTAAGAGGCACCTAACACCAGACACCTGAGACCTCATACCTGTTACCAGACACCTGAGACTTGAGTTTAGACACCTGACACCTGACGCCTGATAACTGACACCTGACACCTAAAAACTGACACCCGACACCCGACACTTGACACCTGACACCAGATACCTAACACCTGACACTTTATACCTGACCCATGATACCTGATACCAGGAACCTGATACCTGACAGCTGCAGCTGACACCTCCTTCCTCTCTTCTTTCTCTTCTTGCTCCTCTTCTTCATCCTTCTCCTCCTCCTCCTCCTTTTCCTCATCTTCCTCCTCCCCTTCCTCATCCTCTACTTCCTGCTCCTCCTCTTCCTCCTCCTCCCCCTCTCCTCCTTCTCCATGTCCACACACTGGTTAACTCCTCCCTCTCCTCCTTTCTCCCTCTCTCTGCAGTTCCTCCACCCAGGGACTCCACCATCGCCGTGGCCATCGGGGCCTCAGTGGGCGGGGCCTTGGCCCTGCTCATCCTCTCCATGGTCATCGTGAAGTGTCTGCGGCGGCAGCGGAAGCAGGAGCTGGTCTCAGAGGAGAAGCTGGAGGAGGAGGGCAAGCTGGAGGCCGAGGGAGCAGCCGAGGAGGGAGCCAAGTGAGACTCTTGACCTTTACCGTCACAGCCGCCGGCTTCCAACTCTCCCCAAATTGTCCAGAAACCAAAAAAAAATGTGTCATTTCTGTCCACAAAAAACTACAAATCAAGCAGTTTCAGTTTGTCTGAGCTCAACCATCAAGAGCAGAAGAAGTTCTGCCATCCTGCTGCTGACCACCAGCGTCTCTCTGCTCTGACCTACACAGACAACCGTAGCCGGCTCCCCCTGCTGGATGGAGGCGGCGACCAGCCCGGCCGCTTCAGGCTCCGCCCCCTCTGGTAAACACGCCAAACCGCACCCGCACGCACCCTGCAACAACATCAATATCCGACACAGCGACAAGAACAAGGGCCGAGTTTAGCTGCAGTTGTCGCTCCCTCGTGTGTGCGTGTGTGTGTGTAGTTGTTGTTCCTGTGCGCCCTACATCCCCCACTCTCTGGGGACAATTGTTATTTATGTGGGAACCTGCCTGGATCGGGTCAAACTCATTAACATTCTTCTTCTTCTCCTCCTCCTTCTTTTTGTGTCTTTCAGATGTCTGCACCTGAACATCACATCACAGTGAAAAACCATCGCAACCAATCACCTTCCAGTGACGCTTCGTCACTTTTTGCACGTGCGTGTGCGCCCCCTAGGCATGCAAGAGGGTGTTTCTTTGATTTTTTTTTTTGTTTTTTTTTTTTTTGTTGAAAATGGCGAATGTGTCACCTTCAATTCATTTTTTAGCTTTCAGGCAACCTCAAACAGGGGACAGTGTGTTGAATGAATCATCTACAGTTTGATTGTGGAAGTGAACGGCAGGAAGTTGTGCGTCTGTGTTTGAGTCATCGCAACGCTTCGGTACAACAAGCTGACCATCGCCCACTTCTTCTTCTTCTGTTTCTTCTGCTTCTTCTTCTTCTTCGCCTTAAAAGTCACGTCAGAGTCTTAACATTAACGCCCATCTGGCTCCGCCTCCAGCTCGCCATCCATCCCTCGCCGCTCCTCCGCTTTTAAACAAGACAAAGTTTCTTTGAAATATGTGATTTTAATGTTTCATAATGAGTCTCATGAATGTTTTTTTTTTTTTTTTTTGCATTCCCCCCAAAAAAACAAAGGTCAAAAGTGTGAGAGATGCATTTCTGATCGCAGCAGCAGGGGGGCGCTGCTGAGCGGAGCGTGTACAGTGTACTATACTGCCATGAATGCATGCCTTGCACACTCTAAAGGAGAAAAAGAAACAATAACGTGATGATGTGAAACGTCCCGTCCAGCATGTGCGGCAAAAAAACACAAGTATCCGCTGCCGCAGCGTCACAGCACCGAGTGTCGTGTGTGTATGTATGAGTGTGTGTGTGTGTGTGTGTGTGTGTGTGTGTGTTTTCGTTGCCTTTTCGACCGGATGCATCGGCCTCATCGACCACAACAGACTTTCAGCTCAGAGACTTTTGTAGCCCGACGTAACTTTTTAAAAAGCGCAACTCCGGCCCGACGCAGTTTTATACGGAAAACTTTGAGAATCCCGCTGAGCCGTTGCACCTCAGTACAAATCAGATTTGTCTATATTATACAGGGAAATTCTATATATATATATATATATATATATATATATATACATACAATATATATTAAAATATATGTGAACGTTTATAAAACAAAAAAAATAAGATATTTTATCACCTGCATCGTGGCTTTTTGTCCAGAGTAAAATGCCTTTAGCTTAAAACGCTGTTGCACATTCACATGGAATTCTATAATTGGCATGTGGAAAAACTATACTAAGCGTATTTCCCAGTTGGAATTGAAGTGGGAAGACGGAGCTGAGGACTCCAGTATTTATCTGCTGAATGTCGTTCGTCTCCCGACGTGACCCAACGATCTGTGTTCAACGTTCCGACGGCGGCCGACGTTCCGTGTCATTCCTGTAAAGCACAACTGTGCCACCGCAGTGGCCAACATGTATTGATGTTTGTTGAATGTCATGTAATAGAAGAAAAACAAAAAAAAAACAACGCTTACTGTTTGTCATGAAGAATTAAATGTGATTGATGGATCAAATTAAACAGTAAGGAATGTTTTCAATCCGACGAGGCTAACCCCGGCTTCCTTTTGCACTTCCTGTTTGGCTAATATCCAAAAAGGGAATCAAACTCTAATGGCGACGAAAGAGCTTCGATTAACTCGCAATACAAGGCGGAAAAAAGACGTTGAGTTGCAGGGAATCGAGTTTCACAGGGTTAAACTCTCAACTCTGAGTCTTCCTTCCTTCATTCCTTCCTTACTTCCTTCTTTGCGTCCTTCCTACCTTCCTTCCTTCCTTTCTTCCTTTCTTGGCAACTTTCTTTTTCTGCGCATCGTGTGTGTGTCTGTGTTCCTGCACCCAGTCATCACACTTTCTTTTTGCAACACACACTCTTGCTGTAGTTGTAAAAAAAAAACAAAACGAAACAAAAAAAAAACTGCTTCTATAAATTTGCACCAGTTTTGTGTACATTTGTGGTGTTACCAATGTGAACACACTGTCGCTTTGATTTAGCCATCACACTGTGCATCTAGCAGTCTTTAATAAATCAATGCAACAAATATACATACTGAACAAAACGATTGATGCTTCCAAGTTGTGCTTTGTGTTTTTTCTTGTTTAAAAAGATAAAAATAACAGCTGTGTCGTGCACGAGCCCACGGCAAACAAACGCCACTGTAAATTGTAAAATTAGTGCAACACAAACCAGAGGGTCCGTGTCCTGTATACTAGACTGGCTGAACCTCCTGCACCTCTGGCCCACATCACTGCAGAAAACCCGCTGCTGGCAGCAAACACCGTGTCGTTAGCGTGTAGGTTGAAAAATGAAGATTTAGGGAAACAACAACAGAAAATAAAACATCAGCCTATACTATGGTCAGCGTCCAATCACAGCCGGTCAACTTCAACTGTATTCTGCTTGCAAATTTTGAGATATCAGTTGTTTGATTTTCAACAAAGTTCTCCTGCAGCACAGAGTAAATAGTGAAGTATTGAAGTAAATGTTACTTCTTGAAAATAACATGAACCTGACCTGGTGCCAATTAAACAGAGACGTCCGACAATTCACTGTGTTTTAGTGCATTTGTGAAAAAAACAAAAAAACATCTCCAGCTCTTGCAAATCTTTTCTTCACCACCGCTAGAAATTCAAATAAATATTGGCTGTGAAAACAGAATAACTCAGCAAATCTCTACATTTGAAAATTCCCCTGAAGTTTGCCTGTTCTCTGTCTCCATCTGTCACACACACACACACACACACACACACACACACACACACACACACAGGGTCGAGAACTCACAATCTTTGTAGTTCATTTTTGAAACCGCAGCACCAAAGCGACCTGCCTCCGTCTCTCCAGCATCGGCGTGCCGACCGAGTCCCAAAAGTGGCTCCCAAACTTCCAGCCCCGAGTCACGACACAGGATGAGGGCAAGAACGACGACAAATGGCAAAATACGAGCTGCGAGGCTGCAGCAGCAGCAGCGGCGGCAGCGGCGCAGCTACATGCAACTTTCAGTGAAAAACCGCAGCCTTCTAAACTTAGACGGGACTCACCTTCCCACGGTCGCTGGTCTGCAGCCTCAGACGGGACGGGCAGATGGGAGGGAGGGAGGGATGGAGGGAAGGAGGGAGTGGCGGCGGCGCAGAGACGCAGCTACGCACCCAACATGCACCAACACAACCAGCTGCAAGGTGAAAGTCGTGCTGTTTAGGGTGGAAAGCAGAGGACGAGGAACAGACTGAGGCCTCGTCCACTCTGGATGCTGCTGCCTGGAATCTGCCCACTCATCGGCTGGTGCAGGGAGGGTGGGAGGGTGGGGGTGGGGCTTGGGCAGGTGCAGGGTGAGGAGAAGGTCAGTGGGAAGCGGGAGGTGAAAGAGGAGGAAGGCGTGAGGGGACGGGACGCTGCAGCTATGTGACTCCGAGCACTGCAGGATTTTTACTGCCTCCACCACCGTCCCAGAAACAGATCCTGCACTCCCTCCCTCCTCCCTCCTCCCTCCCTCCCCCCACCCTCCCACCCTCGCCTCCTCACTCCTCCCCTCCCACCATGCCTCCCCGTCTCACCTCCCTCTGTTGTCATCCCTCCTCCCCTCCCTCTATCTCCTCCTCCTCCTCTCGCCTCATCAGAATAATGTCCTCTCTGGCTCCGCCCACCTCCTGCACACAGCGTCCAAGGTCACCCTGGCCGGAGGAGGAGGCGGAGGAGCAGCAGCAGGAGGAGCAGCAGGAGGGGGAGGCAGGTGTACACCTGCCTTACGAGTCCGTGCGAGCTCATCCAGGCGCTTTTCTTCTCCTTCGGTGCCCCGCGTGCGCACGTGTCGCAGCGACGTGTCGATGTTGGGTTTTTTTCTCATCTCTTGCGGTGGGAAAAGACGCTGCCCGCCGACGGGTGCAGAGGTCAAACGTCTCAGTTAAACGTCACAGGGTGCGCCTTGAAGGACAAAAAAATAGCAGAAATGTCGAGGCTTCGAGGGTCGAATGTCGAAAAGAAATGCAAAAAATTGCAACGTGCAAACAACAAGGTTTGTGCAGCCGTGTTGCTGGACGTGGAGTCGGGCTCACACCCCCCCGCGCCGGCGCCGCCACCACCACTGTCATCACCGGCGCCGCCGCCCATCAGGTGACGCCGTCGGCTTCCAATTTAAAAGCGGCGTCGCGCTGGCGATCCTTCACCTCGGCCTGCTGCCGTGAAGGCTGAGCTCAGATTGATGGTGTCGTGTCCTCCGTCACTTAAAAGCAACATGAATCACTGGCAGCAGCAGCAGCAGCAGCGACTCTGCCAGGATTTGAGAGCAGACCACCGGTTCAGGCCTAGAAGACTTGAAGACCTTCTTCTGCCGCCAGCAAGTCTGAAGACAAAACAAAACAACAACAAACAAAAACCAGAGAAGAAGAGCAGGAAGGAGCAGAAGAAGACTGGCCAGAGCCTCCTCAGCTGTTTCCTGTGAGCTCCTTGCACGTGTGCAAGATAAAATCCAGCGAGGTTTGGTGGAAATGATTGGACCGCTTTGACTGACATCCGCAGGGACACAGACAGTGTTTCTCTCACAGCAGAAAATGGACAAAAATTGGCAAAACTCCTCAGAGCGAAAGCCAAAGTGAATCCTCCACTTCCTCTGCTGGCTCGCAGCCTTCTCAGAAAACACACAGCCTTGTTTTCAGCCTTCTGGGATGTCACAAAGGGCGAGACGCATCACTTTTCTGGGACATTTTCCAGATTCTTCTTGTTGTTGTCTTTTTTTTTAACTCCTTCTGGTCGAGATAGCTGTGGAAATATGAAGGATGGCAGGATGACGGAGGGAAATAAAAGACTCTGCAGAAGAGGATCCCTTCAACGTTTGACCTCGCCGCTGGTTCGTCCGCTTGAGTTTCTTCCGGACGCGTCATCAACAGCGTGCTAACTGATCAATATGTTCATTTGCTGTCCTGCACAGATTGTTCTGCTCCATGTTTTTGTAACTTGAGCAGTGATTTAGTGACAAACCTGTCGAAAAAGAAGAGGGAGTGGGAGGGGGGGTGGTCACGTGGTGAAGCAGTCAGTCAGTCAGTCAGTCGGGCTGACTCAGCCTCACGGTGCCGGCTGGGTTGCACGCGTGTGTGCGCGCATGTGGCAGCAGCAGTTAGCACCCCCACCCCTCCCGCCTCTCTCCCTCTCTCTCTCTCTCTCTCTCTCTCTCTCTCTCTCTCTCTCTCTCTCTCTCTCTCTCTCTCTCTCTCCCACCTCTACCTCTGCAGTACCTCCGCCGCTCACTCCTCCGTGTGCACGCTCGGGGAGACGCTCTCGCTCTCTCTCTCTCTCTCTCTCTCTCTCCCTATCTCTCTCTCCGCTCCCGGCTCTTCCCTCGCCCTGCCTGCCCCCCTCCCCTCCTCCACCGCCTCTGCCGGACTCTGCGGACCATCCTGCCGGTGCAGCGGAGCTGTTGTGACGCCGCCGCCGCCGCTGCCGCACTGCAACGCCGTCGCATCCTGCGCCTCCTTCCCCGGACCGGCACCGGCACCGGCACCGGCACCAGCCTGCAGGGAGGCGGCGCTGAAGGACGGACAGGATCTGAGGAAGAGTAGGGAGGGAGCTGCTGCTGCTGCTGCTTCTGCTGCTGCTGCTGCTGCTGCTGCTGCTGCAGTCTTCAGCCCGCTGTCCTGCTGCAGCGGCACCGGCGGAGTGAAGAGAGGAGCAAGTGCTGCCCTCTTGGAGCCTCCTGCCTCTGCTCAATCCTGGGACGGAGTGCAGAGGAGGAGGGAAGGAAGAAGGGAGGGAGTGAGGGAGGGGAGGAGGGAAGAAGGGAGGGAGCAGGACTCTGCTGCACCGCCTGCCCATCCCGCCTTGTGCCCCGTGAAGACGGACGAGGAGAGACGCACAACTGCACAGCTGCACAACTGCACAACTGCAAAAGGTTGCCTGGACCGAGGTCAGCCTGGACAGACAGACAGAAAGACAGACGGACGGACAGACGGACAGACAGACGGACAGACAGACAGCTTGTCATGGCGCACAGCTCCAGAGTGACCCCTCCAGCTGGACGGCCCTCAGGAGATCTCCTCCACGTCACCGTGGGCCTGGCGCTGCTGCTCGGTGAGTGCATCATTGTTCAGGACTGAGCCCCAGCAAAAATCATTATTATTATAATTATTATTATTATTATTATTATTATTATTATTATTATTGTCTTCTGCGTCCCGTCTCATCATCCTCATCACACTCACAGCACTTGAACGTCACGGCAGCCTGCCTGTCGTTGGCTCTGAGTAACTTAGTGCATCGTTTCACACTCAGGTTCTGCTGGTGTAGATGTTTTTCTCCCTCTCCTTCAATGTATTTATTGATCTCACACACACACACACACACACACACACACACACACACACACACACACACACACACACACACACACACACACACACTGAGTCCAGCTGTCAGGAGTCACATTAACTGGTTGCGCAATGCACACTTGGCCAGTGGAAGCGATGCAGATTCTTCTTCTTCTTCTTCTTCTTCTTCTTCTTCTTTTCTTCTTCTTCTTCTTTTCTTCTTCTTCCCTGTCAGTATGCCAGTCTGTCCATGGGACAGCATGCTTATTGTCTTGACTTGTTGCTGCACTGAGGGCATCATGGTTCAGGGACACTTGGACACAGAGCAAAGTGTGTGTGACGCATGCATGAGTATCACGTTGCAAAAAAAAAAAAATTAAATAAACGGATTTCAAAAAGAAAAAGCATCTGGATTCTGGAGAACTGAGGCTGGAAAACAAGGCCATGTTGTGTGTGTGTGTGTGTGTGTGTGTGTGTGTGTGTGTGTGTGTGTGTGTGGTGTGTCGAAGAAAACAGCTTGATATCTTCATCCTGGTACTGTTGTTTACCACCTGGGAAAGTAAAGAGCCAATCAAAGAGTCGATCCAGCAAAATGTAATTAAGTGAAAAATGTGTTTTAAAAAAAGCACATTTTCTGTTTTATGTGAACAAACTGAGTGTTGCTCCATCGCAAAAACCTTCAGTTTCTGCATTTTTAATGGACTCAGCGTTACAGCGACAAACCAGTGTTATTTTGAGCTGTTTGTCCTGGAACTGAACTGAAATAAAATACTTTTCTCCGTTTGTCTGTGATGACGTCAGAGGACCCGCTTGTTTTGGGAAGGGGGACAAAAACAAGGCGGTCTCAGAGGGCGGAGCCAACACTTAAGCCTGGTCACTGAGCTGTAAGAGCACGGCCCTTTGTGACATCACATGGGGTCTGATGTGTTTTTCAGGGAGTTGAGCTGGCAAAGGATGGTTTCTCTCTCTCTCGCTCTCTCTCTCTCGCTCTCTCTCTCTCTCTCTCTCTCTCTCTCTCTCTCTCTCTCTCTCTCTCTCTCTCTCTCTCTCTCTCTCTCTCTCTCTCTCTCTCTCTCCCTCTCTCTCTCTCTCTCTCTCTCTCTCTCTCTCTCTCTCTCTCTCTCTCTCTCTCTCTCTCTCTCTCTCTCTCTCTCTCTCTCTCTCTCTCTCTTATTTGAGCGAGTCGACTCGACATGACAGAAGCTGCGTTTCCAGATCAGATTTTCCCAAAAATAAAAGCGAGATTTCTAAGATTTCGACAAAGTCCAATTGCGATTTGCAGAAAAAGTGTTTCCATGACAATTTTGCGATGTACCTCTTCATGGATTTGTGTGAAAAAGCACCTCATGAGAGCGTCAAAACCTTTCAGCCATATTTGAGAGGTTCTTTCCATCGCCAGTGTTTTTATTGCCATATTTCGGTTCGGCGCAATTCTAGGGGTGATAGAAACACAGCTAGAGACTCTGATTGTTGTTGGAGCCGTCCGTGTGGGTGGGTGGGTGGGCGGGTGTCATGTGACCACCTGAGGGCGTAGCGACGGCTGTAAACACGTCTCTCACCTTGTGGGAGGACGAGCGGCGTCATCTCCTCCGTCCATCACCTCCCAAATACTTTACGTCCATCATTACCCCCGACCCCTTCCTCCCCTCCATTCATCTCTCTCCTTCCACTCCACCTCCTCCTCTTCATCTCCTCCCCTCCTCTCTCACAGAGGTAATAGTGTCCTCGGTCGGTCCTCTATGGCTTCACTTGGAAACACATTAACCCCCACGTCTTTGGCCTACTTAAAGAGGAAGAAAAAAAAAATCACCTTGAACATCGGACAAGGACACACACACACACACACACACACAGTTATGCACTTGAACTCCCACCAGTGATTCAGATATTGACATTTCCTCCTCAAAAGACATTTGAGAGTGGAGCTAAAAATATCAACGTTCAAGTCAATTACTCATGTAGACACACACACACACAATTACAACATGGGAGTGGTGTGTGTGTGTGTGTGTGTGTGTGTGTGTGTGTGTGTGTGTGTGTGTGTGTGTGTGTGTGTGTGTGTGTGTGTGTGTGTGTGTGTGGATGGAGGTTGGGGGGGTGTTCCATTTCTATTTCCAGGTAGCAGTGAGTGTTGTGGAGGTGTTGGTGGGCTGAAGGGGGGGCACAGCCCCGGTAGATACTTCACGTCATCATGAGCCACGTCGATGCAGAGCAGCTGCATCTTCAGTCGCTGGGACACTGAAGTGGGATCACACCAACGTTCTGATGGTTTGAACGGGCGCTGCTGCGTTTCTGGTGCTCCACGAACACTGGGAACCCTCCTCCTCCTCCTCTCCTTCCAACATCCCGGAGGAAGAGGTGGAGTGGAAACATTGGAGGAGACGATGATGGAGAAAGTGGCCCAGCGCTGCTAAAAAGAGGATATTAAGAGCTGCTTCAAGGAAATGACGAGAGGAGGAGAAGAAGAAAAGAAGAAGAAGAAGAAGAAGAAGAAGAAGAAGAAAGAGTTGATGGAGAAAAAGCAGAGCCTAAATGGTCTGAAATGGGAAGAGGAGGAGGGGGAGGAGGCGGAGGAGGAGATGGGGAAAGAGGAAGAGAGGAGGTAAAATATATCTGATGCTGGTGGACAAGGGAGGAGATGGAGGAGTTTAGAAAACAACAACATCAGCTGACGTCAGCTCACAGGAGGGGGAGGAGTCATGTGTCAGGTGACCTCTGTCAGGTGAGACTTACAGAGAGCCGCACCGCTGGTGTTTTGACAGATGATCCGTCCCAAAACACAAAACAAAAGGCTGGAAGGAGAAATGTCGCACTCAATCGATGTCCCAGGATAAATTGTGATTAAAAGGGGGCGGGGCTACAGCCAGACCTTAGTAGAGACAGGAACAGGAAGCTGGTGCTTGCTGGTCCAGTCGATGCTGCAGTGTGGTCGGCACCAGAAATCTGATTGGTCCGCCTTCCTATTATAAAAAAATTTTTTTTTAAAAAGGAACAGATTTGTGAAATTCTTCAGTTACTTCAAAATCTTCCTGATCTGAGAGAAACGCTCAACACAGATTGTTGCAAACACAACTTGGAGGGAAGTCGATAACGGCCAGAAATATACTCTGGCCTCTGGCTGTTCAATCTGACTGGCGGCGCCATCGGAGCGACGGCGAGGGTGTTTCAGTGATCTCGCACGTCGTTCACACTACGTGTAGTCGTGCAACATGATCCTCGGCGGGTCAGTGTGGAGAACGGAACACCGTTTATAAATAGTCCCTGGAGTGCGAGAGAGACACCAGAGACACAATCTGAGAGCCACGCCAGCTGCCGCACGGCACATGACCAGCCAGGATGAGCACCAAGAACTGGATCTGGACCTGAATCTGGATCTGGGTCAGGTTCAGGTTTGGAATCAGGATCAACATCAGTATTAAGAATGAAAATCAGAATCAGGATCAGGGCAAGGATCTAGACCAAGATCTGGACCAGGATCTGGATCAGCATCAGAGTAAGAATCAGAATCAGGTTCCCTTTCAGGATCAGGACCAGGAACAGATTCCAAATCAGAATCAGAACCAGGATCAGAAACAAAATCAGAATCAGGATAAGAACCAGGTTCAGGATCATAATCAGGATCAACCGTGCCTTCTACAAAGCTTCCTCCAGTTTCAGGATCAGGACCAGGAACAGAATCCAAATCCGAATCAGGATCAGAGACAAGATCAGAATCAGAATCAGGATAAGAACCAGGTTCAGGATCATAATCAGGATCAACCGTGCCTTCTACAAAGCTTCCTCCAGTTTCAGCCTCAACCAACAGTGAAACACAGCAAACCAATTATGTCAGAGCAGATGAAGGTCGTAGCCAAGGCTTTTACAAAGCCCAGAGGAGCGGTGCCGCTCATGGTTCTGTAGCAGCAGCAGCGAAGGGTTCTGTGTGTGTCTTTGACTTTGACCTGACGCCTGCTCAACGCATCAGATAGCTTGAAGGAAGAGCAAGGCTTTGCCATAACCTCGGCACATTGCAGCAAAGCAGCTCACGATATTAAAACAAAAGAGTTCACACTGTTCACAGTGCATTGAAACGAGTCTGCAGGTTGTTTCTAATCCAGGTTGATGTCCCTCTGCCTTGATTTCAGGCGTGTGGAGTGTGGGCGCACTGGAGGTGTCCACAGGTAAAGTGTCTTTCATCGAGGCCATGAACGGCTCCACAGTGCTCCTGCCGTGCACCTACTCCTCCTGCATCGGCATCAAGAACCTCTACTTCAACTGGCACTTCAACGACAATGGAACTATGAACAAGGTTTGGTTTTGGAAAAGAACAGAATAGAAACGCTAATGCTGAGCTATTTTTTGTTGGATCTTTCTTTAAGTGTCAATGTCATTTGTCACTATATACTTCTGGATGTTCAAGTTACCCGTTTCATCAGAAAGGAGAGTCAAATGTCTCTCCTGAATACTAAATGTCACCCTAAAGGGACTCAGTGCTCATCCTTGTGGAACCCCAGCATTAACATTTGGTTGTGTATGTGTGTGCCCCTGTGTGTGTGCAGCTGTGTGAGGCGGTGATCCCCGTGGAGGGGGTGGAGCCCAATAAGGTCAGCGTGTTCCACGACCGTGTGGACTTTGTGGGCTCCTCCAAGACCCAGAACATCTCCATCCTGCTGTGGAACATCACCTTCGAGGACCAGGGCCAGTACATCTGCTTCGCCAAGAACCCCAAGGAGAAGAACCGCAACCACAGCGCCATCTTCACCCTCTACGTGGTGGAGCAAAGTACGTGGCAAGAGACACACACACACACACACAAACACACACTGTCCAGTCCACAGCAACTGGCTGTCTCTGACTCCGCCCCTCGTCTCGTCCCACTTCCTGCTCGTGCTCAGTGCGGGAGGTCGACAACACTCTGACCGTCATCATCGTCTCTGCGCTGGGCGGAGTCATCGGCCTGGTCGTCCTCGTCATGGTGATCAAGGCCGTGGTCGTCCACTTCCTGCACAAGGACGACGAGAAGAAGTGAGTAGTTGTTGTTGTACGTTTGCAGCCACTTCACACCAACCAATGGAAGTGCACCATTTGTGAGGCGTCGTTAACCCACACGTGCAGTGAATAAAACATATCATACATAGCGACATAAATATCAAGTCAGAACACGAAGAAGACAGAAGTGACCGTGCGTTTTGTTTTTATCTGTCTTTCATTCTAATCAGCGCTGCATGTACTTGATTGGAGGGTGATTTCAGCTAAAGTAGGTCGACTGACGCCCAGCTGATAAAAAGAAAAAACAAGTGGACAATTTGCAGTGCACAGGTGCAGATTGGCGCTCTTTAAAAATAACACTTGGCTGGACTGGAAGCTGGCTGGTGATAATAAAAACTTCAGAGAGATGGCACCTCCACCACACCGGGCCTCTGTTTTATCAGAAAGGACGCAGCCAAAACCAGCTTCTCTCTGGGTTTTTATTCACAATGTACAATAGCCAAAACTGCAATCTTGATAACCTCCGTCTAATTCGTGACCTCTCACTCCTTCTTCTTTTTCTACCTCATGCCACCTCAGTGTGGCGCTGCAATCTCCGATACAGGATTACTCTTGAGTTAAATTTTTGTTTTTATCAATAAAAGATTCAATAAGTTCTCTGATGTATGGCGCCACAAAAACACTGTGTGTTATTTTTTTACTTATACCAAAAGACTAAATGCTGTATGTATTTATTCATATTTTCTACTACTGAGTGTGTATGTGAATGTTTTCTTCATCTGTGTGGTTCTATGTCTTTGACAAATCTTTATATTCTTCTAAAAAATACATTTTTTGTTGTATCCCAGTAAAAGAAATGTAATAAAATTGTGTTTGTAAAAATCTTCTTCTTCTTCTTCTTCTTCTTCTTCTTCTTCTTCTTCTTCTTCTTCTTCTTCTTCTTCTTCTTCTCCTTCCCTACAGTAAAGAGTGCCTGGTGAGCTCCTCAGGGAACGACAACACAGAAAACGGACTTCCTGGAGCGAAAGGCGGCGACACCAACAAGGCCACGCCAAAGGCATGAGCCCCTCGGTGCTGCAGAAGTATGTTTGTGTGTACAGATATATATATATATATATATATATATACACATATATATGTGTGTGTGAGTAGAGGGCGGTGGTGATGAGGAGGATGAGGAGGGGTGGACGCTGTTCTGGACCCGATTGTTTCACCTGGCTAGTAGCGGCTAACTAGTACAACATGTAAATGTCTATTTTAAGTCATGCTTGAGACTTTGTGGGGAGGGGGAGGGGCCTGCGTGCCCCGCCCGCCGACTCCCCGGCGGCTCTTCTGCCTGCACAGCAGCCCAGCTGTCGCTGAGATTCCAGACTTGGGACACTTTCACTGCTGCTTTTTAAAATTCCAAACACATCTGTGACCTCTGCGCTGCAACTATTAATAACCGTCGAGACAGAATTCTGCTTGCAAAAGTCCCCTGAGGACTTTATTTATAGATGAAAAATCAAAAGTCAACAGCCAACATTATCCGAACTCCCGACCTCGACGGGCTTATGTTCACACTTCCTTCTTTTTGTGTAAATCAACTTCCTGTTAGCAAAAGAAGTCAAAGTGAACCTCCACCACCTGGTTCTGGTTCGGTTTTAAAATTCACCAATAAGTGGTTTTGCGCAACGAGCAGCCGGACAGGAAGTTTCTCCCATCAGGCAGGAAGTGGGCTGTTAGCATGTTGCTCGTTATCCCATTAGGACTCTAATGTAAGCCACAGCCTCGCAGAGGTCAAACCTGGACCTGAACCTAGTGTGTGTGTGTGTGTGTGTGTGTGTGTGTGTGATACATTCTCACATGAGAAAACTGCCATGAAAACAGCATAAAAAACACAGTTGTTAACATTTGTTGGTCAGAAAGTGAAGCCAATAATTTTAGATGGTTCAAAAAAAGATGAAGCTTTGCAAAATGTCCTGGGCTTCCAACGCTGATTATGAACCTGAAAGCAACCCTTTGGTCCAGGTTTTAGTTCTGGAAGGTTTGTTGGCTTCACTCACAACTGATTATTGAGGTTTTTGTGTTTTTGTTTTTTTGAAACAACGACAGCTGGGCTTCTCGGGCGAGCAGAGCCGTCCCGGACCTGCACTGTTTTCTTTTGGGTTTTTTTATTGTTTTGCTTTTAGATGAAACACAGGTGCCTGTTCTGCTTTAGCTCCCCCTACTGCTGGGAGGATAAAAACACAACAAAACAAACACAAAAAAAGCGAAATCCAAACCATCATCAACGACAATCCCCAGAAGAAGAAGACGATGAAAAAACCCAGCTCCCTATACAAAGGAATGATCTTAATCATGCTGCTTCTGACAAATAACCAATGCATTTTTTTTTGCATGTTGCGGGTTTTATATAAACTTCAGATACATGTATGTTGTCTAGCACCACGCTACAGGAATATCTGTCAGTCTGTCTGTCTGTCTGCTTACGTCCGACTCCACGTTTGCATCGACTCACCGACACTCCACAAGGAGCCTCCAAACACTGCTGGGTTGTTTTACTGAGCGAGAGGAGACTCCCCCTGCAGGAAGGTGAGGGTACTGCAGCATGTAAGGCGACTTCGTAGGCAGTCTAAAGCGAAATCTCAGCCACATGTGAGTGGCTATTTTGAGAATTCCATCTTTTTTTAGGCTTCTGTGGCTGCAGCCTAAGTAGTTTCTCTACAACAACACAAATAACAATAACATGTTGAATTACTTTTGAATTTTGTAACAGAATAAATTGAAGGAAGGAAGTGCCGCCTGATCCTCTGCAGAGTTGTAGGAAATTCATCTGGACACAAAGCAAAAAGTACAGCTAGAAACCGGTTCAACCTGTAATGATTCTTATTTAACTGCAGCTGCTTTAGGTGATACAGTCAGACCAAAGAATTGCAAAGAAAAGAATTGAACAGCCAAAAATACACTGCAACCACTAAAGCAGAGTTTTGATTTTATTGATCTAAATAAATTCTTACAAATGTGGAAAAACCACTGAGAGGAAAATGTTAAATTAAGAAAATGTCCACAAACGAGCGGTCCAGTCTTAAAGTCTCATTGTGCAGCTCTGCTGCAGGACCTTCATGGTTTTTGTGAGGAGCACTTGGGAGGAACATCGGCAGGATTTAATGAAAGTTGACGGAGGATCATCAACAATTCATATCCAAACTTTGCGTGCAGATTCTAATTGGCTCCGGATGTCTTCAGCATCACAGTTCACCCATGCAGAGTTTGGATGGGGAGCCACAACAGAATGTAGAGACTCAGTCAGGGAGTGAAAGAGAAAGTCCAGCTTGTTCGTTTCACTCTTTAAAAACATCCTGACGAGACCGTCTAAAGAATGTCTTAGTGTCCCAATGGGGGCAGACAGAGATTTTTTTTTTCTTTTTTTCTCTCCTCTCTTCCAAACTTGAAAGAAGAAGGAACAGAAACCCTTTCGTGTTTTTGTGTGTTAGTGTCGGCCAGATCCAACTGGTCGTGAATGTATTTTAAATTTCATTAGGGCATGAACGATTCAACGGGGCGGATGTGTTTTTAGTCTCTAGAAATGAGAAAGAATTTCTCTTTATTTATTTTTTTATAGAGCATAGATTGAAACATTTAGGAGGAGATTAGACCAGGAAGTGGGTAGAGTTGTGGAGATAAGATTGTTAGGATCTCTGTTGATGTTCGTGTCAGAATGAATTGTGAACCGGGTTGTGAATCGAACGAACGGAACACAGCTGCTGACTCATCTGCCCGACGAGTCGCTGCGGATGAACGATGTCCCGTCAGAACCTCAGAGTGCCACAAGACACTGCTGCCGCACCCTCACGCATAGCTGGAATATCTCTCACACACATACACACACAAACACACACACACACACACACACACACACACTGGGGGGGCGACACAGTGGCCTTGCACACAAACAGAACAGCACTTTAAGTCAGTTTTGTGGAGTCCGACTCCAGGTGGCGGCTCCTCTTCACTAACAAACCAAAAGACTCATTTCCTCCCTCTTGTTCTCTGTAGTGTCTGGATCTATATTTATTTGTTTATTTGGTTTATTTGGCCCACTGCTGCTCTCTCGCTCTCTCCGAGTCCTGGGGTGCATTTCCACTTCTTGCTTTCGGTGAGCAAAGCAATAAGATGGACATCAGATTATGCAATAAGATGTTTTATTTAAGGCACTTTATGGATGTGTCTGGACTGGCTGTGGCCACGGTACTGCTGTGCTGTGTGTGTGAGCTACATACTGTACCTGTGTACTGCACCGACATCATGTGTAACATCAAACCAATGCCATATCATGACACCAGACTCATGTGATCCACTCTGGACTGGACTGTAAGTGCTTTGAAAAGTTTGTTTGTGCAGCTGCTGCTGCTGCTATTGTTGAAGTGAGAAGAGATGCAGCCTCGTGCTGTTCACACACACACACACACACACACACACACACACACACACACAGTACACATTTACATCGAAAGTCTTCCTGTGGGGTTGCTGTATGATTTTTATTTTTTAGCAGTTTTTTTTTTTCAGATGTTTAGTCTTCTGCATAATTTTTACGAGACTTCAACAATAATCTAAAAAAAATATGCCCACATGCAGGGTGACATCAGCATGGGGATGAATTTTCCATCCACCTTTTAATGCAGAATTTAATTTGTCGCTGTCACACAAACTACCTTCTTTCTTTCTTTTTATTTTTCTATATATATATATAAAAAAATCGAATCCTGACGCTTTCTGGCCAATCAGAAACCACCATCCACTCCAGGCCTGCCGAGGTTGAACAGTCATTACTGCAGTACCGGCCCTCCGTCACCAGAGGGCGGCATGCACTTCTGACGCAATAGAGCACAGTAACTATATAGTGTGACTGCCACCCAGTGGTGAGCAGCCAACTTGTTTAATCGCAATTTATAGAGATATGTAAACTCTTCCCCGCTAGAGGGGGCTGATGACACGCTTTTCCTGCCTGTGAAGCATCCCTCACTTTGGCGTGTTGCAGTAGGGGAGACAACACTGTTGTTGTTTTCATGGCGATCATAGAGATCAGAAATTTATCAGCAGTTTAGGATCATTTAACTCTCCTCAATGCAACAATTTAGCAACATTTTTACAACAAGGGATTTATTAATAATACAACAACTGGACTCTTGGGGCCGATTCTTTATCCCTGTGCACATTAGAACCTGTTTACCACAGCTGGAGAAAAGAAATGGCCCAAAGTGTAAGTTTACAGTCACGGGAGTGAGAATTTGTACTCGCTCAGCTCCGGCTCTAGGTGGCGCCACCGTGTGGGGGCAGCCGCCCGCTGGCTTAAGCTTTGCTCTTCTTCTAAACTGCCAGAGCGACTGAAACTCACACTGCCGATTCTTAAGAGTCTCACGTCGGCTGACCTTCGCCGCCGCCGCCACTGGAAGGTCACACTGCCAAGTCGAGACGTCGGCGGCTCGACCGCTTCCCACATTCCACCCGGCGCCAGAAAAAACAAAGTCCAATTGACGTGTAGAAATTACTTTTGCAATAAACTGCCTGCGTCACAGATTATCTGACAGCAAAATATGGAGTTTTCAACAACAACTACAAGCACAGGCTGACTGACGCTGACCTCTACACACTCACACATCACACACAACATTTCAGCCAAAATCACTGACACTGTTTTTAATTTGATTTTATTTTTATGCTTCTGTTTGTATTTTCATCCAACAGCTGTAAAAAGGCAATTTTAATCCAAACAGTAATAACAATAAAAGTTTAGAAATTAATAGTGAGACCTGTAGGGGGTGACAACGTCGTAGTGTCAGTGGGAAACTCCTGCTGCACGCACACACTGCCACACAGCTTCACAACCACACAGCCACACTGGACACGCAACCACCGACAACACACACACACACACACACTGGATCAAACCGCTGCCTCTGAATGTTCTGCCGCTTGTCTTGCATCTGTGACCATGTTGATCATGTTTCCCTGTCATGACTATGCACCTCAGACTTTTGACTTGTTCAACAGAGAAAAAATACATCCAATAATAATAATAAAAAAAATGTGATTGAAAATTTACAGAGATGTCTGAGTGTTTTTTTTTAATCTACACTGTGTGGAGTGTTCTCTTCTTTCCTCCTTCCTTCTGACCTTTAACCTGAAGTGGTCCATGTTAGGATTCATGTTGTTATTTTTTGTTTGTTTTGTTGTTGTTATTTAAGTAAATATATGACTGACTGATGCCTACTGACCCTTGTCACATATATTCTTTTGAGTATCTGAAGACGGTTACATACATTTACTCACTCAGTCGCTCACTCACTCACTCACTTACTTACTTACTTACTGCTGACTGACTGATTGACTGACTTACTTACTTATTTAGACGCACGATGTACACTCCAAACATTAGGTGGCGGTAATGTACTTAAACGTTGTATGCCAGCAATCAGTAACACAAACAGAAATGTAGATGAAGAAAAGTAAGTTCTCAGAAGAGGGACGTCGTAGCTAAGGTAGGAAATAATTTAAAAAGTTCAGTCGACAATGCTTTTATTATCATTGTTCTAAGTTTGATTATTCATAAAGAGTCGACAATGACGCTGCTTGTGAATGAGGAGAAGAATATTGCGCTAGCTTGTTTTGCTAGGCAGGTTAGCCGTGCGGGGGTGCTAAGCAAAATACACCTTCCGCCTGATTCCCGGACCGCCTGAGGGTTCATCAATGGTTACGAATGGTTCTGAATTGATTTATTCATTTACAAGACGTGTTTAGCTGCGTGTTACTTTGTTGGAAACGATAGCCTACAAAGTTGAAATCTGTATTCAGTTCCTCCTTCAACCGAAGTTTTGCATTCATTTGTTCTTCGTCCCCACCCAATGAGTCAAATTAGTTAATAGATACAATTCTTATTAAAATTATTATAATTAAAAAGTCAACCCTCAATTTTACAAGCCCTCAAAAACCCAAGTGGTGTGTTACTCTTTCTTTTTTTTAAAAAAAAAAAACAACAAAACTTTATCATTTGCAAAGTTTATAGAAATGTAGATCTTCAATATAAAAGTATTATAATGTGCAAAGGTTGCAAAATTGTAGGTGTTAAACATAAAACAAGAATCCCAAGTGTTGTGTTACTCCCTCCCCCCAAAAAGAAGGCAGTTACGTCGTCTTGTTTAACAGCAGGATCGGCAACAACGCTGTATGCGACTGTTTAGACGTCACCTCATAACACGGTCTCAGGTAATGGCGAAACACCAGCTGTCACCGTTACCTAACGTTCTGCGTTGAAGACCGTTGTTTTTGGAAAACATTTCATTTAATGATAATTTATAGAAATGAAATGATCTTTGTTTACAAAGCCAGATCTATCAGCAGTGTAGAAAGTTGTAAAGATTCAGGACAAAATTGCACGAGAAGGTGCGACCAAGCTTTGACTGGTCGTGTGTATCCCCCCCCTCCCGGAGGTCCGAGGCCTGTCTGACCCCAGCCATGCAGCCCAATGAGCTCTCATCATGTGTCTACCAGTCTTGGATTTGGATTGTTTCTCTTCAGCGCAATTGGTTCAATCCACGGGTAATGCAAAAAAAACAACAACAACAAAAAAACAACAACATTGTATTCCTATCACACGATTCTGTGTGGGAATATCTGCAGTCTTTCTTTAATTTGAACCTGTGTCATGTGACCAGGGGTTCCTCGCTCTGCGGTTCAGTGTGTGTGTGTTGTGTGTGTGAATATCGAGCGGTCATCTCTCTCCCAGTCTGTCTGCATGTCTCTTTAATTGCCTCCCAACCGGGAACTTGACGAGGATCCTCCCGTCGGCCTTTACTGGAAACACAGATAAATAAAATCGCAGCCATTGATTAGCTGTCACATGACTGCAGTGACGTGTGTGTGTGTGTGTGTGTGTGTGTGTGTGTGTGTGTGTGTGTCCATCACCAGCCTTATCAATGCTGTTTCAGATAATCTGCTGATTATCTGCATCCTGATCCGAGATCTTTGCTGACCACTTTGGTCGGTGTCCACCAGAGGGCGGTGTAGTCTCATTAATGGCCCCCCAGCATGGAGGCCGCAGCGGGCTCAGCCTCTTTTTTCGGTACACAACTTCACCGCAACATTCTCTCTCGGTGAATCGTGTTCGGGGGGAAAAACTTTGTCTTTTCTCATTCAAATATATTTATATATTTATTAAAAACGGCTTGTCGTAGTTTTGCTTTTTAGAAAAGCAAACCGCTCTCTCCTGATTGAGTGGATTTGTATCCCCTTCGGTGTTCCAGCCTCCGGCCTCCAGCCACAATTCAGTCAGGCGTCTTCTCGTGTTATTATTTCCGTCTGTACTGTATTTCTGCCAGATGATGAGGCCCGACCCTTTTATCAAAGTGATAATGTCTTTTTCATGTCGAGTTGCAAAAATTGTAAGGCCCCAAAAATATATTTCTGAATGGGGGAAAAAAAGGCCACACTTGGAGAAAATAAAAGAAACGTAAACGTCGGAAAACATTTAAATAATTCAATGAATGAGTGAATGAATGAATGAATTGTGGCGGGATCTCCGCACTTTTACACGCCCCCGTGAGGTTTAATTTATGACTCTTTTTAATATATTATATGTATAAATATCACACTTCAGTGTTCGTGCCTTTTTGTCTCTTGAGACTCGTGTGGCCACAATTTTATTCAATATCCACATTTATATGTTATTATGACTTCAATTCATAAGAACATTCGAAATATGAAGCCCGTTTTTTAAAACGGTCTTTCCATCGCTGTTTATTCCAGAGAGAAAAAATTTCAATGCAGCGGATTTTTTTTTTAGCGGAAGATTCCACCGCGTGTCGTCGGATCAATAATCCTCCACTCAGGGCAACAAGACCCAACTCATTTAGTTCAGTTGCATTATTAAAAATGTATGTTTAAAAAAAAAAAAGAAAGAGCGAAAGACAGCGGACATAAATCAAATTCTTACAAAATAAAATGAAAATAATTTCCACTATTTAAAAATATATTGACGGCCATATCAGTCACATTGCGTTTATTTTTTATATCTTTAACTAAATTCGCTTTGAATTATTAAACGTATTCGATAATAATAATAATAATAATAATAATAATAATAATTATTATTATTATTATTATTATTATTATTATCATTGGATGCAGTAGTTACCAGTATCAGTGTCGTTATCTAATTGTTGTTACATAAATCGTGCCTAATATATGTCGGCACAGTGAGTTATATTTTCAGTTTTCAACGAACGAGAAAAAGAACCGAGCGTTTTGATGTTTGTTTTTTCCCACCGTGTCAGACTTTCACTCATTCCCCACAAACTCTCTCTCTCTCCCCCCCCCCCCCGCCTTATCTCAGCCATCTCTGTGTTTCCTCTGCGCTGATAAATACCCGCGTTGATCACTTGATTGATTACTTTGCTCAAAGGTCACAGTGGCGCGGGTAATTTCCCTGCGCCCGAGGCTCCATTTTCACTTTTATTCCGCCTCGACGCCTCCGACCCCCCCACCCCACCACCCCACCTCCACCTCCACCCCGTGTTGTGTTTTAACCCTTTCTCCGTTGAACGACCAACACTTTAATAACGGCAGCTCTCTCTCTCTCTCTCTCTCTCTCTCTCTCTCTCTCTCTCTCTCTCTCTCTCTCTGAAACTTGTTTTTCCGGCGTCGCCGCCGAGTGAAAGATGCGCGAAACCCAACCCGGGTTTTTTTTCTTGGAGAGGGATGGGGGGGGGGGGTCTCGAACCCAATTAATTTCTAATAATTAGAGTCTGCGGGGCAGCACCGACGCCGCCGAGAGAGGAGAGAGAGAGAGAGAGAGAGAGAGAGAGAGAGAGAGAGAAAGAGAGAGAGTTATTGCACTCAATGAAAACTGTTTCCATTTAGGATAATTGGCCGCTCTGCCTGCAGCTCTCTCTCTCTCTCTCTCTCTCTCTCTCTCTCTCTCTCTCTCTCTCTCTCCCCCCCCCCCCCCCCCCCCCCCCTCCTTGCCCATTTAATAGCGCCATGTCTGCCATTACGGGGCAGCAGGCAGCAGGTATACAGTGACGTCCGAAGCTTTCTATTCCAAAAGGTCGTGAGTGTGTTGAAGTGTTTGCGAAGGAGAGGATAAAATATCTACCCCCCCACCCCCCAAACCCCCAACCCCCAACCCAGCCTTTTTCCTACCCGCGACTCTCTTCCCCCGACGTGACGTCACGACTTCACTCAGCTCCGACACTTTTTGGAATCGATGGCTCGGGTTCAGAGTTCAGCCGCGGGGTCAGTATGATCTCATGCGGATCTAATTAATTGCCAATTACTTTAATTATGGCCTTTTCTTGGGGGAGGAGAGGAGGGGGAGGCGGGTGAGGGAGGAGAAGAGAGCCGTGCTGGAAGTGTGCACTCCACTCCGCGTGTGATTGTGACTCAACTTTGGAAAGAAAAAAAAAATACATGTTTTTTTTAGCCATAAAAAGCCAGAGAGGCCTGTTACTGTTACTGCTGCTGCTGCTGCTGCTGCTGCTGCTGCTGCTGCTGCTGCTGTTACATCGCTGTCGCCACTGCTGCTGCTGCTGCCGGGTGTTTTTTTTATTGTTTTCCCCTCATACGTGCAACGTGCTGCTTTTACCAGAGGACTGTTTTTATGAGTGTCTCGTCGTTTTCTGTGTAAATGGATCAAAAGGCCCAAAAAACAAATAAAGTGAATCGAACTGGAGGAAAAATGGCTCGAACGAAAGTTTCTGTTTTTTTTTGTTTGTTTGTTTGTTTAAATCCTGTTAGAACGCAGCGGTGAAATTTAAAATGACGCTCTGCAATGCAAAGTGCTGATCGTATTAATGACTGTTGGGTGGGGGGGGCAACGTTCATGAGTCAAATTATATTACTTATAATTTAAATAACTTATCATTTAATACAAAACAAGTTCAAATTATTTTTCGTGATTTCACTTTTGAAAAAAAAAATCCTGAACATGAAGTCATTAACGAGTCGTTTTTAATTTGGGTTGTTTCGGTTTGGGATTTTAATTCCAGTGATTAATGTGACTCGGTTTGGAGGGAGGAAAAAAAGAGGGTGCGTTCAGGGTTGAGAATTAAAGGTGCTTAGAATTAATGTCCCGGGCACTCCGGCGGTGCGGGTTGATGACTGCTGGGGGGGGCGGAGGCTTCTCGCCGGGAGGAAACAGCTCGCACGTTCTCACTGCGCCGTATCCGGTAGATTACCTTCATTTACACCTTCATTCATCTCATTACCCCCCCCACCTCCCACCCTCCTGCTTTATTTCAAAATAAACTTCTTCTCTGTTAATGAGATTTTATTTTTTTGTTAAGTCCAAGCCGTCCTGGATGCGTCTCTGCCGTAAAGTTTTTTTTTTCTTCTTCTCTCTCTTTTTTTCCCCAACAACCTCGAACAACGTGAAGCTTCAACAGCGTCAGAACTTTTTTTTTTCCCTCTCTCTCTCTCCCTCCCCTCGCGCTGCTCTCTGATCACGCGCAGCGAGATGTGCCACGAGCGGCGCATCGCGGCCGCATCAACCTCAACATCAAAGTGATTCATCATCGTCCCAAAACTTTTTTTTTCTTCTTCTTCTTCGTCGTCTTCGTCTTCTTCGTCTGCCACTTGCTGCCGGCGGACCGCTCGGGGCTGTTGCGCATGTGCGAAGGTATCCACGACTGACTGACTGACTGACTGACAATGCTGGAGAGATAGCGCGTTTTGTTTTTGTTTGGGTTTTTTTTTGGGGGTACCGAAAAATCCTCCTGAAGAAGAACAAGAAGAAGAAAAAACACTCGGGGGGGAACAGGAGGAAGAAAAACATCATCAAAAGAAGAAAGAAAGAAAGAAAGAAAGGAAAACCAGAGCGACGGTCCCAGAGAGAGAGAGAGGGAGAGAGAAGCTCCGAGGCAGCGGCGACACTGTGGCACCATGAGGTCCAAAGGCAGGGCGCGGAAACTGGCCACGAGTAGGTGACACCTCCCGCTCTGCTTCTCCCAACATGCTGCTGCTGCTGCTGCTGCTGCTGCTGCTGCTGCTGCTGCTCCTTGCACCGCCGCCGCCGCTGCGGCTGCTGCTACATCTGCTGTTGCTTGTCTGTAACTGTAACTGTCCGTAAGTTCCGCCCCGGCAGCCGCGCTACTGGGCCACCGAGGAGTGAGAAGTGGGCAAAAAGTGGCGTCGCGCACACAAGTTTGTGCAAAGTTGAAGCTGCGCGACTTTGGTGGCAGCAGCTCCGGGCAGCTGCCGGTCGGTCTGCCGGTCGGTCTGCCGGTCTGTCTGCTGGTCTGCTGGTTGGTTGCATGTAGTACTGGCCGCTCGAGGGTCCCGTGGTGGAGCGTTTTGGAAGCGGCTGCAGCTGCAGCTGCATGCGGGGCTGCAGCGACTTTCAGGGGGCGGGGGGTGGGTGAGAGCTGCTCGGCAAGGAGGTTGATGGAGAAACTCTGATTCTCTCCCCTTGTTTCCTTCCTTCCTTCCTTCTTTCCTTCTTTCTTTCTTTCTTTTTTCCAACAGTGTCGAACTTTCTCTCTTTATTTGTAGTTAGTTTGCAGACTTAAAAAAAAAAAAAAAAAAAAAAACACTCGCTCCGCTTGTCTGACGGCTTGTTTGCAAATTGGATTTGGATTAAATCAGAATTTAAAATAACCAATCAGTCCGATTAAATTTAAAGCGTAATATTGAAACACGCCGGGTTCTATGTCATTAAATCGATTTAATTAGCCGGACGCTTTCAAATAAAGAAGTGTATGCATGCCGATGATTGATATGACTACTCATGCATTGATTTGCAATAATAAATTATCAAGACGGCTTTATGTTTTTCCTTAAGCCGTGTCTCGAGGGTCGTGCAGGCAGGAAAAAAAATCACGAACCATTATTATTATTATTATTATTATTATTATTATTATTATTATTATTATTATTACAGTTTAAATGTGTGACACTGTTCTATGGCTGAGAAAAGCGGGCGATTCCTGGGAATTGTTCAGGCTCCGGCCTCGTCCTGCACTTTCACTCAGTGTTTGCTGCTCCATTTCGTACCACACAGATACACAACATTAAAGTTAAGACCTCGACACGCGATTATTTTCACATCATTCAGTGGGGGGGAAACAACTGCAGCTCATGCGTGAATGGAAGGATTTGCTGTGATTTTGCCGAGAAGTAAATAATTGTCACATAATCTGACGTCAGCGCCGTCAAATAAAGGGAGGCGGAAGACTTGAAAGCAATTAACAACTTTATTGTGACTCTATTGGCCGTTTTGGAAACCATTGCGGTGTTCATAAAATACAGGCACGCACGCACACGCACACGCCGCCGTCAACAAAAGCAAAGCTTTCTTCGCCTCGGGGGTGTTTTTAAAATGTAGAAGCTGGAAGATATTTATTTATTTTTTTCTTCAAATGTCGCCACAGTGAGCAGATTGACCGAGAGTGAAACACACTGAGAACTCCTCCTTCAACCTTCAAGCATCTTTTTCTTTTTAATTATTTAATAGTTGGAGGATTTCACCGTCTTAAAGCGGTAGGGGAGGGGGGTAGAGGGGGGTCTGGCCCCGTGCCAGGTCTGCACAGTGTCAACACTGGATATTTAAATTCCCAGACCCCTCATAAGAGCCGCGCTGACTAAATGTGTTCAGTGTGTGGAGGAGCCGTGTTCGGCAGCCGGGGAAGGAGGAGGGGAAGGGGGGTGATCGAGGAGGTGATGGAGAGCCAGTAAAAACGTCGGACTGATGGACGGAGGCTGACTGATCAGTCCGCACGTCCACGACGCAGTGCGGTGCGCCGCGGGGACGCGCAAGCAAGCCGAGACCGAGCCGAGGGTTCGAGGGTTCGGCCGCCCTGCAGCAGGAGCTCCGGACCGGCACACACACACACACACACACACACACACACACACACACACACCAAGCACCGGGCACCGTGATCAGCGCGGCTCCATCATATTAGTCGTAAAATAATCGAGAAAAAAAAAAAATCGAATCTATATATTTTGTGTCGAAAAAGACGATTAACAACAAACATTTGCAACGAAATTGTAAAGAAAAAAAAATCCACTTTGTGCTAAAAAAAGAAAAAAAAGGTTTATTTAAAAAAACATTTAACAGCTTCTCGCTGCACCTCCACTCACTTCCGGATTTGAATCGCTGTTTCTTTATTTCATTATTATTATTATTACTGTCGCACTCGGATGCACATCTATGAGCGCGTGTGTGTGTGTGTGTGCGGGAGGGGGTGACTGAAGACGAGGGAGGCCTGCGGAGCGTGCGCGAGTGTGTGTGCCGCTCTCCGTGCACTGGTCCGTTGGTGTGGCGCAGCTCATTAAGCCGGTTCACAGATCGGCCCGTTTAGGCAAAGTGAACCGAGGAGCCCATTAAACAGCGGCTGTGTCACCGACCGGAACCAGGCAGGTTTCCACGTCACAGCTCATATTTAAGTTGGTTCATTGCTAATATTGTCATCAAAAATATATATATATATTTTTATTTTAGTCTTTTGCTTTGTGGGAAATTAGTACAATTTTGGAGTGACTTGCGACGCAGCTTTTAAATTGAAATTTCTGACTTGTATCCAAAAACAAAATGATCGATCGAAAAATCAGATTTTTAGTTGCTCACATTTAAAACAAAAGCTGTGAAATATAAATCATAGTCTCTCTTTTTCATCCGACACTCAGTCTCACCTGATTAATTAGAAATTAAAAAAAAACAGGTAGGGGTCTTGAAAAACAGCACATTTAGCCCTCTGTTTGCTGCCTCCTGCAAAAAAACTCAGGTTTCGTTGGAGCTCCCACGTGTTTTTTTTTTTTTGTTTGTTTGTTTTTTTGGAGAGGGGACAAAACCCCCGGCGGTTGTCGCCAACCTTGGGAGAGACGTCGGCGCTCTTTGTGACATCACAGAGGGCTGTGCGTTAAATTTAGCACGCAGGAGAAGTGACGGATGAATTTGACTGCAGGGACGGAGAATCAGAGCGTCGGTGGAAAACAGTGCCAGTGGAGAGTTTGCAGAGTGTCGGGCGTGTGCAGTGAACTCGGTGCCACTTTTTAAAGTTCATGTCTTTAGTTTGAGTGGAAAGTTTATTTGTGTGTGTGTGTGTGTGTGTGTGTGCGCGCGTGTGTGTGTGTGTGTGTGTGTGTCGGACGTCTGGAGTTCCCTGGATGTGTTAGGACTCTTCACACGTTTCCAAACCAGCAGCAGCAGCAGCAGCGTGGTTGATTTTTCAAGGTACCCGCTGGTCTGGTGGAGTGGGAGCAGACCCTCCACCTCCACCACCACCACCCCACCACCACCCCTCTCATCTATCAACGCCTCCGTCCGTCCGTCGGGCCGCCGCGCTCCTACTTTGCTCCTCTCTGAACGTCTCTCTGATGTTAATGAGTCGTCGGCAGCGAGTCGCTCTCAGGGGCGGCTGAAGGCAGCGCTGATGAGGTTAGTGGTTTGTTTATGCGCGGCTGTCACCCAACTTGAGGGATGAGGGCCCCCTGTCCGGAGCAGCCAGGGGTTGGGGGCGGTAGCGGGTCCCCTGGGATCCAAGAGGCACGCCGACAAACAGCGGTTAATTCCGCCGAGGTGTAGCGGGCCGTGTTTGTGTTGTTGTCGTCGTCGTTGTTAAGATGGGAAGGCGTCCAGCGACCCCAGACAGGGGGCATTGTGGGAACGCTCCAGAGAGGGACGGAGGGTCGGGGGAGGGTGGTGCGGTGGGTGGGGGGGGGGGGGTGCAGCTCCGTGTCAGGCCCTGGGAACCGCCGTGTGTTTACCGCAGGGAAACTGTACCCAGGCAGAACAATGAGCCAGCCTTAGACCTTCTAAATAAGAAAAAAAAAAGGCATTTCTGCCCACCCACCCCCTCACCACCCTCCCCCACCCCCCACCCCACCTAAAGGTCACGGAGTTAGAGATATGAGAGTCCACCGCACAAAGGCCCTCCAGTCTGTCGGCAGTCTGGTGCGGCCCCGCTGGGCTGCCAGCGCTGAGGTCATTATCAACAGAGCAGCTCCCAAAGCGAGGCATATTTTTATAGATTGTGCCTGTGTGTGTGTGTGTGTGTGTGTGTGTGTGTGTGTGTGTGTGGAGGCATAAAAAACAAAAAAACAAAAGTGTTTGCGGCGGCGGCTGTCAGAGAGTTGTGACGCGCCGCCATTTCCCCATCGAGACGACGTTTTGCTGAGTTGAAAAAAGTTTGTCAGAGTGATTTGTGCGTCGCTGCCGCTGCAACGGCGGCGGCGGCGGTGGCAGTGGCGAGCGCGTGGACAGAGTGCTGATGGTGCGCTTTGCTTTGCAGGGGGTGGAGGGGTGGGGAGGGGAGGGTTTTCTTTTTTTTTTTTTTTTTTTTTTTAACGAGTGGCGGCGACGTTAGCCGTCCCCGCGGCGCAGCGGAGATGTAGCCGTTAGTTAATGAAAGAAATTCAATCACTCGACGCTGCCGTTCATCACCTCAAGCAGGTGGAGGAGGAGGAGACTGCGCGCTTGCTTCCCATCGCTGTCGGTCAAGACGGCACCAACTGAGGCCAAGACATGACCAAGACCAGAGAGCAAAAGAAAGAAAAATAACAACAAACAGAAAAAAATGACCAGTATCTTTTAAAAAAAAAAAAAATTAAGTTTGCTTCTATATTGGAAAGCAACATCTCTTTTCAGCAAAGTATCTTTTAAATAATTTTCTTCAACATTTTGTTGCTTTTGCCAACTATTTTGAACCTTTTTTTTAAAAAAAACAAAACAACTTTGCTTCTTAAAATCAAAAAATAAATGAACCAGGAATAAGGGGACAGGGTGTCACTCTGAGTGTCACCAACAGAGCATAAAACGGCAGCAGCTGGATTATTTTCTGTTATTATCTGTCACTGTAGTGTTGGCTGAGTCTTGACTGCTCTTTATTAAAAATCCCAGTCCGTCCAGTCCGAGACCGAGACCAGACCCAGTGAAAATGCTTCGGAGTCCGAGGCGAGACCGAGACGTCCGGAGACCAAGACCAATCTCCAGCACTACAACACTAGGTCGGAGGCAGGGAAACTTGCAACTTCAGTTGTTTGCACAGCTTATTTATTATGGCCATATTTCCAAAAACAAAAAAGTCCAGAAAAAAAGAAGTTTTGTGGCTTGTTGAGCTGTTTTTGGAATCCCTAAAATTGTTTTGGAACAAAAGAAACATGTTTTCTCTGCACTTTTCTCTCTCTTGTCGCTTCCTCCGTCCGCCACCGAGGCCTGACACTGAGCCTGCTTTCTTCTTTCCCCCACTGCCGCCGCCGCAGCAGCAGCAGCAGCAGCAGCAGCAAAGTCATAAACAGGAATCCTCCAACAATCGCCCTGTGAGCCCGGTGATAACAGCGTGTTCTCTCCTCGGGGATCTCCCAGGGCGGAGCCGGCTGGCAGAACTTTCACCGAGAAGGGATTTTTTTTTAAAAAAGGGGGGGGGGGGACTTCTGAGTAAGACGTGGGTGCGTCCTGGCAGTGTTGTGGCCACGCCCACCTGCAGCGAGGTGTGGTGGTGGTTTGTGTGTTTGGGAGTTGAGCAGCTTTCATCTCTCTGGCCCTTCAGACTCTCTGTCCTAAAACCTCATTAAGCGCTGACCTCCACACCCCCCCGCCCCTCTCCAAACCTCCTACCCCAGCTCAACCCCCCGCCCCCCCGCAGGCCGAGGGTCAGAGATGTGATCAAAGGCGGAGCCGCCCTGATCAAGTGGCCGCTACAGCGCTTCCACCTGATTGGACTGGACAGCAGCTGTCCTTGCCCTTGTTAGCCGCCCTGACGTTTACAGTGAACGACAACAGGAGGAAAAGTCGGAAAAAAGCCTTGTGGTGAATTCCTGAGAAACGACAGAAAAGAAAAGGAGGCAAGAAGTGTCATAAATATAGATTAGTGTGGAGTGAGCTGTGATATTTGTTTGGTTTTATACAAGATTCAACCATGATAAAAATAAATTGCTGTGGAAACAGTGTCAGCGTGGATGTTGCAGTAGAAACAGTGTCAGCGTGGATGTTGCAGTAGAAACAGTGTCAGCATGGATGTTGCAGTGGTCCATGTCGATGCTGCAGTGGAAACAGCATTTTATCAGTGTGGATGTGGCAGTGGAAACGGTGTCAGTGTGGATGTTAGAGTGGATGCAGTGTCAGTGTGGATGTTGCAGTAGACACAGTGTCAGTGTGGATGTTGCAGTGGTCCGTGTGGATGCTGCAGTGGAAAGAGTATTTTATCAGCGTGGATGTTGCAGTGGAAAAGGTGTCAGTGTGGATGTTGCAGTGGATACGGTGTCAGTGTGGATGTTGCAGTGGAAAGAGTATTTTATCAGTGTGGATGTTGCAGTGGAAACGGTGTCAGTGTGGATGTTGCAGTAGACACAGTGTCAGTGTGGATGTTGCATTGTGAACAGTGTCAGTGTGGATGTTGCAGTGGAAACAGTGTCAGTGTGGATGTTGCAGTGGTCCGTGTGGATGTTGCAGTGGATGCAGTGTCAGTGTGGATGTTGCAGTAGACACAGTGTCAGTGTAGATGTTGCATTGTGAACAGTGTCAGTATGGATTTTGCAGTGGAAACAGTTTCAACAGTGTTCGTGTCGATGCTCAAGATTCAAGAACTGTATTCGTCAAACGTTAATGCTGGATGTGCAGTCAAACACTTCGGTGGAAACGCAACGTTGCAACAGCCTGGTCGCAGAGCGGCAGACCCGAATCTTCGGCTCACATCTTCAAGGTCACTCTCAAAGTCATTTGGCGTCGGACTCCCATCCGGCAGGTCGGTCCTGGAAACTTTCTCACCGTGCACCTCCGTGTTCCCAGGCTGCTCATGTCCCAGAGAAGGAAACGCTGTGTCGCCGTCCTCCCAGATCTGTGTTGATGACTTCCTCTGTGTGTGTGTGTGTGTGTGTGTGTGTGTGTGTGTGTGTCTCGGCTCCCTCCGCACACCTTGTTGCGTGCTGGGCCAATGCGAGTGTTGTCGGTCAGCCGGGGTCGCGGTGGCGGGGGAAGAATGCGGCCCCGGGGTCGGAGGAATGCGGGGCTGATTAGCGCCGGGCTCTTACCTGCGAGTGAACTGGATGTTGCGATGAGTCCGAGGAAGCCGGCAGAACAATAGGACAGTGGAGATTCTTTTTCCCCGCCGCATTCCAGGCGCGCTGCGGCCGGGGCCCCCCGCTCGCCGCTTTTGATGAACCTCTCCTTCGCTGCTTCCTGGGATTGTCGCTCCTTTCGCACAAACACACAAAAAAACACGGCGCGAGCGGGCGGGCGGGCGAGGGAGGGAGGGAGGGCGGGCGAGCGAGCGAGCGGGGACTAGAGACACAGACACAGAGAGAGAGAGAGAGCGGCCCTCCTCAGGATGTCCTGTTTTGATTAGCGTTAGAGCATCCTTAAAAGCGCCGTAGAAATATTATTGTAAGACAGAGAGGAGCCCTGGTCTGATGGGGGGGGGGAGGGTGAGAAGTTTGGGAGGGGGAGGTGGGGGGAGGCATCCACTCCTTTCCACTGTGTGACCCCGCGAGGTCGGATCGGCCACAATGAGCCGGGAATCAAAGAGGAGCTCCTCACACGGCGGCCGAGGAAATCATGTGAGGGGAAAACAAGGCGATAAAAGCGTCGGGAACGCTTCCAGGGAATGTCAACAGGTGGAATTCTGTCCCTTCAGGGAGACCTTTTTTGGGGGGGGAAAAAAATACCCCCTTGACAAGTTCCTGGATGTTTTTCACTGCGAAAAAAAAATTCTGTGGCTTCAGGTTTATTTTTATTTGACTAAAGTGCCGAGTGGCAGAAAGTTTGATTGTGTGTTTTCTTCAGGTTATTAGACGAAGGTGTCGGCTCAGGATTGACGGCTGTTACAGATGAATCATCTCCAGGAGGTGAAAAGTTGTTTCAGGGGAGATTAATAAAGCCTGACATCCATCCATTCAGCCGGTCGTTTTTTTTTTTGTTTTTTTTGGTTGTTGTTTTTTTTTAGCAGAGCAGAAGCCGGAACGATCAACGGGAGGCGGGACTTTTTCCAGCATTCTGCAAAATTGCCAACATTTTCTCAAAAATATTGTGTGTCGCTGACTGTCCTGTCAGTGAACCTCCCAGAAATACACAAGTCAGTTCTGTACTTCCTCTGCCTCGCTCCTCACTTGGCAAGTGTGTGTGTGTGTGTGTGTGTGTGTGTGTGTGTGTGTGTGTGTGTGTGTGTGTGTGTGTGTGTGTGTGTGCCTGCCTGCCTGCCTGCCTGCCTTTCCTTAAATGTTTCGTTTCGACCTTCAGACATGCGGTCTGGAAGAGTGTAGTCGACAACAGAGGGCTGAAAACAGAGGGCTAAAAGTGATTCTTTTTTTTTTTTGTTAATTTTTAGCTAAAACACAAAACCACACCCCTTGAGGTTAGAAAAGCCCCGCCCACTCCCTCCGAGACCACTGCAGCACTGCACTTTGTCTGCCTGCACTGCTGGCGTACAAAAATGTTTTGTTTTTTTTTTTGCAAAAAAAACTTTTCACAATCTTTAATTAACCTTCTGCTGTTTCCCTTTAACAAAGTAGCAGCATTGTGTATCTTGTGCTGCTATAGCTCACGCGCACACACACACACACACACACGAGTCCCCACATCTTTTTTCTTCCCTTGTCTCCTGCGGAATCAGAGAGCAGCGAAGCGTCGCGTTCACGGTTTGTTGTTTCGCCGCAGCTCTTGACAGGAGGCCACTACTTTGTTCACCTCGCTGTCCAGAGGGGGCCGGGGGAGCTGGGGGGGGGGGGACTCTGGACGTCTCTGTCAGGGTCCGAGGCAGGGACTGAGGGGGTCCCACGGCCGTCGAGCGGGTCAGCGGGCAAGCGAATCGATTCTATCTGCAGCCGCTGGAGGATTCCTCCGCTTCCGTCTGTGGACAGTCTGAGAGGCAGCGTCTTAAATTTAGCCCGTCTGCTGCGCCCCCCCACCCTTGCCCTCCTCCTCCGCCTCCCCCCACCTCCTCCAGGGAGCCGGCAGAGTTAGCCTCCTTGTTTTTTTTAACCCCCCACCCACCACCGCCGACAATTCCTCTGGACGAAGCGTCGGAACGTCGGGGACGGAGAGCTTTTTGGGAAAGGTCTGGAAACTTCCCATCCATCAGTGTAAGGAGATACTGCGCTGACAGCTCGCCGCCGGCCGTCCAAGCACAACAACACGGGTACGGCCACACGGGGCCCTCGGCGGGACGGGCCGGCGCACGGGTGGACGGATGGGAGGAGCGAGAGGAGGGCGAAAAAGAGAGAAAAGAAGCAAAAAAAAGCAAGAAATGGAGGCCAGTAGCTGCGTTTCCAAAGTAACGGCGATATTTCAAAAAATTCGACAAAGTACCTTTGCGATTTGCAGGTGTTTCCATCGAAGCGCATAAGCCGTGATTATATATCTCGTCCTGCAAGACCTCACTGTGATGAGGATGGAGGTACAAAACATTTTGCCATAAATCTGCTGTTCCATGTTGTTTGCTGCCGTGGAATGGTTGTCATATTTTTCTCTTTGATCAATTGTAAAAAAAAAAAAAAATCATCAAATCACCAATCATAAAGCGCCATTTTCACTGGTCAGTGAACAGGTCACGTGACCCGTGCGTCACTTCCGCAGACGGAAGTCAGCAGCAGTCTGGGGATCTTCACAGCTGCAGCAGGACCAGACCTGCAACACAGCAGCAGGGAGAAGAGACGACGACAACATGTTGACAGACTGAAGCTCACTCTCACTGACTGAGATGAACTAGCTGCTGCCTCGCCGTCGTGCTTCCAAGTGTCTCGTGTTTCCGTCTTGGGTTGTTACCGGTCCGAGGCCGAGAGAGCTACTTGTTGACAGGCCAATAACTAACCTGAGAAGCATTTAAAAACCAATCAGTCAGTCAATGTGCAACAAAGCGAAAGTGAATGGAAGTGTGTTTATTTCCTCGGACTTCTTAATGATTGTTTGATATTCCTGAGCTGCTTAGAACGTTTTCCAGAATGTTTGCAGAATGTGGACCGCATGAGGCTCAATGTTGAGTTTTCTTTTGTTTTAATTTCTGCTGCCTCAAACATTTTCTCTCTTTATTTAACATTTTTTCTCAGACACTTTTTCTGCAAGATTTTGTTGTGACCATTTCGAAAATGGCAACAACTTTATTTTTTTCTTTGATTTCATTTTTTTATTTACTGCCCTTGAAATTGCACAGTCTCTTATTATGCCCTTCCCATCAGCCCCCTTTTTTTTTTTTTTTTTTTTTTGCGGGTGGACTGGACGGCCGCCGGCCCTGCGGCGCCGCATTTCTACACTTGCAAAAGCCGAGATTTATATCGACTCGTAAATTAAAAGACTCGCTTGAATATTAATCCGTCCTTTCGGACACAACTCACACGTGTTCGTGTACCTGAGTGAGCGTGTGAGGGGGGGGGGGGGGGGATTCTGGACAGGGCGGGCCGAGGCAGGTGCGGGCGGGTGAGGTCCGGGTCTCTCTGTCCGGCCATCAATCGCTGCCATGTGACAGTTCAATCTGCGAGGGGCCGAGCGGAGCAGCCGGCTGGTTACCAGGGCAGGTCATTACTGAGCGCGGAAGCAGCCAGTCGCATCAGCGATCAATGACAAAGGCCGGATAGGCTGCTGCTGCGCTGCTGCTGGTGGTGGTGGTGGTGGTGGTGGTGGTGGTGGTGGTGGAGATGTGAGGATTGAGACGTGAGGGTTGAAGGCGGGAGAGAGGAACGGCGCTGAAGGTCGCTGCCAGAGATGGAAATATCCCTCCCCAAAAAAATTATATCGCCCTCTCTCCCCACACACACACACACACACACACACACACACACTTCTTGCACGTGCACGTGCATAAATGCGCCTGGCAGCGGCGGTGGCGGCGGCGGCGGCCAGCGGCAGCTTGATTGAGAAGGCAGGAGGGGGAATTTAGTTTTGAGCTATTGTTTCATGAATAGCATTTAGAAGGCTGGCAGACTGAGGCGGCGCTCTGCTCGGAAAAATAATGAGCGGCCGTGACGGGAGAATTTTTTTTTAAAAAAAGGCCACAACTCTGCCGTGACTGAACCCCCTCCCCTCCATCCCCCCATTGCCCCCCGACAATCCACCGCTGGCGATGCAGGGGAACCGCTGGGGAACCGCTGGGACGCCCGCGGGTTCCTTTACCCACGGTTCCACTTATCAGGGCGTCATCATGTGACACCGGCGGCAGCGGCGACGTCCTCCCTCACAACTTCACTTCACTGCCGATTGATGGCCTCGATGGGGGCGACGGGCGCCGCCGCCGTACGGCTCCAACAACAGGCGGAGCGCCCCCCGGAGGCCCGGAATAGACCGAGGGCTCCATGTTTATCCTGCACTATCTCTGGGCCAGATCGCACACACACACACACACACACACACACACACACACGGAGACCATCATCCCTGCAGTGGACGCTGCTGACTGATGATGAGTCATTACGGAGAGTGTGACCTTTGACCCCCTGCCGTCTTTATGAATCACTCTCTGTGGCAGGATCATATTCCCTGATGCCAAGTTCCCGTTCCGTCCGCCGGCCCTGTCAGTTTTACACACACACACACACACACACACACACTCTTTCTCTCTCTCTCTCTCTCTCTCTCTCTCCCATGAGTTTCACACACCAGTTCATCCCAGACATCTCCGTCTGTGTTTATTTTAATAACAAGAGCAGAAGAAGAAGAAGTGTGTGTGTGTGTGTGTGTGTGTGTGTGTGTGTGTGTGTGTGTGTTGGGTTGTTAAACTCTCACTTTCCCATCACCAAATGTTTGAGTCTGACGGTCTCCCTGCGTCCCCACAGTGACAATAATGAGGCCGAGTGTTGATTCGTGTCTCAGCGCCAGCGAGCGCCGACCCGGATGGATTTCAGGAGTTCAGGCTCCAGGAGCAGCAGCCTGTTGTCGGGGACATGGGGGTGGTGGTAGGGGGCGTGGCCTCTTGACGGAGGGCGGGCACGTCGAGTATCTCCTGGATGTGCAACCTCAGTTGTTGGGATTGGCAGCGGGCAACGCCGGAGCTGAACCGGCTGTAATTGAATCCGTCTCTGCTCCGTCAGTGGTTTCCCCCTCCGTCCGCCCCCAGTCTCCCCCTCCCCCTCTCCCCCGTACGATGCCGGTAATTCCTCCGAGTGCTGACGAACCGAGCCAACCGACCGGCCGGCCGGCTGGGGAGGGAGAGTCACTTTGGATTTCCGCACACATCCTCTCTCCTCTCGGTTTTCTTCCCGCCGTCGCTTCTGCTAATCCAATCCTGCCGCCGCGCCGCTGCGCCGATCGCGGCCCACTAATATGTTTTTCCGCGGGTTGCAAACCCACTTGATCCGTCTCGCGACAAATGCGATTTGTTGGGGCCCCCCTTGATTTGATCTGATTTGATCAGCGGGCTGTTTTTGCCGACAGGAGCCGGTAAAACCCCTTTTGTACATTGCCGAAGCTGAAATGTTGTGGTTTTGCGTCTGCGACGCCTATTGAGGGGAAACTCTATTACTCTTGTCCTCGGCTCTGATGAAAATGCACTTTGGGTGTTAATTTAATCGCGATTTCTGCCGGGTGTCCGTGTGCCGAGGCCGCCTTCAGAAAAACTGATTGTGAAAGGCCGAATTGCGCCGACGGAAACTTTGAACGCCACTTCCCGTCTTCCTCTCCTGGGTCAGTTTGTGTGCAAGATGCTTGAAACTCGTGGGTTTTTTTTGTTTCTTTGTTTAGTTTTCTGGACATTCAGCGTCGCTTCGTATGTTGCAAAGTGTCGCGTTGAGGTTTGCGCCTCAACCAGACGCCGTCGTGTTTAACATGAAAGCCGATGAAAACAGGAAGTGGGGGCTGTGTGACCCGCCCTGCCAGGCTTTGTGTTGGACGGCCGAGTGGAGTCGGCGGGATGGATTGTGTTTCACTGCCCGCGACGACGACGCGCCCAACTTGACAACTAGCTGGAGCTGTTGCAGCGCGCCGTGCCAGAGTCCATTACCGACAAGGGTTTTCATCCCGGGGGCCTGCACCAAAAAGTGCCCTACAAGCAAAGTTGAGTCAATTACCCGCAGGATATCTGCCTCATAATCAATACGCCGTCGGTGTGCAGCTGCAACAACACAACCACAGCCGGCAGATTCCAAGCACATTTTTTTGTACCGTCCTGCAAAATTACCTTCTGCCGATCTTTAATTTGTTTGACGTCTCTGCAAAGTGGAAACTTTGAAAGGCAACTGGAGCGCCTGTAGGGTTTTTGAAGGCTCAAATCCGCCTTAAAAAGCTCACGCTCGTGTGAGTGTTAGCTGATCAGAACGTGACCGGGCCAAATGCAGGGAAAAGGAAGCGGAGCTGCAGCCAGGAGTTTGGCTGGTGCCAGCTCGTAAATGGTGTCAGTGTCAGTGTGGATGTTGCAGTATAAACAGTGTCAGTGTGGATGTTGCAATAAACACAGTGTTGATGTTGCAGTTTAAACAATGCCAGTGTGGATGTTGCAGAGAAAACAGTGTCAGTGTGGATGTTGCAGTGGAAACAGTTTTAATGTTGCAGTGTGAACAGTGTCAGTATGGATGTTGCAGTGGAAACAGTTTAAATGTTGCAGTGTGAACAGTGTCAGCGTGGATGTTGCAGTGGAAACAGTTTTAATGTTGCAGTGTGAACAGTGTCAGTGTGGATGTTGCAGTGTGAACAGTGTCAGTATGGATGTTGCAGTGGAAACAGTGTCAGTATGGATGTTGCAGTGGAAACAGTTTTAATGTTGCAGTGTGAACAGTGTCAGTATGGATGTTTCAATAACCAGAGTGTTGCGGCTGCAGTTTAAACAATGTCAGTTTGGATGTTGCAGTGGAAACAGTTTCAATGTTGCAGTGTGAACAGTGTCAGTATGGATGTTGCAGTGGAAACAGTTTTAATGTTGCAATGAAAACAGTTTCAATGTTGCAGTGTGAACAGTGTCAGTATGGATGTTGCAGTTTGAACAGTGTCAGTATGGATGTTGCAGTGGAAACAGTGTCAGTATGGATGTTGCAGTGGAAACAGTTTTAATGTTGCAGTGTGAACAGTGTCAGTATGGATGTTGCAGTGGAAACAGTTTTAATGTTGCAGTGGAAACAGTTTTAATGTTGCAGTGTGAACAGTGTCAGTATGGATGTTGCAGTGTGCACAGTGCCAGTATGGATGTTGCAGTATAAACAGTGTCAATGTGGATGTTGCCATAAACAGTGTTGATGTTGCAGTGAAAACAGTTTTAATGTTGCAGTGGAAACAGTGTCAGTACGGATGTTACAGTGTGAGTCAGCCTGAAAAATCCCGCCAATATCTGTTGTCAACGTCACTACCTATGAAGTGCATGTGGCAGGGCTAATTTAAACTTGGGGTAACACTGCAAATGTGACCAGGAGTTTGGGGTCGCGATGGATCAAACAAATGTAACGTAGCAAAACCAGTCCAATGGTTCCATTGCAAACTGCGTTTTTCGCAGGATCAAAGTCTCCGCCGGCCGCCCCGCAGAGATTAAACGCCCCTCAAAATGTCGCCGAACAAGTGACCCGTGTCGTCCCCTCGGAGGCTGCGGCTGCCGCAGCAGCAGCAGCAGCAGCAGCAGCCGCCGCACATCAGACGCAGGTATGATTTATGTCCCTTGTCGCGACCCTTCCAGCCGCATGTTCCTCCTGGCGGCCCCCGAGCCGGCGACCGAAGCCGACGACCGCAGCCGCAATTTGTCTGCACACGTGTGTGTGGGAGGTGAGGGGTCGAGAGGTCGGCGCAATGAAAATGACCAGACGGCCTCTTTAATTGTTGTATCTATTTGCGGCCGTGCGAGACAGGAAGTCTGTCTGTCGGCCTTCTTGTCCGTCCGTCCGTCCGTCTGTCTGTCTGGACGTCTCAGCGCCGCTGTTTCGGGCATTGATCCCATCCAGCAGGGGTCACCGAGGAGCTCCATCCATCACCCCAGCAGCAGCAGCAGCAGCAGCAGCAGCAGCAGTCTGACGGAATGATTCTTCTTTGTGTTTCGGCAGCGGCGCTGCTTTCATTTATTTATTTCATTATTGTCAACGCGCGGGTTGTTTTTCCATTATCATCCGTTCTTCCCCCTCTCTGCGGTTTTTGTGCGCGCGCCAGTCGTGCAACAAACACAGACATCCTCTGGCGTTGCTCTGCGACCCCCACCGTCTCACCTGACAGGAGGTTAAGCCGCTAAATTGTCGAGAGCAAAGCTTCCTGTGTGCGATTACATTTATCATGTATAATTAGGAAGTCCTGCTCCGTCTGCACGCGGCCCCCGAGATGATGACCCCTGACCCCCCCCCGGTGCGTGACAGTCGGGTGAGGGCGGGTGTTGCCAGACGCCCCCAAACTGAAGCCAGCGCGCTGTTTAGAGTCTGTTTCCGCTGCAGGATCGAGTGTCTTCGCTCCAAATCCTGCCTTGGCAAACGAATCCACTGCCAGTTTTTCCTTCCTCCTCCTTCCTTCTTCTTCTTCTTCTTCTTCTTCTTCTTCTTCTTCTTCTTCTTAACTTCTATTCATTTATTTATTTATGTATTTATTTATTTAGTTTGATTGATGAATGTAAATAAGAGCGGCAATTAAATGTTATTTTTCAAAATCAAATCAATCTTTTTCTTCTGATTTTGATTTTTACAACCACACTTTATTTATTAAAACAAACTTATGCACCGTTTTTTAAAAAGTAAATGAATACCAAAATAAATAAATTATGAACAATTAACAACAAACAGTCAAACATAAGCCGAAAACCATTCTTCTTCTTCTTCTTCTTCTTCTTCTTCTTCTTCTTCTTCTTCTTCTTCTTCTTCTTTTCTTCTTTTTTCTTCTTCTTGTTGTTTTTGGGACCGTCCCAGCCTTCCCCTGTTTTACTTCCCTTTATCTTCCTCTCCTTCACTCTCTTTCCTGCGTCATTCCTTCTTTTCTCTGTCGTTCTACGTTTTGTCCCCCCCACCCCTCGTTTTTTTTTTTTTTCCTTCTGTTCCTGGTGTTATAATTCCCAGCTATTATTTCTGTCCCGAGCCCTCATTAGTCATGTCGCTGTCAGCCGCCAGCTGCAGACACACACACACACGCATGCAACCACATGTATTCCTGCACATGCACAGGTATGGAAGTCATCAAGGCGGAGGTCAAAGGTCGGCCTCATTACCCAGAGCCAGTGAAAACTTTTGGTGTGTTTTATGCACTGGTATCAATAAAAGAGGCTTCGGGTGGGGGGGGGCTGAATGGAGGCAGGGGTGGGGGGGTGGGGTGGTGGAGACAGGGGATGGAGGGATGGAGGGTGAGGGAGGGATGGAGGGTGAGGGAGGGATGGAGGGTGCAGCAGAGGAAAGCAAGATGATGGAAGACCACTGATGTGAGTCTAGCGGAGAACAAAGCAAAGTATTCCCATTCAGTTTTGTCTGTCCAAAGACAGCAAAGCATATTAGTGGGCCCAGGTGTGTGTGTGTGTGTGTGTGTGTGTGTGTGTTTCTGACACCCCACCCACCACCCCCACCCTCCTGGGCTCCAAAAGATGCTGCTGCTGCTTCCAAGCCTGACCGCTGCTTCCTGACGTTAAACACGGCATCTTAAAATAAAGTCATTAGGAGCAGCTCAACAGAAGCCCATTCATCCATCCATCCATTCATCCTGTCCTGGCAGGCACACACACACACACACACACACACACACACACACGTGCATGCCGTGTCGGTGGTGCCTGCGCAGGACACGATGATACGCTGACATGTGATAGAAAGCAAAGCAGGCGTGTGTTGCATGTTCAAGTTCAGCTGCGGAGGTCAAAGAAGGTGTGTGTGTGTGTGTGTGTGTGTGTGTGTGTGTGTGTGTGTGTGTGTGGTGGCCGTCAGCTGGGAGCAGTCAGTGGGACACTGCTGATGCCGACTGACGTGGGACATAAACACTTAGCGGCGCTGAAGGGGCTCTTTGTCTTTGGGGTGGGCCCGCCTGCGTCTGTCTGTCTGATTGGCCGTCCGTCCGTCGGCCTGTCTGTCCGCCTCTTCCCTTCAACCCTCCGTCCCCGTCCGTCCGTCCATCCTTCTGTCCTCCACATCTCCCCATCGCTCCGCTGACTGCCTCTTTTGTCCCGCCGCTCCTCCGTCTCTCCACCCTCCGCTTGTCAAAACCCGAGGGTTTTTTAACCCCCACGACGGCTGGAGGTGCCTGTTAGGAACGTGTGTGCACGTGTGTGTGTGTGTGTGTGTGTGTGTGTGTGTGAGAGAGAGAGAGGGTGTGCGTGTGTGTCTGTGTTGTTTCTTTAACTTGGAAGCAGATTTATGATGTCAAATCCTGCAGCCGGGTGTCCGGACACACCTCATAAAGTGGAAAAATGGAATACGTATTTACACCGGGAGGACAGGGAGGGAAATATCCACATCCGTACTGAAAAAAAAAAAGCTCCCCCCAGGCAGTCGGACAGCAGCACTTTTAGCACCCTGTTTACAGCCCTCCTGCTAAAACTGAAGCTCTGTCGGACTTTCAGCGGGTGTTCAGAAGTGGACAGGAGCAAATCCGACGTCTGGTGGCGGGGGGGGGGGGGTTGATAACTGACACGGTGCCCTTGATGACATCACCGTGGGTTGATTGCTGTGTCTGTTAAAGTTTTTTCGCAAAATAAAAGTGTGGAAAACCACCTCATGAGAGCGTCAAAACCTTTCAGCCATGTTTGAGAGGTTTTTCCAAGTTGAGCCATTTCCATCACCAGTTTTTATTGCCATATTTAGGTTTTGCACAATTCTAGGGGTATGGAAACGCAGCAGAAGAAGTCAAAGGAAGAATGAGACTCTGGCAAAGTGGAGGAAGAAAAAAAAAGAGCTTTTTACGTCCTCAACAGTTTGAAAATGTTTCTGGAGGGATTTTGCTGGGTTGAGTGGAGGGGGGGGGCGGGGGGGATCAAGGTGTGTGGCAGGTGGGACGCTCCAGTCAGAGGGTGGTGGGGGGGGGGGGGGGGAGTGCAGCAGTGAGAGGGAGTTATGAGCTGAGCGGCGCTGGAGGCCGAGGGGAGGCGGAGCTAAAGGTGTGCAGAGGATATGAGATCTGTGAGGCTGGAGGTGGCGCTGCACTGATGAGGTGTTGGAGACTGATGGGGGGGCGGTGGTGCTGTGGACATGCTGGGCGGGGTCGGGTCGGGTTGGGTTGGGGGGGTTTCCAGGTTGTGCACTTACATGCATGTTGCAGTTTTTTAATACACCAAAAAGTGAAGTTAAATATGAAGATGCTGATTTTATTTAGATTGAATTTTTAGAATTTTAGATTTTGCATGTGCACGAATTACCCACTAAAACAATTCAGATTATTTAAAAAAAAAAAAATTTAAGTACGGTATACCTTTCTAACACACCGGTCGCTTTTGTAAAGTTAGCGCTTGGCTGCTCTGTAGCGCCCCCTGCAGCTCAGAACTTCCCACCGTCTCTCCTCCTCCTCCTCCTCCTCCTCCTCCTCCGTCTCACGGTTAAAAGTTGCGTCACGCTGATTATCACTCTTGGTTGCCGGCCCGCCTGGCGCTGCAGGAGAGACTTCGCTCGGCGCTGGAAGCAGCTCCAGTTTCCTGCTCCCGGGGCCACACGGTGGCGACGGGCAGAACTGCAGCAATAATCCAATTAGGGCCGTAAATCGGGGGCCTGTGATTGACACTTTAGTCAAACAGCCTTCGTGTCTGCGTGAAGGACGCGGCCCTCCCCTGCCTACACACACACACACACACACACACACACACACACACACACTGAATGTGTGTTTATTGTATTGTGTGTTTGGGCCTCAGTCGTCCACGTTCATCCGTCTCTTCGCCTCACATCTTTTAACCATTAAACCTCCAGTAATTTCATCAACGCGCCGCACACACAACAGTCCATCAGCTGTTGTAAAAGTCCCGGGACGTCGGCAGCTGCTTCTCTGCAGCCGCATCTCTGAATGAAAGTTCTGCTTTTTTCTTGCAATAAATTATTATAATTCTTTATAATATATCGATGTCATAAAAGAGTCAGTCAGTTTAATTTTGAATATCTTTAATATATTATATTATTATTATTATATCGTATATTCTTATATTGATGGAACTGCAGGGTTGGCAGTTGTCAACTTTCTTTTTCCGAAGCCTCTGATTTATAAATAATTTTTTTTTTTCCTCGTTGGCCCCCATGATAAAGAAATCCAAGCCGGCTCCCGACGCTCCGATAAATTCACGGCCAATCGACCTCTTTGTCTCAGAGCTCCGTCGGTCGGGGGTGTCGGAGGTTTTTCTTATTTTTTTTTATCCCGCAGCCAATCGCGTTTGTCGCTTTGCGTCCCTTCCCACTTCACACCTCCTCCCTCACGCAGCGCCCCCCCCCCCCCCGGCCCCGCCCCGCCCCTCCACCCTCGCCCGGCCAGCGCCACGCAGTCACCCGTGCATTAGCGTGTGGATGAATGCGTCATAGAAAAGCGGCACAATGGGGCCGAGCAGGGATGGATGTCAGTGGTGGCGGCAGATAAGAGCCACAAAGCGGCCGGACGCTTAAGCCACGTCAGGACGGCCCCTCACCTGCCTGTCTGTCACGGCGGCGCACTCAACCATCACTCACCGATTGTTCCCACCCAACCCCGCCTCCCTGTCTCACCCTCTGTGTGTGTGTGAGAGAGAGAGAGAGAGTCATTGATGTGCACACACAAACACACACCGACACCGACGGACGGCTGAGTCAGTGCCGTCTTTCTGTGTACTCTCTCACGCACACACGCACACACAGGCCCTGCACGTACGATGATGTCCGGCCTCACTCGGCCCTCGGTCCTCTTGTCTCTCCTCCTCCTCCTCCTCCTCCTCCTCAGTCGCTCGCTCGCCCGCCCTCTCGCTCGCTCACCTCCTCCTGTGGGAAAAGGCAGGAGGAGATGAGGCCTTTTTTTTTTAAGAAAGAACAGATCATTGTCCGCCTCCTAGATTAAAAGCCGGAGAATGTGAGCATTGTGGTGTGAATGGCTCAACCTTCCTGCTGTCACTCAAGCGCCGCTCCGAGCGCTGCTTCATGTCTAAGAGGCTTATCTGCACTGAAAAGGCCCCTGGCTGCTCCGCCGAGAGAGGACGTAATGAAGCGTGTGTTTTTTTTTTTTTTTTTTTTTTTTTTCCTTCTTCTCCTCCTGCTGCTGCTGCTCCTCCTCCTCCTCCTCCTCCTCCTCCCTCTGCAGGGAGGAAACCTGCTGCTGCTGCCTCTGCTGGGTGGTGTTCTAGAGGATTGAGGTGCTGGCCGCTGTGACAGCTGCAGCTCCGGGGCCCCTGCTCCGCTCCCTGGTCCTGCACCGCCTCCCTGGTCCAGATTATTTATCTAGTCGGATATGAAAAGAGACGGTGGACGCGCCGCCGCAGTCCGGGGGCTCCGGCAGCGCTGGAATGATGTGATGGAGGGGGCGGGGCCCCTGGGGGCGGGGGGTGGGGGGAGGCCCCGGGGACCTGCCTGTTGTCTGCGCTCAGCCGTGTGTGCCGACCGTCAGCAGGTCCACTGATGTGCTCGTCTTCTTTGTGCTGAGCTGTTTGAAAAAGGGGGGAAAGTTTAAGTGGCGCTCGCATTGAGAGCCTGAGGGCCCCTGTGTGTGTGTGTGTGTGTGTGTGTGTGTGTGTTATCATATTGCATATCGCACAGAAAGAAAACATTAAAACCCTTCCTTCTTTTTACGTTTCCTACAGTAGCATCTGAAGACGGCGTGGAAACAAAAAGCAGTTCTGAGTGTTTTCACAACGATAGCGTTTGGCGCCCGTGGCCACGGCGGCGCCGCTGCCGCTTGGTCCGTCTGTCCCCCCCGACTATCAAACGACTAATTACAATCAAACTGGTGCGACTGACTGACTGACTGACTGACTGACTGGCTGGCTGGCTGGCTGGATGGTCGGTCCAGCAGAAAGCCAGCGGACCGCCTTGATGTTAATCTCTGTTTTTTCTGAGTGATTTCACGCATCAAACTCCGACACAACTGGATCCACGTTTCACGCCGCCTGCGGGTGGCGCTGCTCTCAACCGTACCTGCTAGTTCATAGCGCTTGAAAGCGTCTCGTGGACTGAAAGAATTCTCGTCGTTTTGAACTGAGATGGCGAAAACATTTCCAACGTTTCGCTTTTCGTTGCACGACGTCCGACGATGTCAAACTCTCAAACGCCTCCTCGGTCGACAGACGTCTTTCTTCCTCTTCTTCTTCTTTTTAAGGTCCAATGAGTGAAATTTGGCTTGGTTTGTGATTTTTATATTGGTTAAAGCTTAACACACAGCCCATTAATACGTAAACAGTTGTGTCCAAACTTTTGACTGGTAGTGCATATAAGAACATACACAGAGCAATAAGGGCGTTGCTCCCAGTTAGCTTCCATCTTGCACCAGCATCTTCTGAGGAAGCCCACCTGACAGTGGCTCCTAAATGTGAAGCTCGCTGTCAGTGAAGGCTTCCTGAGAATAATCTTACGCACTGGACCTTTAACCGGCCGTCCAGCTCTGCAGGAATCCAGCCGGCTGCTTGTTCGTGTTGAACATGTGGAGCATCATCCGTGATGTGAAGCCCCTGGTGGGCTGAAAAATATCAGCTTCCACACCATTAGCACCAGCCCCGTGTGTGTGTGTGTGTGTGTGTGTGTGTGTGTGTGATGTTTCTGGAGGGTCTCTGTGGACTGGCAGTGGACTGATGTCGTGCTCCTGCTCCTCTGCCGTCAGTCAGACCACGAGCCCACATGCACTCTGCCTAATGTGACCTTTGACCTGGGCAGCTTGCAGGGTTGCGGCGCTGCCTCTGCCTATTCTGCTGCGTGTCGGAGGTCGAGTGGGGCTGAAGAGGCCTTGGAGTGGACCGGGGAGGGGGAGGGGATGGGGGACGGGTGGTGGTGGTTAAGTGGTGCAGCCCAGCTGTGGCGGGACACCCGGCCGTCCATTTGGAGCTGCAGCCTCACGCTGGGAGACGATCCGGAGGAGCCGCCGCTCCTGGATCCAGCGAGGTCTCGGCGCCGTCGAAACCCCAGCCGGTTTCTGCAGGAACATGTTCAAAATGTTCACCCGCCGCGCTCTGTCTTCCCCGTGTCTGCTTCTTGGAGCTTCGGAGGAAGAGGAGGATGAGGAGGAAGACTGACCGGACCGTCTTGATGTTTTTTTCTGAGTGATTTCACGCGTCAAACTCCAACACAACTGCGTCCACGTTTCACTCCGTCGCACAACGTGATCGCCTGCGGGTGGCGCTGCTGCTCTCAACCGTACCTGCGAGTTTCTGTCGCTTGAAAGCGTCCTGAGCAGTGACAGACGAGGCTTTTTCACGACAAACTGTTTACGTCGTTGCCGAAAACTTTCCAACATTCCACATTTCTGCAAAAAGCCTCATCTTGTTGCGCGACGTCTGACGATGTCAAACTCTTCCGACGTCCTTCCTCTTCTGCCTCTCGGCGCTTCGGAGGAAGAGGAGGATCAAGAAAATGAGGAAGAGGAGGAGGAAAACAGGCAGAGCACCGTTGAGCTTCCCGTCGCCACCGCCGCCGCCGGCGTTCCGACTTTCGGCCAATCTGTTGCGTAACGGCCTTCAAACAAAGCCCCGCCCCCTCCGCATCTCCCCTCCAATGCCCTTTTTCTTTTCTCTTTTTTTTTTTTTATCCGTCTTTATCCCCCGCCAAAATGTTTTTTGTCCCTCTCGAGAGGATGAAAATGGGATTCCTGAGCCGTTTGAATGTTAAATAGAAAATGATTCATGGGAATGACGGCCACCGTAATCAATGATTTGCCGCCGCACAATGTGTCCACGCAGCCAAGAGTGATAGGTGCCACATTGTTGCCGCCGCCGCCGAGTGGATTTGAAGGCTTCTCTCTCTCTCTCCCTTTTTTCAGTAAACATTTAACAAAAAAAAAAAGGAGGCCGAGGAGGAGGGAACAAAGGCGCTAAGAAGGGCCTGTTTTGTTGGGCCTTTTTCTCACCTAAATAGGCGGTCTGTCCGACCGAGGCCTTGGCTTCAAAGTATTATCCCCCAACACTTGCAATTACCATTTCTATCAACTCTGGAGGAAGATTATGCTTTTTGGGTGTTCTCCTTGCGTTTCTTCCAGTGGATTCACTCGCTGAATGTGACACGTTTTGTGTCTCCCAACCCCAACCACCCCCTCCACACCCCCAAAGCCCCCCCCCCTTCCCCCCTCCCCCTGCCCTATTCAATTTTAAAGTTGCCCATTCTGGGCCCGGCCGGGGTCCGAGGCAGAGTTCCTGAAACGCCGCCTGAATGGACACTAAAAACCTTTCAAGGTTAGGACTTAACCTTCTCCCCGCTTCTAATTCAGCTCTCCCCCTCCCCCCTCCTCCTCCCTCCAAAACTTTTAGTCTGAATCCAATCAATATCAGATGATTGGTAAACAATGGGGTGGTGTCTGACGGGCAGGTACCCGGAGGTTCCCTCAATGGGATTGCAAAACGCTTTGTGGCGTCTCTCGCTCCGACCGAGTCGCTTTTGCTCGGCGCCACTGTCACAAAAAGTGAAATTACCATTCGGGTGGCTGGAATGACGCCATTCATCTTTGTCACGGCGCCACCGGCGGCAGCAGCAGCAGCAGCAGCAGCCAGGGCCTCGGCCCCTCCCCTCCACTTCAAATTAATTCCTTGTTTTGCATCAGCTGAATTTGGCCAAATCCAGGAGGATGGCTGCACGCCTGCACCTCGGCCCGCGCGCTTTAATGCAGCAATTCCAGCTGATTTGACTAGCGGAGCAGCGGCAGCAGCTTGGTGCGCTGCCTAATTCACAAAGAGAAGGAAATAGATATGAAAATAGGTGGAAAGGAGTTGGAGAAACGAGAGAAATCTGCCGCCTCCCGAGAGTGTCTGCGTGTCTGGAAAAGTGGCTCCTGCACTCGGCCGACATCCCAGAGGCCTTCGCTCCTTCGTCTGCCCCGCCTGCCGGGCTCGGCAGCGCCGTCGCACTCATTTGGAGAGCGGAGCTCATAGACTTGGACTTCAACTTCATTTGTCTTATTAAGATTTGCATCAAAATGAAATGACGAAGGCAACGGCTGAGTGCACACGAACAGGAACAGTGACAGTAGTTGGATGCAAAAAAGGGTAAATGTACGTGTTGAAAATGAAAAATAGACTGAAAGGGATAAATAACGATAAATTGCGATGTGAAAAGAAAGAAAAGTCCACTCATCAGTCTTCTCTCTTTCCGATTTGCAGCCTGGAAGCGAAAAACTGCTTCTTGAAAATCAAGAATTAGTTTTTTGAAAGAACTGGAAAGTGCAAGTTTGAAATGTTGAAAATCAGAACCAAAGTCCAAATTTTCCCTCTTGGAGACTAAAAACCTTCCACGCCATTCAGCCTCAAGGGGGCGCTGTGTTGGTGATGCTGGCAATACAGTGGCAATGAGGTTTTAAAGGGCAAATTCTTCTTCTTCTTCTTCTTCTTCTTCTTCCAAACACTGGAGGAAAGAAGGGAATACAAAAACAAAAAAGTGAAAAGTATCCGAGGCTGATTTATTTCTGGCCGCTGCGACCGCGGCGGCTGATTTGTGTTGTGTTTTTGTTTGTGGAGCGACGGGCTTATCTGCCGGCAGACGGACCAATCGGGTGACTTTATTTAGATGGTTCTATTTCCAGTTTGATGGAGTGTCCAGTGGAACCAGGAGGTCAGAGGTCGTCTTCCTGTCCGCATCCCATCCATTCCGGGCTGGGTACCATTCAGAATGTTTGGATACCTTGGTGTCCATACTGCCTCCACAGCCATGCTGACGTTTTAAAACCCATGTTGAACAACTAAAACCTTTATTATCTGTTTTATCGATTATTGAAAATCAGGGTTTCCTCCGAATCCACTGCGTTGTCTTCCCGTCCTTTATTCTGAGCCACCTTCATGAAGTGGAGCCAATTTAGAATCTTTGACACAAAGCAGATTTTCACTCGGACAATAAAAGTTAGTTCCCGCCTCTATTATGTGAAAGCCAATCAGCGGCCACTTTAGACCTGGATGGAAGTGAATATTGGCTGGCAGACGCTGAGATTTACCTTCTTGGATATATCAGAAATTTTTTGGTAATTATAATTTGGTAATTATATAATGAATTATATAATTATATAATGAATTTATATTTGAGAGATTTGTTTTGAAGTTTGCAACCAAGATGATGATGGTGATGATGATGATGGTGGTGATGATGGTGAGGATGATGATGATGATGGTGGTGATGATGATGGTGAGGATGATGATGATGACGGTGTTGGTGATGGTGATGTTGATGTTGATGATGATGATGGTGAGGATGATGATGATGGTGATGATGATGATGATGATGGTGAGGATGGTGATGATGATGGTGGTGATGATGATGATGGTGATGATGATGATGATGATGATGATGATGGTAGTGATGGTGAAGATTATGATGATGATGATGATGGTGGTAGTGGTGATGATGATGATGATGATGATGTTGATGTGATGTTGATGGTAATGTTGATGTTGGCGATGATGATGATGATGATGATGATGATGATGATGGTGGTGAAGAGGCGGAGCTTTCTTGGCCTTTTGGTCTTTTGTGCCCTGTCTGTGTGGTGGCTGTGGTGGTTTTCTGTGTTTGGAGGAATGTCAGTGGTGGAGGGAGGATGAGTGGGTGAGGAGAGCGAGCGAGGGAGAGAGAGAGAGAGAGCGAGTGAGCGAGCGCTCTTCACCTCAGACACCTGCGGTCCTCCACAGATGCCTCATCAAGGACTCACTTTGTCCCCTGGCTGCACCATTGTCCACTGGAGGGCCCTCCAGGGGCCCCGGACGTGGAGCCGCCCGCCGCTGCCGAGCACGCAAACAAAAAGGCGGATTCCAGAGCCCCTCACCCCTTCCTCCCTCGCCGCTCTCCTCCTTTGGGAGATAAAGAAGGGGGGAGGAACTCCTCCTCACTCCTCCTGCTCTCCACCGTCCCCCTGGAAGATCAGGAGAGGAGGAGGAGGAGGTGGAAGAGGAAGAGGAGGAGACTGTCAGAAGGACTCTGGGTCGCTGAGGGATTCTCCTTCTTCATCTTTCTCCTCTTCCTCCTCCTCCTCTTCCTCGTCCTCCTTTTCTTGTTTTTCTTCCTCCTCCTCCTCTATTCTTTGTCCTCTTTTTTCTTTTTCTTCATCCTCTTCCTCCTCCTCTTCCTCCTCCTCCTCATTGGTCACTGAGGAATGACTTCCACTGGTCTTACTGGCTACCAGTGTGTCTGTCTGGACTATATTTAACCTGCCGACCAGACAGATGTGTCCAGAGAGTTGTCCTCCTCCTTCACTATAAATGAAGCCTTTATACTCCCTCCTCCTCCAGCCGCCTCCTCCTCCTCCCCTCACCCCTGCCCCCCCGCTCCTCTTCCTCGTCACTCCAGATCATTTACGACAAGCTGAGCTCCTGCTCACAATCCTGCACTTTAATGATCCTCGTCCTAGAAAACACCAGAGCTCAACACACAAGGTTCATCATCAGAGGTGTCGCCCCGGCCACATTTTTACACACACACACACACACACACACACACACACACACACACACACACACACTATGTGTTGTGGCGTTGCGTCGCGGCACGAGTTGGAAGTGATTAGCCAGGAATACGCCGGGCCGTCTGGCCGTAATGTCAGTAATAGGCAGCAGCACATCAAAGTGTCGGGCCTGTCAGAGTGATCCGGATCAAACCGGCTCCCATCTGGAAGCCATCACGGACTTCTCACTCCTTTAAACACTCTTAAAACACGGCAAACAGACACACACACGGCTCCCGTCGCTGCTGCTGCTGCTGCTGCTGCTGCATCAGCACCAGTGTGTGTGTGTGTGTGTGTGTGTGTGTGTGATTTTTCCCTCCTCCATGCTCAGTGTGCATGTGTTTCACATTTGCATCAGGCGACTAATTTCTGGGTGATGAATGTTTTCACTCACTTTCACCCTCTCGGCCTCCTCCAGCACTTTCCTTCACTCCGTCCCAGAGATGATAAAGAAATAAATCCATGTTAAGAACTCAGCGCTGCATGTTATTTCAATGCTCTGACTCTGATCAGCTGATGGACTGGTCCGGTCCGGTCCGGTCCGGTCCGTCCGTCAATCACAGGCTGCACCAGTAAGACCCACTAACTCTTTTCCTCTCCATGGGGATCAATCACTGGGCTTTATTTATCTTTGGAAATTTTTCCACTTTAGTGACGATTCTGCGATTCCAATCTCGCCTCTGTGTTTTGGCGACAGTTGCCCCCCCTCGCTTCCCTCGCCTGCTGCCGCACGCCGCGCCACGCCAACCCGGCCGGACTGTCGGACACATATTATCTCTCCAAACACAAGTCGGACACGAGCTCAGAGTGTGTTTTAATTGGCTGCCGGCCACCTTCCTAAAGCAAACAGCTGGGGGCGCTGCCATGTGCTGACGGCCAGGGGCGGAGTCTGTCACTCTGCTGCGGCGTTTCGACGTGACGGTGCGTGTGTGCGTGCGTGCGTGTGTGTGTGTGTGTGTTGGCGGCTCTCAGATAGCATCTCGACTTGAAGTGGCAGTGATTCGATCCCGCCAGTCACATCAGGGCTCCTCAGCGGGGCAGCAGGGGCCCCTGCAGGGACCGGACAGGGAGGGTCCCCCCACCTCCCTTACCCACCGGTCTCATATCTCGGCCAGACAGCGGGACAGTGGGGGGGGGGGTGGAGGGTCTCCGCCAGCTCTGCTGCCAATGCACGCACGCACGCCACTTCTCATTCCTCCACACACTTGAAAAAGTTTTTATCCTGAGGTTGAAAAGCGAGCGGGGATTTTGCAGAGGAATTTATTTTTAAAAAAAAAAAAATAAAATTCAACATTAATCAGTTTATTTATTTTTACTTATTTAAAAAAATTACTATGGATAATGCACAGACAAAAATATAATATAATAGAAAAGGATAAAATAAGTTCATTAAATCACAAAGCTGACCTCTTAATAATCCATCTAATAAAACTGTATTATATCTCACCTACTGAACAATAAGACAAGCACACAATATACACTTGTACATATATGCATCTCACACACAGATATACAACATACATACCATGAATACAACATAAAGATACTAAAATGATAATAATTATTATTATTATTATAATAATGGTAATAATAATAATAATACAAGTGCAGGTTTTCAAGTGGCTGAGCTCATATGGAGAAAATCACTTTAAACCAATAAAAGGTCTTGGAAGTCAAGGAGCCGAGTCTCTCCAGCTCTGCTCTCATAAAAAAACCTATGGAGCTCCACTTTAACGAAGCCCCGCCCCTCCCCGCTGGCTCCGCCCACCCACCCGCCCTCCCTCGCCACGCCCCCCTGCGTCCAGATCCCCTCTGGAAGTGTTTGAAAAACAAAGCCGGGCTTCACTTCAACCCCATTAACCAGTTATAATAAACAGAACAATGTGTTTTTAATGGGCGGCCAGTCCCCACCGCCCCACTCACCCCCCCTCCAGCCAGCGGTGGCTTTCCCATGACTGCAGCGTGTTGTGTCACCATGATGGATGTGCGAGGTTGGCGAGGGCTGCCTCTTGCCCTCTCTCTCTCTCTCTCTCTCTCCCCCCGTCTTAGGGGGGACGTCCCGCCGACTGACAGGCATATTGTGGCGGCGGCGGCGCTTGGCCCCACCTGCTGCCCCCCCCCCCCTCCAATCCCCCTCTCCACCTCAGGAGATGCCAGCTTCTCCCCCTTTCACTCCCGGGCCTGGCGTCTCCTCGCTCGCCCTCCATCACCTCCACATCCCAGTGCAGATCAAAGACACAGAAAGACTGCAGAGAAAAAAATCTAAATAAAAAAAAAAAAAAAAAAAGTGCACTTTGATCCGACGCTGGAATCAGAAACATCCCGTTGGAAACTGGGTCAGACTCTCTGTGTTTCCTTGTCTTGACTTTTTTGTGGGGTTTTTTTGTGGTTCTTTTCCTGATGCCGTGTTAGCTGTCGACGTTGGCTGGAGTCGCCAGCCGCCGCCACTTCAGCCTCGGCGCTCAGTGACGCCCGCCTCACGGCCGAGTGAGACGCCGCTTGGCTGCCGTGAAAGCATCCAATCAGAGCCGAGCGGCGGCTCGGCTGCGAGTTCACCCTGCGGCAGCAACACTGCCTGTTTGTTCCGAACTACAACAGCACAACTCAGTGTGTGTGTGTGTGTGTGTGTGTGTGTGCGTGTTTCCTCCCTCCCCTCCAATCGCCAGTCGTGTTGACTGGCTCCTGAGGTCAAGAGGTCATTTAAATAGAAGGGATACAAGGTACCAGAGTCACAGTCGGTGTGTGTGTGTGTGTGTGTGTGTGTGTGTGTGTGTGTGCAGCGACCTCAGCGACACTGTCAGCCGCCGCGGTAAACAGGACGTCATTAACACTGGGAACCAAGTGGCTCACAAAGACTTTTGTCTGTGTGTGTGTGTGTGTGTGTGTGTGTGTGTGTGTGTGTGTGTGTGTGTGTGTGTGTGTGTGTGTTGGTTTTCCAGATGATGAGCACATTTTATCGGTTTCCAGTGGATTATGGGGACGCCCCCTAGTGTCCCCAGTAGTCGACAGTGTAGCAGCCGTCAGGAGGCTACCGCTAAGCTAACCTCTCTTTTTCTCAAAATGTCCTTATAAGTACAAAACCTGACTTTGTGTGTGTGTGTGTGTGTGTGTGTGTGTGTGTGTGTGTGTGTGTGTGTGTGTGTGTGTGTGTGTGTGTGTGTGTGTGTGTGTGTGTGTGTGTGTGTTTAGAGAAGGTTGGCTTGATGAAGAAGGAAAAAAACAGTCTCCAATAAAACACTTTGCGCACTTCCACCGGCAAACCTGCGCTCCTGACTCTCCCCCTCCTCCGCCCTCACTCCCTCGTCCTCCCCCTTTTCTTCTTCTTCTTCTCCCTTTTTCCACGCCGCCGCCGCCGCCGCCGCCGTCCAGGTTAACTTTTGTCACATCAGATAAGCGGGCGGCCTAATGCGATGAAATGTGGCGGCGGCTGCGCTGGCATCGTGTGAAGTTGCACTAAGTGCACCCGACTGTCAGCTCTCATTGTGGTGTCACTCCTCCACTTCCTCCTAATTAGTGTCCTCGGCGGGCAGGAAGTGGGCGGGGCCTCCGGACTAATCTGTCAGAGGGGGGCCGGCAGTCCATCCTCCGGGTCCCCCCGCCGACTGTTTCCTCAGATAAACCCGCCGCCCTTTATCTGACAGTCTGCGAGTCTGGGAGTGCGTTTGTTTAGTCATCTGCCGCTCGGCCAGAGGGGGCGCCGCCGCCGCCGCCGCCGCTGCTCCTGGTGACAGGTGTCAGTAATTGGAGGAAGCCGGGTGGCCAAGGACACTTCCTGGCAGACGGCTTTATCAGCCCAGGGGTGGGGGTGGGGGTGAGGGTCATCGCACCCCTGCTGGCTGGGTTGGGTACTACCAGCCGACTTTTTGACTGCTAGTGTATATGGTGTGCAAATAAACAACAGCAAACCCCACCTCATGTTCCCCACCTCCCCTGACATGACTCGGGGGACGTGGGGGGGCGCCACCCACTTTGAGAAACACTGCACTAGCCTAGCCTAGCCTAGCCTAGCCTAGCCGGAGACCTGCTGGCGGAGGCTGCTGTCAACTTTGTATAAACACGTCTGTGACTTATAAGCACATGTCGGGACGATCGAGGCCGCCCCCTCGCTCTCGCTCTCCTCCGCCGCCGCAGTTCAAGAGGTCGTCCTGTAGGTGGAAGTGCTCCCCCCCTCCTCCTCCTCCCCCTCCTCCACCTCCCGGCTACACTGTTTGTGTATTGTGTGTGCGAGGCGCTGACACATCCTGCCAGATATCTGCTGTGGGACACATTGGGCTGCCTGTCGCTGGCTGACTGACTGATGGGCCCAGAAAGGAAAGGAACAAGTGTGAGGGCCGCTTGTTGTGTTTCTCTTTTACTTTTTTTTTTTTTTTTTCCTCTTCTCCTTCTTCTTGTTCTTCTCGGTCTTCCTCGAGCCAAGTCGCTGAACAATTTCAAGCACCAGACTCACAAGGCAGGAAGAGAGAAAGTGTGAGAAGTAGCAACGAAGGGGGGAAGGTGATGGAGTTGTCGGGGTTTTTTTCTTCTTCTTCTTCTTCTCCTTCTCCTTCTACTTCTTTCACCCCACCCCACCCGACTCACCCTCCCCCCACCCCGCCCCCCACTCTCCCTCCTCACCAGCAGGGTCCAATTCCTCCACTCCAGCTCAGGGCCTGATTAGAGCTGCACCCCAGCGGCGCTTCGCCCGGGACTCTGCAGCGGGACCACTTCAAATGCGCCCCCGTCCCACCCCCAACACACACACACACACACACACACACGCAGCACCCAAATCGGAGCTGACTGCTCCTAATGGACACGTTTTAATCTCTCCGGGTTATTTGAAGATTGGCCGCTGCCTGCAGGACAAAAAAGCAAGAAAAAAAAAAAGAAAAAGGGGGAAAAAACAACAAATTCCTCCGGCTTTGTTGATTAAAACCTTTCGCCGCTCCGCCGCCGCCGCCACCACCGCCGCTCCTCGCCGCTTATCGTCCGGCGACGAGCCGCTCGTTTTTAATTAAAAGTGGGACACGGGCGAGTGTGCAATTAACAGCTGGTAATTACGGAGCTCGTCAGAAGTGCGACACTCGGCCTCCGTTTCAATTATGCGACGGACAAGTGGCCCTTTTTGATCTGCGAATTAGTCGACTCTTGTCGCGTTTGTTCGGCCGGCAGATTTGGAGGGTTAACGCCCCCCTCCCACCATCCCGCCACCCCCAACCCCCCAACTCCCTCCCTCCTCCCCCTCCCTCCCACTGTGATTGATGCGGGCGCAGGAAGTGGAATATTAAAAGGTGCAACGGTCCATCAGGAAATGCAAATCTGGCACCTTCATGTCGGCGGGGAGCGGCAGCGGCAGCGGGCCGGGCGGGCGGGGAGGCGGGCGGAGCCTCACGCGGCGAGGGAAGCGGGCGGCGCCGCTCTGCTGCAAACTGATTAGCGGCTGTGAATTAGCGGCTTTAATTAAGCGCCTCTTAATACGGATCGTTTTGAGCCGAGCGACACATGACACGGAATCCTTTGATATTTAATTTGGCCGCTTGGCGGATTTTTTTTTTGTTGTTTTTTTTTTTCTTGCAGAGCGAGCCAGCGAGCGGGTGGAGGTGGGAGAGGGGGCGGGGTTTGCCAGCTTGATTTAATTCCACCCAACTGATAACTGATGAAAATATATTTAATGACCGACGTGCTCTTTTTTTTTTTTTTAGCGTGCGAAGAGGGAAAAAAACAAAAAAAAAAACACTTGTTCACTTTTAATTACAATTGATTTCCATCACTGCGGATGTTGTTGTTGGAGTTTGAAATCTTTTTCATCGATATTTAAAAAAAAAAAAAAAAATCTTGGCCTTGATTGATTGATTCTGATTCTGGGCTGCGGCAGTGGAAACAGTAGCTTAAATAAAATGAGTGTGTTATTAATTGGCCGCAGAGCTTTCGGAGTCTTCAGGGATGTTTAAATTCCCCTCCTGGCCCCGGACTGTCGATGTATCAACTGCTTTTAAAGGAAGTTTAATCTTTGCCGCTGTTGTGTTTCGTAATTGCCTTATTTCCTCAGTCAATATTCCCTCTTTGCACAGTGTGTGTGTGTGTGTTTTTCTTTTCCCCCTTTTAGCACGGTTCAACTCTTTCTTCTCTGCCGTGTTTAAGCTCTCAGTAAAGTCTGACTTATTTTTTCTTTTCCTTCTTAAAAGCTGTTGGATGGAAGTTGGTTGGAAGTGGGACTGGATGCAGCTGTAATTAACAGATAACGCTCTGCTGGGTCGCAGCCCGCTGCGGCTCGCGCTGCGCCCAAGCTCTGCAACATATTTTATGGAGCGAAAAAAAAAAGTTTTTAAAATAAATAAATGCAAGATGAATTTTTATTTGAAAGAATCACAGCGATTCGTCGTCCGTTACCTCCGACTTCGACTGTCAAACATTCAAACAATCCACTTATGAACCAAACAGCATGGAAGAATTCTTTTCCTTCTCCTCCTCTTCTTCACCTCCCCCTCCTCCTCCTCCTCCTCTTCTTCACCTCCCCTCCTCCTCCTCCTCCTCTTCTTCACCTCCCCCTCTTCCTCCTCCTCCTCCTCTTCACCTCCCCCTTCCTCCTCCTCTACTTCACCTCCCCCCTTCCTCCTCCTCTTTTTCACCTCTTCCTCCTCCTCTTCACCTCCCCTCCCTCCTCCTCTTCTTCACCTCCCCTCTTCCTCCTCCTCTTTTTCACCTCTTCCTCCTCCTCTTCACCTCCCCCTCCTCCTCCTCTTCTTCACCTCCCCCTCTTCCTCCTCCTCCTCTTCTTCACCTCCCCCTTCCTCCTCCTCCTCTTCACCTCCCCCTTCCTCCTCCTCCTCTTCTTCACCTCCCCCTCTTCCTCCTCCTCCTCCTCCTCTTTTTCACCTCTTCCTCCTCCTCCTCTTCACCTCCCCTCTTCCTCCTCCTCCTCCTCCTCTTTTTCACCTCTTCCTCCTCCTCCTCCTCTTCACCTCCCCCTCTTCCTCCTCCTCTTTTTCACTCTTCCTCCTCTTCTTCACCTCCCCTCTTCCCCTCTTCCTCCTCCTCTTTTCACTCTTCCTCCTCCTCTTCACCTCCCCCTCCTCCTCCTCTTCTTCACCTCCCCCTCTTCCTCCTCCTCCTCCTCTTCTTCACCTCCCCCTCCTCCTCCTCTTCTTCTTCCTCCCCCCTCCTCCTCCTCTTCTTCACCTCCCCTCCTCCTCCTCTTCTTCACCTCCCCTCTTCCTCCTCCTCCTCCTCCTCCTCCTCTTCTTCCCTCCCCCCCTCCTCCTCTTCTTCACCTCCCCCCTCCTCCTCCTCTTCTTCACCTCCCCCTCCTCCTCCTCCTCCTCCTCCTCCCGACATTGGCGGCCAGATTCAATGAAATAAACACGGAGCGTTTCCGATCGTTACTGGACGGCTCTTCAAACAACACGTCACTCATTAAGGACGAGCATGTGGCTCCGCTTACACACACACACACACACACACACACACACACACACACACGCGCACAAACTCGTGCAGAGATACTGCTGCTATTGGTTTGTTTGAGTTCCCAAGAAGAAGAAGAAGAAACAATGGATTTCCTATAACCCCACACACACACTCAGTGTGTGTGTGTGTGTGTGTGTGTGTGTGTGTGGGAGGAGGGTGTTGGTTGGGGGTCCCAGTCTAATCCGAGCCGCTGTTACTGTCATGTTTCTCTCCCTCGTCCCTTGGTGTCCTTCTGCATTCCTGCTCCAATCTCACTGTCATCTGGCGCCTGTCGCTCCCCGTTTGCATCCAGCAGCACCTGCCTGCCCTCTGCACACACACACACACACACACACACACACACACACTTATTCCAGGCGGGTGAGAAGCGCACAAACGATGGTTTTTGCAGCAGTTCTGGTCGTAATTCAGGAACGCAGTTTAATATTTTACAACATTGTTAAAAGTCTAAAATCTCCAGGATGAACTGAAACACACACACACACACACACACACACACACACACACACACACACACACACATTTCTTTCCCTTCTGTCTGTTTTCACTCCTGAAGTGCACAGACCTGCACGATGCACTCGCTACACAACGACACAACACCACAATCCCGTCTCTCTCTCTCTCTCTCTCTCTCTCTCTCTCTCTCTCTCTCTCTCTCTCTCTCTCTCTCTCTCTCTCTCTCTCTCTCTCTCTCTCTCTCTCTCTCTCTCTCTCTCTCTCTCTCTCTCTCTCTCTCTCTCTCTCTCTCTCTCTCTCTCTCTCTCTCTCTCTCTCTCTCTCTCTCTCCAGGAAGTCTGTGTCTCTCTCTCTCTTGCTCTCTGTCTCTCTCTCTCTCTCTCTCTCTCTCTCTGAATCTGTCTCTCTCTCTGTTTCTTTGAGTGTGTGTGTGTGTGTGTGTAGGGAAGTTGTGGTGGGGTTACAGATGGGCTGTGTGTGTGTGTTGGTCCGTCACTGGGCTGCAGGTGGTTGGTCCGTCACTCTTCATTTCCTTTTTTTTTTTTTGTATTTGAGGATTTTCATCACATCAAAAATCAAATTTTTAAACATTTCTGTCCTTTTTTTGTGCGGCCTGAGTCCTGCTGGCACAACCAGACTGATGATTCCCTCTTAGTTTCTGCACCGCAGCATTTTACAACTTCATCCCAGTGGCTCTTCCACTCATTGTGTGTGTGTGTGTGTGTGTGTGTGTGTGTGTGTGTGTGTGCGCTCACCGCCTCCCAGTGATGAGTCCGACTTTGTCAGATGCCTCCGTCCCGACTCGGAAGGCCATTTGTCACTGGTTGTTGGGGGGGATTCATTATTCCCGCCGCCACCAGCACCTCCTCCTCCTCCTCCTCCTCCTCCTGCTCCTCCTCCTCATCCTCATCCTCTCGCCGCCGCCGCCTCGGCCCCATGTGATCACCGCCGACCTCGCCGCTGACAGCCGCCGCCGCCTTCATTATGTCGGCGGCGGCCTCGGCCGTCAGCGCCGCGACTCTCTAACTGTCTGGGTGACACGACTTGGTGGGAGTCCAATCTCTCATCCGGAGGCCTGCCTGTCACTGTCCGTGTGTGTGTGTGTGTGTGTGTGTGTGTGTGTGTGTGTGTGTGTGTGTGTGTGTGTGTGTGTGTGTGTGTGTGTGTGTGTGTGTGTGTGTGTGTGTTCAGACATTGCTCTTGTTTGCTCTCTCTTCTGATTTGTTTGCTTTGTTTCTTTGTTTCTTCGATCGATCAATCAATCAATCAATCAGCCAATCAGTCGCTAATCCTGAATCACTTCATTTCTAAGCTGTCACTTCCCCTCACACAGACTGAGCAGGAAGCTGCTGGGCTGTTTGTGCGTCTATTGATAGCAACTCTGGTAGACAATCTGGCCGCTGGCTCGGTGGAATCTTTGCTTTCCAGTGTTTAGTTTATTTTTTTTGTCATATTGGCAATAAATTCTTCATTCAAAAATCAATCAGCTCCCCTCACTGCCGCTTGCACTGGATATTTCCCTCCGTCCCGGAGCCGTGTTATCCTTTCCCCCCTAATATTCCCAGTGGGACGGTTTCAGATAACACACTGGACACTGTCGCTCTATTACTTCCCTCCTATTTTTCTAATCAGCAATTATTCAATTATGTCCCATTAGTTGGAGGGTGTTGCCAATGTCGGCGGCCCCCGGGGGCGTTTAGCCCCTCCCCTTCCCTGCCCTCTGTCAGCCGAGCACCCCCCCCCCCCCCCACCCACCCGACTCAGCGGCTGTGATTAGTGTTGCGTCTGCAGAGAGGTGACAGAATCCCTCTTCAAATATTTTGTCTTCATTTTACGGCTCCGAGATGCAATTATGGAGCGGCGGTTCATTACGGCGCCACGCAGCGCTTCATGTTTTATGCATGGCGCCTCATTTGGTGGGGGTGTGGTGTGGTGGTGGGGGCTTTATTAACGAGCCGGGGGGCCGAGCGGCCACCGCTGCCCCGTGTTTGTGTGTGTGTGTGTGTGTGTGTTTTGTGATATGAGTAAAAGAAATAAGAGTGACTGGGACTGAGTGAGGGCGAGGTGGGGAAATCAGAAGCCAGTGTTTGTGTGTGTGTGTGTGTGTGTGTGTGTGTGTGTGGTCAGCGCAGTGGTCACTTCAGCGCAGTGGCCCCTCGTTATTTTGGCCGCCGGCCTTTATAAACGCTGCTCCGCAGAGCCGAGAGCGGCGCTCGGGCTCACAGGCAGTAGATTGAAGAGGGGGCGGTGGTGGAGGGGTGGGGGGGCGTTGGCGGGGGAGGCGGCAGGGGTGACTAACTGCACCTCCCTCAGCAGAAGAAACTCCATCTGCATCCAACATTGAGACAGATGAGGCCAATTTGGCTCCTTAAATTTGTGGGCTGTGATGGATGTGGGGCTGCGCTGCGCGGCGCCCAGAGGTTCTGGGGTGAGGGAGGGGTGAGGTGAGGGAGGGGCGGGGGAGACAGGTGAGCTGAGGAGAGGAGGAGTGGCGGAGGGAGGAGAGAAGGTGAAGGAGACTCGGCGCCCGAGCATCAGCATCAGCGGCTGGAATCCAGATCTGTGCCGCCGTCTTTCCATCTGAGCATTCCAGTGAGGAAGCTAACTGTGCAATGCAGTGTGTTGTTCGAGAGTGCAGTGTGGTGCTGAGTGCAGTGTGTTATTGTGAGTGCAGTGTGTTGTTGTTCTGACTGCAGTATGTTGTGAGTGCAGTGTGATGGAGTTGTGAGTGCAGTGTAATGAGAGTGCAGTGCATGGTTGTGAGCGCAGTGCGTTGTTGTGACTGCAGTGCGTTGCTGTGACTGCAGTGTGTTGTTGTTGTGACTGCAGTGTGTTATTCGAGAGTGTAGTGCATGGTTGTGAGCGCAGTGCATTGTTGTGACTGCAGTGTGTTGAGAGTGCAGTGCATGGTTGTGAGCGCAGTGCATTGTTGTGACTGCAGTGTGTTGTGAGTGCAGTGCATGGTTGTGAGTGCACTGCGTTGCTGATATTGCAGCACGTTTTCGTGTGTGCAGTGTGTTGTTCGAGAGTGCAGTGCGTTGTTGTGGGTGCAGTGCGTGGTCAACAGTGCAGTGTGTTGTTGTGTGCAATAAAGTCTCTGGATTTCATTCCTCGCCTTCTCAAACTGGATGTTTTCGATGACGAGGGAGATTTCAACCTCCGTCGCCTGGCAGTCTTGACGCTCAGCGCCGTCTATGTGTTGTATTTCTACGGAGACATGCGAAGGGAAGTGTGAAAACCCTCGCAGTGGTCCGGCCCGCCTCCCCCCTGCAGGCCCTGGTGTGCTGGTGCAGCACCAGCAGCAGGACGAGGGAGGATATTGATTCTTGCGCCGCTGATCTCAATCAGGTCGACTCTGTGGTTCCTGTCAGACGCTCAACTTTCTCCGGCTGAACAACATTTTTACGATGCCAGTGCCGTTTTTTTTTTTTTCCCTCCACCTTTCGGTTTGAATTTTGTCGTACAGCTTTTTTTTCCCCCTCCACCTGCTTTCATCCAGCAGCAGCAGCAGCACAGCTCCCATCTGCGGCACAGAACCCCCCCCCCCATCCCCCAGCCCCTCCCTTCCAGCGCGATAAGAACGACCATCCTCGGGCCTGCATAAATATTTGATCAAGTATAATGGAAATTGTCAAATCCATCTAATTGTGTAATGCATTATGAAGACATCCAGCTTAAACAAAGCACATATGCTATCATTTCTTTTAACGAGCGGGCCGGGGCTGAGCCGCCCCGGGCAGGGCTGGCAGTCTGGGACCCCCCAGGGGCCCCCCACAGGGCTGGAGGAGGGGGGGCGGGGGGCCGACCACTACTCAGGATGTATATATACATTTCGCTCGCTCGTTCGCTGCACCGCCTGGACGTGGCTCTCTCACTTTTCATCGGTGGAATCAATTTCTCAAATGTGCACAACTGTGAGCCGTAATTATATTAGGGGGGCCGGTGGCAGTTAGCCATGACGTGAGAGCAGAGGGAAGTGGGAGGGGGTCGGGCTGGTGGGGAAGGGGTTGGGCTTGGGGGTGGGGGGTGCGGTGAAAAGACGATAGAGTGCGTGCGACACGGCGAGTCGTTCTTTTTTCTTTTGTCATCACCTGGATGTGCAGGTTTTGTGTTGTGGTTTTTCTGTGGTTGTCTTTCATTCATCCACCCATCCATCCATTCTTCTCTCGGCCATCTCTCTGGGGAAACGAAAAAGAGGCGTGGCCCGATGTTGTCCAATCACAGACGATTCAGCCAAACTGAAACGAACTGAACCAAACATCCTGAAAAGTCAAGACGTTTGCAGACGACACTCTGGTTTGCGTCAACCGTGTGAGAAGAAAGTTGTTTCAGCTGGAAGGTCTAAAGATTATGTAGTAGTGAGTACGAATGATGATGATGCCCAGCCCTCCTGTGTGATGTCACAGAGCCCCCCCCCCCCCCAACCCCTCCAACCCTTTCTTTGCACACCCCAGCTCACTGAGAGCACACTGTGGCGTTTGCGTTACCTCTGACAGCTGTGAGTTAGTTGTGTTTGTGTTGGGTCAAAGATATGGAATAGCTTGTGTGTGTGTGTGTGTGTGTGTGTGTGTGTGTGTCGCACATCCATCTCCGTTCTCATCAGGACTTCATTCATTTGCATTTCATTAAAAACAAATGTGCTTTGCTAATCCTTCAACTGCATTGCGCCACTGAAAGTGTAGCAATTTATCTTTTGCTGTAAGAATCTACTGGCCTTTTTTTTTTTAAGAAGAACTTAAAATGTTGCTGATTTGTCTTTTTTTTTTTTCCTTTGTTATAGCATTTGTGTCGCTTGAAGCAAAAATAGTTTTTTCAGTTTTCATTTATCTATGCAAACTCCTTCTCTCACACGCAGACACACATACTGACACACACACACACACACACACACGCGTCCCCCTCTCCCTCCTCAGCTCCGTCCTCCCCTCCTCACCCTGTCCAAACATACGTCTTTATCAAGCGGCTGTTGTCAGACAACATTAGATAATTAATAGGCCATTTGTCAGGCCTGTGAGGAACATGTTAAAATCCCCCGCCAGCTCTCCAGATAAATCCTGCCGCCCGCCGACGGCCCCTTTAGTGTGTCAGCCTGCCGTCGCTGCCGCACTCTTACCATTAAAGGGCCCTCATTATTAATCACAACCAGCGCTAATTAATTAGCCGTGTGTGTCTCTTGTGTCTGCGTGTCTGCGTGCGTGTGTGTGCGTTATGTGTGTGTGTGTGTGTGTGCTGAGCGCTGAGGGAGCGGCTCTTGGTTTCAGTGTGTCGCGCTGATGTTAATTGGTGGCTCGGCTCGCGTCCCCTTAATGGACTGTTTTCCATTTGTGGCGGCGGCGGCGGCGGCAAGCGGCAGGTTGACTAACAGAGAGACAATGTTGTCGTTAATTAAGGCTGTGTAAAGAGCTCGGCGCTAATCTCCTGCTCCTCGCCTGGGTGTGTGTGTGTGTGTGTGTGTGTGTGTGTGTGTGTGTGTGTGTGTGTGTGTGTGTGTGTGTGTGTGTGTGTGTGTGTGTGAAATGATATATTTCCTCAGGACAAATATTTAAACTCTAGTTTTTACAAAATCTCCCAAACAAAGATAAACAACAATCCCGCTGCGCCGCCAGCCAGAAACTGTGTGTGTGTGTGTGTGTGTGTGTGTGTGTGTGTGTGTGTGCACTGTGGTCGTTTGTCTGGGCCGCCCGCCTCTCCTCCACCCCAGCGGACCTCCTGCACCAGCAGCAGCAGTGCTGCGGCTCCATTAAGCATAAAGACAGTTAATTAGGAAGCTTATTGGCTCTCCGGAGGCCTGCGGGGCTCCACACACACACACACACACACACACACACACACTCCTCTGCACCCCGCCGAGGAAATCCAGAGGTAAACTGATGCACTGTAATTAACAGCGTTTAGCATGAACCCCCTCCTCCCCCCCACCCTCGCATTTGGCAGCGCTAGCATCGGGCAAATGAAAGATAATGTTTGTTTTTGTTGTTGTTGTTGTTGTTGTTGTTGTTGGTGTTTTCTCTCTTTGAATCCAGTCAGAGCCGCTCGTCCCTCCCTGGACTCTCCGCCCCTCCTGCAGCTCCCTCGAGGGTTTCCTCATTTTTCAGAAAAAACAAATCAGCCGGCCGACCGCAGCGCCCAGGAAGTCCCTGGTCGGCTTAGCTTAGCTTAGCGGCGCCGCCGCAGCAGCAGCAGCAGCGGGATTAGAGTCGTTACTCCACCGGCTCATTTTGCACTTGTTGGGAAAGATAAATTATCTCCATTCGACCACATTCGCGGTGAAAGCAGCACTGCTAAGAGACTGCACCACACACACACACACACACACACACACGCTGGGGCCGCAAGCCCAGCAATGACAAAGTGTGGCTGCAGTGACGGATGGAGGAGAAGATGCGTGATGATGTTTTGACCTGCGGTGAAAAGGTCAACACTCCCCGGACTCCCCCTCGCATCCTGTTTGTTCTCTGATCAACCGATCATACGGACAAATGCCAAATGTTGGCTTACTGTCAGGGAAGATCTGACAGCCCCATCAGTCAGTCTCCTGCTGAAGGATCTTCACTCTGGGATGGATGAATGGCTGGGTGGGGAACCTTACATCAGGCCAATTTTAGAAAAAAGGCTTTTATTTTGTGAAACACTAGAATGGAAACGCAGGCAGTGTCTGGACGTCCAGATAAAAAAAAAAAAACTTCTCTCAGTGCGAGGGTCGTTCTTCTAAATCAGTACCTCTTTTCACCAGAGGTGGCGGCAATTCCCAAACATCCACTTTCAAAGTCAAAGTGTTGTTTGCCGACCTTTTATTGACCCGAGCCAAAGTAGAGGAGCAGATTCGCCTGCAGCATCTCCTGGAGGTCCACAGGTGTTAGCAGGTTAGCAGGTTGGCGGACGCCGGCCCTTGTCGTGTGACCCCCTTGGGCGCCGCCCCCCCTGTCATGTGACCCCCTTGGGCGCCGCCCCCTTCCTCACCAATCCCCGCCACCAGTGCCGGCAGGCTGGGTCTCCATTGGCCTCTATTAGGGCCTTTGTCACCGTGATTAATAGCCGCTTCTGTCATCTTTAATTCACTCCCTGATGACGGCGCCCCCGCCTGCCGCCCCGGGGTAACGGCGGCGTGATGTATGAGGTGGCCCTGCGCCTCGTGGCAGAAGGTGAAAATCATTTTGCCCATGCAGATAGACGCCGCAGGAACCCTGTTTTCCCCGCTAATAAAAATTAATGAATTAGGCGGAGAGTGCAAACATTTAAATAGGTGGCCGTGTGTGTGTGTGTGTGTGTGTGTGTGTCTATGTGTCTGTGTGTGTGTGTGTGTGTTCCGTTCTGATGGAAAGATAATATTGTTTCTCTCATTATTTTGCACTCAGTCTTCAGTCTCCACCTCTCTGCTCAGCGCTTTCATTTTTTATTTTATTCTCATGGGATATATTATATATATATATATATATATATATATATATATATATATTGTATAATATGAGTCATTTGAGTCCCAGCAGGCCGAACAGCGAACTCTGCTGCTGTTCCAAGCAGATCGGAGTTCCCCGGCTCGGCCCAGAATTCCTTCACTTCCTGCTCGGCCCTTTGATGGAGGGCGTCACCTCGGCAGAGATGAAGTCACAGCCGTTACTGAGCAAACAAATAACACACACACACACACACACACACACACAGACAAGCATGTTTGTGTAGGTGCCTTGTGCCGTGTGGTCAGTGTGGGACCGACTGACTGGTCCAGTGAATCTCTGGTTCAAGTCTTCACAGTTCAAGGTTGCAGGTGAAAAGTTTGGTTGGTGCTGCTGCTGTAACTTGGGGGATTGTGTGTGTGTGTGTGTGTGTGTGTGTGTACAGTGTCACGCTAGCCCCTCTGGAATGTTCCTCGATGTGCTGCAGAGCCTCATTAGCGGCTCTGCAGCACATCTGCAACCCCCTCGTCCTGTCAGCTGATGTTAGCCTCCAACCCATCGTTGATGGCAGCGGCAGCGGCAGCGGCAGCGGCAGCGGCAGCGGCGGCTTCCCGCGAATCCCTTCTGCATTTTGGGAATCCACGCTGTTTGAACCCCCAATTGACGTGTTTGTTTTGGATTGACGAGGGGGGTGGAAGGGTCCAAATGGAAGGTTTTGTGTTTTATTTGATTTTATTTCAGCTTTTGTTTGTGTTGTTCTTTGAAATGAGCAGGGCATTTACTTTCGGATGTTACAGTAACTGTGTTTCCATGACAGTTTATTGCAAATAAAATTTAGATTTCTAAGATTTTGACAAAGTACAATTGCGATTTGCAAGCGTTTCCATTGGATGGTGTGAAGCGCATAAGCCGTAATTCTCGTAAAATCTTGTTCCACGAGATTTTACAAGACTTACATTTGCTTTTGTTTGTTTACATTTGTTTGCTGTCAGGAATGGTTGTGACCTGGGTTTCAGGTCAAAGGTCAAAGGCCTGTTAGCCACTTCACACGCGTTTCTTTTCTTTTCTTTCTCTCGGTGTAATGGTGGGGAAAATGCTTTTTGGGCCGGATGGGGTTTCGGCTGCAGTACCTAGAGTGGCCACTGGGAAAGAATCGCTGCACTGCCATAATTGCCAGTCTGGTCCCCAGTTCTTACGACTCTTCCGTGTGTTTCTCCCAGACGATGGTGACGACGACTTCGCCCTCTTCCCGTCCTCCTCCGACCCGCTGGACCACCTGTGCGTCTCTGACGACCCCCCTCCCTCCACCGTCGCCGCCACGGCACCGCCACCTTTGTCCCCGCCGCCGCCGCCTCTCTCCGACGGCGGCTCCTCCCCCGGCGACGCCCCCAGCTGCCGACACCAGAGCCTCCTCCTGCCGCCAGACTTCGAGCTGCGGGAGTCGGACGTCCCAGGCGGCGGCGCCGGCGTGTGGAGCCGCAGGAGGGTGGCGGCGGGCGAACGCTTCGGACCCGCCCACCAGGAGGAGCCAGGGGCGTGTCTTCCAGACTCCACCCACAGCTGGGAGGTAGGTGACCGGGACGGGATGACCGGCGTGTGTGTGTGTGTGTGTGTGTGTGTGTGTGTGTGTGGTTTATTGACTGTATAAGAAGAGGGGCGGAGTCATGGTGACCCCGCCCACTGGTTCTGAAGCCCTGAGGTCGGGGTCACGCTCAGTGGCGCCACCCGGAGTTTCCCGGTTGCGTTTGAAACTTTCATTTGGATGTGTGAGGGCGGGGCCAGGAGGTGAGCAGTGATTGGCTCAACTTTAGCCTCGCCCACAATGGCAATTTTTTTTTTCTCCTTTTTTTTTTTACCTGTGACGTAGACCACCAGAAACATTGTAACTGTGGTTTGTAACTTAGCGACATCCAGCCAGTCATTAGCTGCGTTTCCATGACAGCTTTTCACAAAATAAAAGCGATATTTCTAAAATTTCGACAAAATACAATTGCGTCAAAACCTTTTAGTGTCGTTTGAGAGGTTTTTCCAAGTTTAGCTGTTTCAATCACCAGTTTTATATTGCCATATTTAGGTTTTGCACAATTCTCGGGTCATGGAAACGCAGCTATTTGACTGTTTGCAACTCTGGCAGCCCCTGTTGGCCAAATGATAGAATGCATGTTTTTGATACTTCCGCATTGGCCGTCGTTTTGAAAGCAGAAGCTCTGCCCGCCTTTTTTTATTTTATTTTTTATTTTTTTACAGTTAATGGTCTGATTCTGAAGCATCTCTCTCTCTCTCTCTCTCTCTCCATGACAAAGCTGTTTTTCTGCGGTTAACCAACACACAAACACACACACACACTCCTATCCTTCCCATGGCGTCATGTTCCCAGTAGTTGTTGTCCTTGTTGTTGCGGCCCGCTGATGTCATGCGAGCTCAGAAAGCTTCGCTCGGCCTCCTCGCTACCCTCAACTCAACTCAACTCAAAATGAAAATGAAAATGAAAATGAAAATGAAAATGAAAAGCCATAAATCCCTTTTTTTCATCCCGGCCGTCGGCAAATCACAATATTGGTCATCGGGCGCGAGGGGATCGAAGGCGGGGTCACGGGGACACAGGGGTCAGAGGTCGGGGTTGCGGTCTTTGTCAGTGTCAGGCCACTTTAGGTTTTATGGAGCGGGAGGAGGTTGGGGCCCTTTGATGCAGGTGGTCACTGATTGGCTGCTGAGGTTTTCATCCCCCTGATGTTTTGCACTTTAGAGCAGCTCTATTTCGGAGTCGTCGCCCGCCGTGCACTTGGTGGTGATGTCTGCGTCGCGTCATTCTGACCCTGGTTAGAATGAACCCTGGTTTCCCTTTTCCGGCTCATCGGCCACATTTGGACCTCATAGTGCCTTTTTTTCTTCTCTTTAACTTTGGATCACATTTCTCCTTGGAACCCCCCCCCCATGCCCCTCACCCTCACACACACACACACACACACACACTGCTCAGACCCTATATACATATAAATGTCTCTTAAACTGAAGTGAGGAGAAAAAAAAACTTGCTACTTTTGCCCCTTTTCTGAACATAAAATCTGGCTCTGCAACTCTGCGGTCGAGATTTATGGCTGGTCTGGCGCTCTCTCACTCTCTCTCTCACTCTCTCTCTCTCTCTCTCTCTCTCTCTCTCTCTCTCTCTCTCTCTCTCTCTCTCTCTCTCTCTCTCTCTCTCTCTCTCTCTCTCTCTCTCTCTCTCTCTCTCTCTCTCTCTCTCTCTCTCTCACTCTCTCTCACTCTCTCTCTCTCTCTCTCTCTCTCTCTCTCTCTCTCTCTCTCTCTCTCTCTCTCTCTCTCTCTCTCTCTCTCTCTCTCTCTCTCTCTCTCTCTCTCTCCCTCTCTCCCTCTCTCTCTCTCTCTCTCTCTATTTCGCTCTCTGTGGGTCAATCCATATATTTCTTTCTTTTTTTGCTTTTTTGTGAACTTTATTTTTGGACCATTTCAGATACAAACTAACAAGATATTCAAATAAATGAAATAATAATAGTTAAAAAAAAAAAAAAAAAAAAAGGAAAAGGAGGAAGCAGAGTTTATTTAGTTCTATCACAATGTTAACAAATATTGCAATTACAAATTTAGAAAATCAAACAATGCTTTCCAGTTTACATTCAGTGAAATAAATCAAGTGAATCACTCAGCAATTGGCACGTTCAACTTCTCTTGTATACCTGGGAAAAAAATATATATTTTTCTACATCTTTCTTTCTTTTCACACAAAAAACGATCAAATAAAAAACACAGTTTTCAAGAATATTTTTAATTGCTTTAGGAACTTTGGTAATAATAATAAAATAAAAATAAAATAAATAAATAAATAAATAATAACAATCTGTATCTATTCCAAGGCTGCAGCGCCGAGCTGCGGGCGTGCCATGCGCCACGTGGCGACGCAGCAGCAGCAGCAGCAGCAGCAGCAGCAGCAGCACTGTGTCACAGTGTTTAATTATGCGGCCGACAGCAAGCCATAACTCTTCCCATTAAGTAAATAAGTTGTTGAGGAATTTATGATGAAACGGCGCATTATTCAGGAGGGATATTCACTGATGGCATCCCTCCACATCAAATATGCTAAACGCCATTAGGCCCCACCCCCCTCAATCCCTCCCCGCCACCCCCCAAGACCACCTGCTTTCCATCCAACTATCCAAGACCCCCCCTCCCCCCATCAATATGCCAATAAAGACTCGGCCGCCGCCGCTCTGGAAAGAAAAAAAAAAAAATAAATAAAATTGATCTGGCAAATGTGACTCAGAGATAAATATGTTTGCTTTCATCATCAATTTCTGCGCCGCCCCCGACGAGGCGGTGATGTCACCTAGCGGAGCGATGGAGAGAGGGGAGGAGAGGAGGGAGGGAGGGGGCGGGGCCAGTGCTTGATGGAGGGCTCCCCGGGGCGGCGGTGAAGTTTGTCAGCGCTCTTCAGCGCCATCACCATAAATTTGGAGGAGGGGCAGCGGAGGATTGACTTACGGCCTTATGAATCCAGGTGAATTATGGGAAATTGCAGCTTGGGTTGAACAGAAACGAGGCAGCGGCGACGGCGGCGGCTGGCCGAGCTGCCACTGTGTCGCACGCCGCTGCTGTTTGTGAGTCGCTCCAGAGTGAAGTGTGCGTCGCTCTGAATCAGTCCGGAGAGTCGCACTGCATCGTGATCAGGCTGGTTTGGGTTTTTCCTCCCTTCAGGGAGAAAGTTGGGGAAAACCCATGGAGGTTTGTCTGATCTTTTTCTTTCACATCACAAACTGGATGGCCAACCTGGATTATATAAAGCAGCAGCAGCAGGAGCAGCAGCAGGTTGTTCAGTTGCACTACTGGGAATTGCTCACAGTCCGGACCAGGAGTTGAAACTCCAACATGTTACCGTAACCAAGGCATTAATTGTCAACACTGGAGAGCATCGAGGTGGAGACCAGACTAGGACGTTTGGGGTTCGATACCAACCAGACCAGGACTTTATACATCAAAGAAAAATTACAACAAAACAGAAAAAAGTGACCAGTATCTTTTTAAGATTGAAGTTTGCTTCTAAATGGAACAGCAACATCTTTTCAGCAAGGTCTCTTTTAATTATTTTCTTGAACATGTTGCTGCTTTGCCAACTATTTTGAACCATTTTCAAAAAAAACTTGAAAAATTGGGTCCGGGTGTCACCAACAGAGTGTAAAATGGCAGCAGCTGTATTCTGTTGCGTTATTATCGTGTCATTACCGTGTGTCTGAGACCGAGACCAGAACCAGTGAAAAATACCTCAGAGTCCAAGACAAGACCAAGACCCTTAAAAAGTGGTCCGGAGACCAAGACCAACCTCCAGGACTACGACACTACATTGCCGGCCACTGTTGGTTATTCACTCAGTGTTCTCACAACAACCAAAAGAAGAAGAGCAAATGTCTCATCTTCCCATTGAGGCAGGCCGGGTGAGGCTGGGTGAGGCCGGGTGAGGCCGGCCGGGCGACCTGCACTGGTTTGCCATATTAGCGTTTGTCCCTGCGAGTTCCTCCCAGTTGGTCTCTGGTTCGTCTCTGAGGCCACATTTGAAATTCAAACTCAACGTTTGTGCCCGTCCTCTTCTCAACAATGAGGGCCGAGAGAGTGAGGGAGAGAGAGAGAGCGAGAGCGGGACACTGGGCTGGGAGGAGAGAGAGAGTTATCTGCCACTCAATCAGCCTTTAGGGGCTTCGCCTCCCAAAAACCTGGCAGCCCCCCCGGGATTATGGCTCAGCAGCAGCAGCAGCAGCAGTGGGCGGAGTGGTCGGGAACGGTCGGGGATGGTGAGTCGGACGGGTGGGATGGGACCGAGGGCGGGAGGGCGGTGGGGGCCTTTGTGCACCTCTTGAGAGAGAGAGAGTGGGGGGGTGAAGAAGGTGGCGGCGGAGGGATTAGAGCGAGGCGGTGAATGGGAGCTGAGGATTAGGTGGCTGGGCAGGACTGGATCTCCTCCACCTCCTCCTGCCATGGGCTGGAGAGGATGGATGGGAAGGAGGCGGGGGGGGCAGCAGATGGATGTTCTGACAGAGAGACATCAAGAGTGGACTCGGAAATAAAGAGAATCTGATTGGAGGAGGCGTCTGGAGGAGCTCAGACGCTGTTTTTCACATCGTCCAACCTGGGAAAGAGTCTCAACCTGAAGCACCTGCAGGAGTCCTGGGGGTTGCCTCCTGCTGATAGGTGCAGCAGCTCCAGGGCTTCTTCCTATTGGCCCAGGTGGCATGCAGCACCAAGCAGAAAAACCCCCAAAATTGTATTATTTTTTAAGCTGCTCCTCCACTGTGGCTCTTACCTGCCCTCATCATCCTATTCATCTTTTTTTGTTGTTGTTTTTTATTCTCAAAGCAGGATGGCAGCGCTTCATGGCTGTGAAAAAAAGACACTTTTGTGTGACGTTGGAAGATGTAATTAATGTTTTTGCAGACGGATGCACAGATACAGAAATTCAGATCAGCCAGATTTAAACTCAGCAGATTTAAACTCAGCAGATTTAAACTCAGCAGATTTAAACTCAGCAGATTTAAACTAAACAGATTTAAATTCAACAGATTTAAATTCAGCAGATTTAAATTCAGCAGATTTAAACTCAACAGATTTAAACTCAGCAGATTTAAACTCAGCAGATTTAAACTCAACAGATTTAAACTCAGCAGATTTAAACTCAACAGATTTAAACTCAACAGATTTAAACTCAGCAGATTTAAATTCAGCAGATTTAAACTCAACAGATTTAAACTCAACAGATTTAAATTCAGCAGATTTTAATTCAGCAGATTTAAACTCAGCAGATTTAAACTCAACAGATTTAAATTCTGCATATTTAAATTCTGCATATTTAAATTCAGCAGATTTAAACTCAACAAATTTAAATTCATCAAATTTAAATCAACAGATTTAAACTCAGCAGGTTTTTGCAGTGTTTAGCGGCTCGGACTCATCGGCCTCTCTTTGGCTTGGGAGGGGCTGCGAGGCCGCCGTCACACGCTGCACGCCGGCGCTCCACAGAGTGGGAGTGAGTGAGTGTGGGAGAGTGTTGGGAGGGAGCGGGGAGGGGCGTGTCCGGTGGGCGTGTCTCCTCAGTGGCCCCGGGGATAAGCCGCCGCCGCCGCCACCACCACCGTCCCCCGAATGAATGCAGATGTCTCCTGGTCGGCCGGCGGTCGGCCTGTCTGCCGCCGCCGCCGCCGCTGACGGCCCGTCACCTCGGCCTGTCAGCGGGAGAAAGAGCGGCTCCGGGCCCCGGACAGCCGGCCCCTAATCCTCTGGCCCCGCCCACATCCCATCATCCTCCTCCGCCAAGCAGGCAGGCCCGGCCGGGGATGAACCCCTCTGTCACTCAGCCGCCTCTCAATGGACACACACATCTTCACGTTTCACACTCACACACACACACACACACTCACACACACACACACACACAGCGTATTGTTGCCTGCTGAACTGAACTGAAGATCTCGGGACCTGTTTGCTCTCTCATGAGAAGAGCAGCAGCAATCGTCTGCCCAGCAGACAACAGCCAATGATAACAATCATCATAAGAACAATAATAATCAAGCTGGAATTGTTTCCCAGCATGCACCTGGGTTGGAGCGACCGCCTCATCAATCACAGAGCAGAAGGAAAAGTGACCATTTAGTGCCGTTTATTAGTGTTGTAGTCCGAGACCAAGACAAGACCAAGACTTTATTGATATTAAAGAAAAACAGCAACAAAACAGAAAAAAATGACCAGTATCTTTTTACATTCCAGTTTGCTTCTAAACGGAACAGCAGCATCTGGTTTCAGCAAGGTATCTTTTAATCATTTTCTTTTACATTTTGCTGCTTTGCCAACTATTTTGAACCATTTTCATTGAACCAGTGTCACCACCAGAGTGTAAAACGGCAGCAGCTGGGTTCTTTTCCGTTATTATCGTGTCATTACAGTGTTGGCTGAGTCTCCACTGGTCTGGATCAAAAATCCCCCAGTCCACCCGGTCTGAGACCCAGACCAGACCCAGTAAAAATGCCTGTAAGTCCAACATGAGACCGAGACCCTTAGAAAGTGGTCTGGAGACCAAGACCAACCTCACCTCAGCTGGGCGGTGACTTTCCCCTCTCCAGGTTTGACCTTTTTGACCTCTGGCAGACGACTTCAGTCTCCGCTCGAACGGCCTCGTGCTGACGGAATAGGAATTACAAGCAGCTATTATAAACCTCGGGTGACTTGTATTTGCTGCGTGTGTGCTGTGACTCCCTGCCACGGTAGCTGCAGTGGTACCTGAGTTGGAGGAGAGTGTTGCGTGTTGTTGCCGTGTTCAGAGGGGGTGCTTGACTTTAACCAGGACGCCGCAACCTTATTCCATTCCGTTCGTCTCGCACCACTTTTGATGCTGAATCTCCAAACCTCCTCCTCCTCCTCAGGACGTTGCGTCTGGTTGTTTTCCTAGTTACACCGAGCGCCCTTCAGCCTTGTGTGTGTGTGTGTGTGCGTGTGTGTTTGTGCCGTCTGCGGCCGAGGGATGAGCCGCTGACTCGCTGTGACGTGCAGCTGTGTGGTCGCCTTGGATTCAGGACGACGCGACGAGACAAAAGCCAGCAGAGCCGGAGGGTCCCGCCCCCTGGATGGCTGAGCCCCGCCCCTTTCTGCCGGGTTAATCTGATGTTTGTTTGGGCTGCTTGGTGATGTGTTTGTGTGTGTTCAGTCCATTTGCTAAGACAAAGTGTGAGAAAGTTGCCCTGCAGCTCAGTGGATTTCCTCCACAATAGCTGCGTTTCCATGACAGTTCTTCGCAAAATAAAAGCGATATCTCTTCAATTTCGACAAAGTTTGATTTGCAGGTGTTTCCATTGAATGGTCTGAAGCGCATAAGCCAGTAATTCTGGTCAAAACTCTGGGCCTCTCGTCCCATGAGGCCCCACTGTGAGGAGGATGGAGGTACAAAACATTTCCATGCCGTTTGCTGTCCAGAATGGCTGATAGATTTTTCTCTTTGATTACTTGTAAAAGATGTTCCGTCTCCTCCTCCGTCCAGTCATAACGTACCAATTTCACTTGAAGTCAACCGGTCACGTGACCCCGTACGTCACGTCCATTATCACCCATCATCCGTGGATACGTGTGGAAAACCACCTCATGAGAGCATCAAAACCTTTTGGCCATGTTTGAGAGGTTTTTCCAAGTTGAGCCGTTTCCATCTCCAGTTTGTTTTATTACCGTATTTACTGTAGGTTTGGAGCAATTCTAGGGGGTCATGGAAACGCAGCTTCTGCCTGCAGGTGTCTCCTTTTAGAGGTTTTTTTATTTCAAACCCCTTTCTACAAATTTCCTCCCATTCCTGAACGCCTCCCTCCTCCTCCTCCTCCTCCTCCCTCCTCCTCCTCATTCCCCGTCCCAGTTCCCAGCAGGGAGGGGAAGCCAGGTTAACTAAGTGAACAAAGTCAGAATGAACTGCAGGAGGACAAAGGCAGGCAGGGCGGGGTGGGGTGGGAGGTGGGGGCGGGGGGGTAGCCAGCGGCACAATACCAGGTGAAGGAGGCTCTCGTTGGACTGGGTGGGGGAGTAAGGGGGGGGGGGGGGGGGGCTTCCCAGGGAATGAGGGGGCAGGGGGGGTCGCACAACTTGTAAGATGTGAGGTGATTGATTCAAGGGGAGAGAAAAGCAGCAGTTCACCTGTTTGAGAGGCCGGGGAAGGAGGCGGAGCCTGAGGGGAAATTCAATAATAACAACATGGTGACAAACGTCTAGACGGCCCACGCGAGCACTGCCGACAGTTCACGGCTGAGCTCGTTAGCGCCACCGTCTCGTAACATCGGCGATGAACCTAAAACCAGAGACTCTGGGAAGGATTTAAGACTTTTTTTTTTTTTTTTTTTGTCGGATCAAGGAGGCTGCAAAGTGGCTTTTTCCCTCCAAGTGTTATGAGATGATTTACAGGGCGGCCGGACACCAGAAGAAAAAAACAGGGCTCACCAAATTTGGCGAGGATCGATGGCTGTTTTTGATCGTTAAGCTACGTTAAGCTTTTTACGTTAAGCGTTTTAGAACGTCCCCGTTATTGTGTTTGAACACAGCTTCCGTAGTATGCTGCCACGCTAGATACAAACAAGGCTCAGTTTCACGTTATGATGTGAAAATGATCACGTAAAAAACGTGCTAGTTTCACGTTATAACGTGATACTGAGCCCTGTTTGTTTTTCTTTGGGTGGCAACAATGAGCTTCTCTACTAAACACCCTTTTTTAAAACTAAAAATTACTGATTCATTTTGAACATGGGAAGGTCCTGAAAGAGCATCACATTTAGCAGGAGGCTGCAAACAGAGGGCTAAATAAGCTGCAGGCGTGGGGACGACTCCACTGCAGGAACCGTGTTTTGAATGAATGAATGAATGAATGAATGAATTAACTAATAGTTTTGTTTTCGCTTGGAACTTTGGAACTCGCTTGCTGTGCTAACGTGTGTAACGCATCAGGACGTCACGCCGTTCATCGTCTCCCGCCGTCCCGCTCGGACCAGCGTTCAACTCTCTTGAACTCTCACTGCCGAAAAATTGTCACGAAAAAAAATAGATTTGCACCTCGGAAACCTGTGGAATGAAAACCTTTTTAAAGCTGGAGATATAAGGCCTGGCGTGCCAGAGCTACCAACTCCACCCGGAGTCACTGCGCCCACGTTCAAATCAAACGCACCTGGTCGTAATAATATTTCGCACGTGCACACAACACAGCGATACCCCCTCTAATACATTAAAAACCGCCCCGTTCTCCCTCTCTCTCTCTCTCACACACACACACACACACAGCAACATGTGTGCAAAAGCCCCCCCCCCTCCCCAAATGATGGACCCCGACAGAGCCGACAGGAAGTGGAGGTGATGAATTCCGTGTGCTGATATCTTATCTAGCGGACAGACGGACGGCGGTCGGCCCCGAAAACATGACGCTGATTGTTTCCAAATGTCGGGGGTCGGGGGGGGGTCTGACTGACCAGCTTGTTATTGGTCCAGTTGGTTGTGTGTGTGTGGGGGGTTGGGGGGCGAGACTGGGAACACGGACTCGGTTTCGGGTCTTTTTTATCGCCTCCTCCTCCTCGCTGGTTCTTAACGAGCGCTCGTCTCTCGTTACCGCCACCGTAAATCTGAGTCCCGGTTAACGCCAGTCATCGGCGGCCCGACCGCCCTCTCTCTCTCTCTCTCTCTCTCTCTCTCTCTCTCTCTCTCTCTCTCTCTCTCTCTCACTGGGCACCCTGCGGCCTGGTGGCCACAAACCCTCCGTCCTCTCGGCCAGTGACGGCTCTGCGGCGGCGGCGGTGGCGTGCTCCACGTGTTCCCCTCGCCGTCTTGAAACCCACCAGCCCCGCCCCCTCCCCTTCAACCCCCCCTGCCTCTGCCCTACCCCTCCCCGTCCTCCCCCCTGCACTGCAGTTCAAACAGTAATGGCTGCGGTCAGGTTTGAGAGCTTATTACAGGGATAAACGCACGCGGTGGGTGCCCCCACAACACAACGCCACGCCCCGGCATCCAATTGCTCCATATTGCGCCACCAATTAGAGCGGAGCGCAGGGAGAGTGAAAGCAGGAGCCTCCGGGTGGCAGTAATGAGGTCTTCACTCCCCCCACCACCCCCAAACGCCGCTGCTTCTATTATGTCATAAGACTTCAATTGGAGCCATATGATTGGCTGTTAGTGGAGAGTCAACGCGGCCCGGCCCGGCCCCCGGTGCTGGTGGCCCTTTGATGTGGCCCAACCTGAGGCCCGGGTAGCTGCAGCAGAACCCCTTTAGGTGGTTCGAAACTGTCAGGTTCCCACAGCAGCCAATCACAGCAGCCGATCACAGCAGCCAATCACAGCAGCCAATCACAGCAGCCAATCACAGCAGCCCATCACAGCAGCCAATCACAGCAGCCGATCACAGCAGCCAATCACAGCAGCCAATCACAGTCACAAGCAGTTTTTATGTATTTATTTACTTTTTTTTTTAAGTATTAATTAACCTGCTGAGTTTTTCCCTGTGCAACTTTGTAAAGGTCAGTTTCCTAATAACCCCCAAATGCATCAGCGTCCTGCTCAGTGATTGTTTTGTCGTTGAACGAGAAGGATTCAGCTCAGCGATTCATCAAGTCGTTCACATCACGACTCTGTTCAATTAGATTTCACTCCATCGAGTCGACGCCGCGTCGCATCTCGCTAGCGTTCGAGACTCGGAGCTGCAGCTGTCGGCGAGGACGCAGACACCTTTCTGAAATCCATCCATCATACATCATCTATCTATCATCCAACCATCCGTCCATCCATTATCATCTATCATCCATCCTCTATCATCATCATCCATCCATCTATTCATCCATGATCATCCATCATCCATTGTCATGCATCATCTATCATCCATTCATCCAACATTATCCATCCATCCATCATCATCCATCCATCCATCATCATCCATCCTTCATCATCCATCCATCCAACATCATCCATCATTGTCTATCCAGGACAGAGAGTAGGACCAGGTCACTGGTGGCCCAGGGAATGTTTGCAGCTTGAAGGACACTTGGGAGACCTGTTGAAGGAGGAGAAAGAAGACTTGAAATGTGTTGCGTGAGGGGGCGTGGCCTGTGAGAGGATGAGCCAGGCAGCAGCAGACTGGATGATGGGAGGGGAAGACTGGTGATGGATGAGACGGAGGAGAGACAAAGACGGCGGAGAGGCTCAGGATGAGAGAGAGAGAGAGAGAGAGAGTAAATCAGCCGGAATGAATGAGAGAAGAAACGAGTGGCGAGAACTGGACGTGCTGAGGGAGACCGATTCCCCCGGCCCGGCGTTCCCAGCGTTCCCAGCGTTCCCAAGTGTCCCGCTGCAGCCTGTTAATGGGATTTTCTCCAGGCTGCAGCAGGTAGCGACGCCGCTGGAAGTCCCGCCCACAGTTAATTCTTCCTCCCCCTCCTCCTCCCCCACCACCCCCTACCTCCTCCTCCTCCTCCCCCCACCTCCTCCTGGTCGGTCCGGCCCGCCGATGTCAGCACACATCCGTCACAGAGGATTTTCCTCCTTGCAAAACTCAGCGGCCATTTCTGACAAGTCCAACAAACTAATTGTTGTCTGCAGCCCTGGAGAGGCCCTGTGAAGTCCTGACCAGTTAGCGTCTTCTGCCCGGATGAGAGGGAGGGGAGGGGGCAGGGGGGGGGAGGGTTGGGGAGGTGCGGGGGGAGTCAAGTCTCTCGGTGTTGGAATTACGCTTTGTCATGAGCAGAGAGGAAGAGGACGAGGACGAGAGAGAAAATTGCCAGGAGGAGGAGGAGGAGGAGGAGGAGAGAAAGATGCAGGAGGAATACAGAGAAGGAAGTGACGGGATGGGGAGGGGATGGGGGCGAGCGAGAGGGGAGGAGAGAGAGAGAGGAGGAGGTCTGACAGCCGCTGTGAGTGCAGCAGCAGGCAGGCAGGCAGGCGAGCGGGCCGTGCAGGGCCCCGGTCCAGCCAGCAGCACCGGACCCCATAAATCATCCTGCTGGCACCGAGGGCTCGGCTTCCTCAGCAGCAGCAGCAGCAGCAGCAGCGGCAGCAGCAGCAGCAGCAGCTACCGGTGCCTTCAGGGGACAAAAAGGGGCCTTTGTTCATCAGCCCTCTGTCCTGGTCAGGAAGTGAAGCTGCAGAATGTTGAACACCTGTTGGAGCAGCCATGGTCCCAGTCTGCATCTCAGCACCACTGACACTCCAAACTGACCAGGAGTCCGCTGACTCCTCCTCCTCCACCTCCTCCACTTCACGACTCCTCCACCACCTCCTGCTTCTCCTGTTTCTCCACCACCTCCTGCTTCTCCACCACCTCCTGGTTCTCCTCCACCTCCTCCTCCTGTTCCTCCTCCTACTTCTCCACCACCTCCACTTCCTTCCCCTTCTTTTCCACCACCTGCTGCTCCTTCTCCTCCACCTTTACCTCCTTCTCCTCATCCTCCACCACCTCCTGCTCCTTCTCCAACTCCTGTTGTTCCGCCTCCTCCTTCACCTCCACTTCACGATTCCTCCTCCTCCTCCTGCTCCACTTACTCCTGCTTTTCCAACCCCTCCACCTTCCTCCTCCCTCCGGTACATTCCTCTCTTCCTCACCGTGTGTTTTGGACGTCTCCTCCTCTTCTGTCAGGCCCTTTTTGAGGGACGGCTGTTTTCCTTACAGGCCAGATCAAGACAGGAGATCGGCCCCTCGAGGGGGGGAGGTGGGGGGGTCGGGGGGGCACCGCACCGTGAGGAGGATGTGAAGCCTCTGACACGTCCCGTAAATCTGGGCAGGGCCGTCCCATCTCCGCCGCTGCTGGACGTGTGCAGCGGCAATGAGACGGCCAATGAGGCGTGAGGATGAACATTCCTCAGGCCGTTCTCACACAGCGGCCCTGGGGGGTCGGGGGGGGTTTAGGGGGGAATAAAACTGCTGCTGCTGCTGCTGCTCCTCCTGTCTGGAGATCTTTCCACCACCGACCTTCCTGAACGTCCACCTTCCTGCCGTAAAAGCTGTCAGTGCAAAGCTGCTCGCTCGCTGTGTTTGTGTTAAGTGATGAACACGTCACGCCGTGTTATTCCACTGTCCACCGGGAGGCGTTATAAAGTGTCTTGTCCGCCTCAGGATTGATGTCCGAAAATCTATCAAAAAAAGAAAAACAATGGAAATCAGGGTCAGCAGAACGTAAAAAGACGAGTGGAGTTCCTCATGGATGTGTTTCATCTCCGATGTTATTTTTTGTTGGTTGTTGCTCTTCAAGTCTGCTCGTCGGCTGCCTGTTGTTGTTCTTCATTGTTTATATAACAATATTAGCTGAAGCCATTCTACTAATAATACTTATTGATTTATTTCCGCCGTGTGTCGTCACCATTACCTGCGTTTCCATGACCCCCTAAAATTGCACAAAACCTAAATATGGCAATAAAAAAAACAGCTAAACTTGGAAAAACCTCTCAAATATGACTGAAAGGTTTTGACGCTCTCATGAGGTGGTTTTCCAGAAGGAACATTTTTTACAAGTAATCAAAGAGAAAAGTATAACAACCGTTCTTGCCAGCAATTCTCGTCAAATCTTGCGGGACGAGAGTTGACCAGAATGTACGGCTCATCCGCCGCTTGACACCATTCAATGGAAACACCTGCAAATCGCATTTGTACTTTGTCGAAATTTTAGAAATAGCAGCTATTGTCACTTAAAAACATTTTTTCTTTTTTAAATTGTCCCATTTCTTCATCATTTACATCCAAACAGTCGCTCAAAAATCTTCCTAACGACTCTTTGTTTTGGCTCTTTGACTGTATTTGATATTTAATGAGGCTCTGCTCAGCAAAAAGACAAATTTCCCCTTTTGCCGCAAAAAATCTTTTTTACATGAAAATAATTCATTTTCATGCGGCCGTTTTAATGCCGTCCTCCTTCGCCCAGACGCCGTTCACTAAATGTTTTCACCGCTCTCCTCTGTCTCTCCGACTTCTGCCGCCGCCGTCCCGGGCCTCCTCCGCCCCCCTTCCCCACCTGCCTCCCCTCCTCCCTCCCCCGCTTACCCACGTTCGCCAGATTTTTCACCCAAATGAAAATGCGGCCTGTCATCCCCGCGTAGCCTCCAACCGCCCCGTCTGTCCAATCCGTCATGGCGCACCGGTGGCCGCGCAAATAGGCCTGCCACTCCCGCTGTCATCCCAGTAACGGATGTCCCGTCATTAACCGCCACCGGGGGGGGGGGGCCGGACCAGCCGGTCCACTCGGCCACCGCCGCCACCGCCCTCCTCCGCTTCATCCCAGTGATGAGACTTTTGGACCTCTCTCCGTCTCCGTCCGTGTGTGTGTGTGTGTGTGTGTGTGTGTGTGTGTGTGTGTGTGTGTGTGTGTGTGTGTGTGTGTGTGTGTGTGTGTGTTCAGGCCTTGTGTTTTATTTATTTATTATTTTTTTTGTTTTTCCCTTTCGGTGAGCAATGGATGCTTCACTCCAATCTCCCATCACGAGTCAAAAGCTGCAGTATAATAGGAGCGGGGGTTGAGGAAAGGGATTGGTGGAGTGGGCGGGGGGACGGAGGGGTCGGGGGGGGAATAAATTGTGTCCCGCACTGGTAACCCAGCGGCCGTCATAAATAACCTGGACCTGTTTGAAGGGGGAAGATGGGGCATTAGAAGCTATTTACACTGCAGGAGCTGCGCTATCGATCAGCTGCAGGACGTCCCCATAGATAAGAATGGCGATGATGTCATGGTTATTTATTTACGGCCGTTAGCCGACGGCGGCGGCGACAAAAGGGGAAATTTCGGGTGGGAGCAGGCGGAGGGGCGGGCAGGGCGACATCATCCGTTTTTTGGGGGGGTTGCTATTTGGTTTCTGTCATCGGTGGACCAATCAGGAGGGGAGGAGGAGGAGATGCAGTTCATGGCTGTTTGGGCCAGAAAACCTGCCTGGGCTGTGAGTCAGTGAGTCAGTAGCTGCGTTTCCGTGACCCCTAGAATTGCGCGAAACCTAAATATGGCAATAAAAAAAACTGGTGATGTAAACAGCTAAACTTGGAAGAACCTCTCAAACATGGCTAAAAGGTTTTGACGCTGTCATGAGGTGGTTTTCCACACGTATCCATATGGAGGTATGTCGCTAAAGTGTCATGGAAACACTTTTTTGCCATTTTCACGTCAATGACGTGACGTACGGGGTCACGTGACCAGTTCACTTCAAGTGAAAATGGCGGGTTACGATTGGACAAAGGAGGAGACGAGATATTTTTCTACAAGTGACCAAAGAGAAAAATGTAACAACCATTGTTGACAGCAAACAAATGTATACAAACAAAAGCAAATATAATTCTCGTAAATCTCGCAGGACGAGATTTTATGAGAATTACGGTTTTATGCGCTTCACAGCATTCAGTGGAAACGCCTGCACATTGCAAATGCAGTTGTCGAAATTTTAGAAATATCGCCTCGATTTTGCAAAAAAACTGTCATGGAAACGCAGCTAGAGAGCGAGTGGTTCAGTGGCAGTGCGAGGCCCTGAATCACCAGGTCACAGGGTCAGCAGCAGGGGGTCACCAAGGTCAAACTGGGGCAGTGGATGAATAATTTAGCAAGTGCTGATGATGCAAAGGAGCATCGGCGGTGATGTCAGAGGAGCTGCTGAAGTCACGACTTGGTCTTCTTCAGTCTTCAGCGGTTCTTCGCTGTCCTGTCGGTCACCTCAGACCCAGAAACCAGAACAAAATCCTCTCATTGTGCTCCACAGTTCAGGAGCTGTGGGCTAAAATCCAACCGCAGGTCTCTGGTGCCTCTCCAGGATCAGTGGCAGTGCCTCAGTTTTAGCAGCAGGCCGTAAACAGGGGGCTAATGATGCTGATGGTAATAGACGGTATTGGACCGTCGATGTTCCGAGGCTGCTGCTGCTGCTGCTGCTCTGGATCGAACTGTGGGAGGTGAAGATCTCATCGAGGTCTCTTCAGGAGTTTCTTGAGAAGAAGAAGAATTAGAATTCAACTCAATAACTCCGTTCATGTTCTTCTTGACGTGCGCTGTTGTGCAGCATTAAAACACCCTTCATGAAGTTCATGGACTCCTCGGACAACTTCACTCCTTCATCACGGGAACTTTTTTCTCCGTGAACCTCGTCCAGATCGACGTCCAGAGGCGACTCGGCGCCCCGCGAACATCATCAAACGGCCCGTTTCCCCGTTCGCCGTAATCTTTAAAGAACGGAACGGCGAAGGAACAGAGGGAGTCGGAGGAGGAGGAGGAGGAGGGGGAGGAGGGGGAGTGGGGCGGGGGGGTTGTACTCCTGGGGGAGGAGAGAGAGAGAGGGAGGAGGGAGGGAGGGCAGGGCGAGCGAGCTGGCAGCACTCCTCAACATTATTGTGAATATTAGTTCAGAACTTCTGGCAGCCGGCCAGCGTGTGTGTGTGTGTGTGTGTGTGTGTGTGTGTGTGTGTGTGTGTGTGTGTGTCCCACGCTGCCATTAAGCCACAACACGCCTGATCTCCTCACACACTAGAAAGGCCTCGGCAACAACAAGCAGCAGCAGTGGAACCTGAAGTCCTGCCCGGCCCTGATAACAAGTCCCGGCTTCTCTTCTCAACAACAAGCAAACACATGTGGCCGTTTGATGCCCCTCCCCCACAACCACCGCCCCCCCCTCCCACCTCCCCGCCTTATCGCCGCTAACTTTGGAGACTTTTTTCCCCTCTGAATGAGATCAAATTCAGCAAATTAATCCTGTTTTTTCTTCTTGTGTGTTATTTTTCTTTTTTTCTTACAAGAAGAATTGTTTATGAGGAAGAAAAAAAAAAAAAAAAATAGTTTTGCGCTCCAAACTCCAAAGCTCCTCCAGCGCCAGCTGAGTCTCTGCTTTCATGCCGATAATGAGAAAGAAAAGTGGCTGAAAACTCTGCTGCTCAACCTGATTAGCTCCGGAAAAGATTTGTTCTATTCTCATTGAGCACTTCATCAAGTCAGGAAGTAAAGTTTTGGCTGAGTTGCTGGCTTCCGCCTGAAGTGCTGTTTAAAGGCCCCATATTGTTAAAAAATAAATAAATAAATGTTGTCTGAATGATCCCTGCGTGCCAATCATCCGTTTGTGATGTCACAGAGGGCACTTGCACTAGCACTACCAGTACCGCAGCCAAGTATGAAACTTCTGCGACCGCCTTTTTTTTTCTTTCCACTTCAAATCATTTTCATTTTTTTTTTATTTCAAATCTGATTTGTTCAGAGTCTGTCGAATTTTTACTAACATTTTATAAAAACTTTACAAATTTTCCTTGAGCTTAAAGACAAAAGAAGAACCAGAGGAAGAACGTCGGGGAGCAGCTACAGAACCGGTAGCAGCCTGGCACCACCCGAGTGCTGCAGTGAGGGCACCTCCCTCCAGCAGGAGGAGGAGGAGGAGGAGGAGGAGGAGGAGGAGGAGGAGGGTGTAGCACTATTCAAGAGGAACCAGGAGACACAATGCACTGCAGGGTCAGCGGCAGGTCAGCAGAGTCCATGAACCGAGCAGCGGCGGAGGAGGTGGAGGAGGTGGAGGAGGTGGAGGAGGTGGAGGAGGTGGAGGGACGAGTCGGGGCAGGCGGGCCTGCAGAGCAGGTGAGCTGCTGCCACCTGACACAGAGAGGAAGAAAAGAAAAGACCAACAAGTTCAGTTTAATCAGCTGACAGCCATCAGTCTCAGTGTGGACGATGATGAAGACGATGAAGATGATGATGATGATGATGATGATGATGATGATGATGATGATGATGATAAACCAGACATTCAAAACCATTTTTTTTTTTTTTCAACAAAGCTGTGACCCCTGAGCGCCACTGTTGTCACAGCAGGTCAGGTGAGACCTGGGACGGGACGACAGACACACACACACACACACACACACACACACACACACACACACGTGTCGTTTTGTCTGTTTGTGGGATTTTCAAAGTGTCGTGTGTGTTTTTGTTAATCTGCTCTCGGCTGCATCATCCAAACAGGCCTGACTGGGGGGTGAGTCGCTCCCTGCCTGGGCCTGGGGGTGGTGGTGGTGGCGGGGGGGGCTCAGCCTCTCAACCCTCACCCCCCACTCCCCCACCCCCACCCCCACCCGTCTTTTGTTAGAGCGCCCCTCTGTAATAAATCCTGATCTGGTAAATAGCCCATGAATAAAGGGGCAGATTTTATCCTCGCTGGCACGGACGGGGGTGGTGGGGTGGGTGGGGGGTGAGGAGGGTGAGGGGGGTGAGGGGTGGGAGATTTAGTGGGCAGTCGTGGCGGCCGCCTCTCTTCTCAACAACTACAAAGTGGTGACTCGCTGGAGCCCCGAGAGGCGCAGCGAGCCGGCGCTACTTCATTAAATGGCCGGCGTGAAGATGGGACGGCCTGATTTACAGCCGCCTGGCCCCGCCCCCTCCCGTTGTCTGTGCACAGGGAGGGCGGCGGCTGGCGACCCTCGGACCAGGAAGTGGTCTTCGAGTGAAAATGGTGCGTTGTGATTGGACGGAGAAGATGGAATGTTTTTCACAAGTAATCAAAGAGGAAAATATAACAACCATTGTTGACAGCAAACAACATGGAAATGCAGATTTACACTCTGAAGTTTGTACCTCCAGCCTCCTGCAGGGACCAACCGCTGCTGTGACTTCAGAGGAATTCAGGTTTTTTTTACCTCTAAATATTCAATATTGATTTTTGCTCTCGGCCGGTCGGTCGTTCCCGATGTTGGCAGAGCCAGACGTGTGTTATCGCAGTGTGAGGAGTGTGTTGGTGATAACGGCCGGTGCAGAGTGTGAACACACCCCGACCAGGTGCAGGATTAGCACTCAGATCTCCAACTTCTGACATGGTGGAAAAACAAACTTTACAAAAACAACAAAAAATGTTCCTCCAACCTCCGTATTTACTCTTCTTCCTGGTCTCGGCCCAACCCTCCCTCCTGGCCCTTTGTTTTTTCTCCATTCTTTCTCCTCCTCCTGGGAAGGTCGAAGCAAACTAAGTGCTGCTGCGGTGCTGAAGGACACCATAAGGGCAGATCAACGCTACTTACCGCCAGACTGCTGGACTATGACTCCCTGATAGGATGATTTAGACTTGGATTAATCACATTCACACGTGTCAAGGTTTTTTTTTTTTTTCTCCTCCGCCCTCAGCTCCCTCCCCGCCCCCACCCTGGACTCCTTCATCGCCCCCCCTATCCTCCCTCTGTGATGTCAGCATGAAGATGTAGGACCTGATCAGTGGAAGCTGATGTCCTAATAGAGACCTAATGAGAATAGATCTGCCGGCCCGCCCGGCTGTGTGCGTGTCGCCGTGTTCAACCACTTATGAAAGACACGAGGGTGGGTGTGAGAGGGGGAGAGGAGGGACGAAGGGGAGGGACGGTGGCCTTTAGTGCAAAGATAATATTCAGTGTTTTATCCACATCAGCCTGACAAATGGCTGCCATTAATCAGCACAGTCCGCCCTCTGTGTGTGTGTGTGTGTGTGTGTGTGTGTGTGTGTGTGTGTGTGTGTGTGTGTGAGGTGAATGCAGGGCACGAGTCCTTCAGAGCGTCTTGCGGAAGAAGCAAGAAGTAAGAAAGGCAAACAGGCAGAGACACGTAGAGGACGCTCTCTGATTGGCTGGAGGGTTAGGATCAAACTGTGTGTGTGTGTGTGTGTGTGTGTGTGTGTGTGTGTGTGTGTGTGTGTGTGTGTGTGTGTGTGTGTGTGTGTGTGTGGAGTAGCTCATCCTTCTTCCTTTCTGCTGCGCCTTGCACAGTGCACACAGTTCTGGAAAACTGGCTCTCTGTGATGTCACAAAGGGCACTGATACCTCTTCCACTGAGTCTCAGTGGGCGGTGCCAACCTGTGTAATGCAACATGGAGCCTTTAAATAGAAGGACAGAATCAAAGAGATGTGGCTCCGCTTAGCCAGGAGGACGGAGCAGTGAAGGTCAGTGGTCGGCGCCTCACTGTGGGGGGTTTAGCAGGGAGGGGGGGCAGAGGGGGGGGCTTCGTCCCCTCCCTCTCTCCAGTGTTATCAGGGCGGAGGGCCATTAATCACCGTCTCGACAAAACATGGCAGAACAATAATCGCACACTTTTGGCAGCTGAGCACACAGAGAGGGACACACACACACACACACACACACACACACACACACACACACCGGAGTCAAGGAGATCCAGAACTCAACCGGGGAAAGTGTTTGTGAGTGTGTTCTTCTACCTCTGACTGAGCCAACAGGTAGACTGAGGGGCTCTGGGGGGCTCTGGGGGGCTCTGGGGGGCCCTGGGGGGCCCCGGCCTGCTGCTCCAGTCCAGGTTCACTCACAGTCAGTCGGGGCTCCAGCCAATCCAGGGGTCACTTGGCAGGCCGCCGTCCCACACAGAGGCTCCTCTCTCCGAGTTGGCCCCGAGCCCCCACCCCTGGCCCCCTGGCCCCCACCCTTCTGGCCCCGAGCCCTGAGCCCGGCCTCGGTCGGGGTCCACCATAGTCCTGCAGCAAAGTGCTGCCAACCCACAGCAGCAGCATCGCCACACACACACACACGCACAGAGCTGGCCGCTGGTCCCAGACCTGAGGGTCTTGGACTCTCCCACTCACTCCACTCGTTGGCCGAGTCCTGGGAAGAAAACGGGACCCTTTCAATTTAGTTTGTTGCCCACCCGCCAATCTTTCTTCTTTTTCACTCTCACTTTGAAGGAAAGACGAAAAAAAGTATCAGGATTGAACCACTGAACCGAGAAAAACATCATGAGTTCATCGTGACGAAAGGAAAACACTTTATAATACATGTAATAACTCCAAAAGAAAAAAAACACATATACACCTGTGTATATATATATGTGTGTATATATATATGTATATATATATATATGTACATATATATATATATATATATATGTATATACACAGATGGATAAGTAATTGGTAATAACAGATTAATATCAGCTTCTACCTCAAAGTGAAACTGTTATTACTGATGAGTTGTATATTTTGGACACTTTGAGGTTGAATCTGATTGGCCGAACCGGCAGATTGGCTTGACTGATCCCGCCTCCCTGCATCTGGCCGGTTCGCTGCCGCTGTCCGTCCGTCATCCGCTTTCCGCCACATATGAGAGCGTTTAACAAGGCCGCCGCCGCCGCCGCCACGTTTTACTAGTGGCGGTGATGAGAACTGCGGCTGTGCGACGGCCGTCCTTGTAAAAGCCGGAACGGCGAGTTTCACTGCTGCTGTAATTACAGCTCGTTAGGACCTGGCCAATCAGGAGCTTTTGGCCCAGCCCACCTGGGAGCGCTGGCACATTGTCAGAGAGAGCGTCCGCCACGGCTCTCGCCCCCCCCACCCCAACCCTCTCCACCGCTTCCCGCCTTTTTAATCAGCGCTTCCTGTTTTCCTGAGCTGCCAAATGAATCTCTTCTCTCCTCTTTGTCTCCAACCTCAAATATTTACTGTTGCCGTTGTCTCGCTGGCCCCGCAGGCCGCCGGCACTCGGAGCTCACAGGGCGCCGCAGCACCAGCCCCGCCCTCCTCGGCCTCGGTCCCGCCCCCTTCGGCCCCGCCGTGCTGCCACTTTAATTGAGAGCTCAACGTGATGTCAAGCTCTTGTAAATTACAATGTTCTGGCCTTCTGCTCCGCAAACATCTGCTACTGCACGTGTTTGTGCATGTGTGTGTGTGTATGTGTGTGCGTGCGTGTGTGCCAGTAACGTTGCTTCATTTTTTTTTTTTGCGAGCGGCTTCTTGGAATCCTCTCCGTCCACGGCTCCTATTCTTGCTCGGCGGCTGCGGCTATATAAAGAGTTGGTGTTGGTCGCAATCACGGAGGCGCTTCCTGTCTTCGCTCTCTCCTCAACCACCACATCACTCTTCTGTAAACCGCCTTCAGCGGCGTCTTCAAGTTACCACACCCACTTCCTCTTTTCTCCGACGGGCCCACGGATGATTTGAAACGCAGCAGTTTTTTTGGATCGTTGGGATTTTCTGAATGAACTGAGCTCCCTGTTCTGGTCCGGGACGTCCTCCGTTCTGTAGAGATGAACATTTTTTTTACAAATGGAAGCACCAGATGGAATAATTTATGAAAAACATGAGGTTGGATTTACACATCCGTCTGGGAAGGAGCCCGGAAAAAAGTGTGTGAATGAAGGGGGAGGGGCCTGCGAGACGACCCAACTCTTAACGAGGAAGTGACACACTGAGGCACTTCCCATTTCCTGCAACAGCTGAACCCTCACCGTAGGATTCCTCTTGGCCCAGTCACAGTCTGGCCCCGCTGAAAGTGGCTCACATTGGAGCTTTTCAGGATGGATCTGCAGGACGGTTGACTTTAAACAGTGCAGGCGTGCAGTCAGTCAGTCAGGCCTGAAAAAAATCAGGATTTGTTGCAAAGTCATTCATACATTTCCAGGAAATTGGAAAAATTTGGGGGGGGGGAAGTAAAATAACGTGAGCTTGACATAGCGGAACGCTGAAATTGTTTTCATTGGAGACAAAAAAACAGATTAAACGATTCGCAGGCCGAATGTTTCGAAGAGTCGATCCCAAACCAACACACACACACACACACACACAGATGCAGGCCATGTTACCAAAAGACCAGAAAACACACGCTGGCACACACACGCGTGTATACAGACGTGTCAGTCAGGCGGCACACAGCGTTTATATTTAGAAGTTTTAATGAGTGTGATGTCATTTCACCGCAGCACTGAGAACAATCTGGAGACTGTCAATCACCCGGGGCCTGCGGGCAGCCTGTGTGTGTGTGTGTGTGTGTGTGTGTGTGTGTGCATGCATGCGTGCGTGTTGTCGGTGGATGTGTCGTGAGGAGACCCAACATGTGAGGCGCACATGGCGGCTGGCCTGCAGGGGGAGTGGCCTTCATCATTCGCACCTCATTGTCGCGGCAAACGCGCGCACGTAACCCAGCTTGCCAACGTGCACGCTCACAATGTGCACAGGTCAGCAACACCCACCTTCTCCTCCCCACAATCCCCCCCAACCCAACCTCACTTGGACGTGGCAGCAGGAAGGAGGAAGACGGTCGACTGGGAAGGCAGACTGGACCGGACCGGACCGGACCCCGCCAAATCAGAGGGAGCACAGAGTCATTGCTCTTCAGAACAACCAGGGAGGGAAAAAAGTTTTGTGGTGCGTCACTGTTGTTTAATCCGTTGGCAAAGAACCTCAATTCCAACCTTCCTAGCGCGGCTATGCAGGAAGTGTCGGTGGTGGGAGCTCCTCACAGCTCCACTGACCGTCCGTAGGAAGTCGCATTTAATTCACACGTCCGTCCGAGTGGAAAAGACCTTGTAGGAAACGTTTGATGGGATTGGCAACAATTGCAACATCCATGCTGACACTGTTTAAACTGCAACATCCACGCTGACACTATTAAACTGCAACATCCACGCTGACACTGTTTAAACTGCAACATCCACGCTGACACTATTAAACTGCAACATCCACGCTGACACTATTAAACTGCAACATCCACGCTGACACTGTTTAAACTGCAACATCCACGCTGACACAGTTAAAACCGAAAACATCCACACTGACACGGAAACTGCAACATCCATACTGACGGTGTTTACAGCGGCAGCGGTTTCCTGTTCCTGGCTGTAGCTCTGGATAAGGACATGGATTTCTTTCTGTTTGTTCCTACCAGGTGTGACCTGCTCCTCATTGACATTCAGTGGTTTCCATCCCCTCCTTCCACTGAGGGTGACTTTGACTTGCGTGTCGGACTGTTTATTTATTCTCTAACTGGGGTCGTTTCTGTGCGCGTCCCCTCCGCCGCGGCGGCAGATTAGCCGCTGATTGCTCTCGCTCCCCGGTAACAATGTCACACACTCCTCTCACTTCCTGGTTTGGGCGTCTCGGCCGTGTCAGCTCTGCCGCTGCTCCGTCTTCTCACGCTTCTCCCATAACGCCTCGTCTCATTCAAGGCAAAAGTGTCGTCTCAGTGCAGGGGGGGGGACATTTTCTGTACGGTATTGTTATGCAACTGTTTGTGTTTGCGTTGCTGTGGATGAGCATGACGGGCGTTTAATCACTGAGCACGGCTACATTTTCCCTCTTTAGCTCTGTTTTGTGTTTCCATTTCCTCCTCCGGCTCCCTCTCTCGCTCGCTCTCTCTCTCTCACTCTGCCTGTCAGTCTGCGTGCAGCGGCGACGGCGGCAGGGCAGCTTGAGCGCAGACAGACGTGGGCTCTGCTCCCCGCAGATTCAAGGCCCATCAATCATGTTAACATGTTAATTAGCGGGATTTATTTTATTCAGCAGAAATAACAGTGAGGATCCCATTACAGAGCGCCGCCGCCCGAGGGCCAAATGTGTGCTGCGAGCGTGCGTGTGTGTGTGTGTGTGTGTGTGTGCCAGTCGGGGAGTGTTAGGGGGCCGTGGGTGCGGGGGGCCTCCCGGGAAGAGCTGCCGTCTCTACGGAGAACAAATGTCATTGGTGCGCGCTGAGAAATGACCGCAAACCTGTGATCAATCAACAACAAAAAAACCCTGAGTCAAATTATTTTATTTTAACAGTTTTTCTTAGTGAGATTAAAGCTGACGTTTTCTATATTTCTTTGTTTCCACGATACCTAGAATTGCGCAAAACCTAAATACGGCAATAAAAAACTGGTGATGGAAACAACTAAACTTGGAAAAACCTCTCAAATATGGCTAAAAGCTTTTGATGCTCTCATGAGGTGGTTTTTCACACGTATCCATACCGAGGTGTATCGCAAAAGTGTCATTGACACACTTTTTTCGCATTCACACGTCAGCGGACGTGAACAGGGTCACGTGTCCGGTTCACTTCAGGGGGAAAATTTTTGACATTCTTGACAGCAAACAACATGAAAATGCAGATTTATAGACGGAGTCAGAAAGGAACTTGAGGGAGAAGGGCTCAGAAAAGCCATGCTTTCGCAGGACGAGATTTGACGCGATTTTCGCGGCTTATGCGCTTCACGCCATTCGACGGAGACACCTGCAAATCGCAACTGCGCTTTGTCGACATTTTAGAAATATCGCTTTTATTTTGCGAAAACAAAACTGCAATGGAAACACAACTGCTGCCTACAAAGTCACCGGCGTCTGTGTGAGAATCCGAGGCTGAGAGAGTTTTACACTCCAGCGCTCACTTTCAGAGTGTCAATGAGATTAGCGAATAATATCCGACCGCTCACGTTTCACCCACCTGACCCGAGGTTTCAGGTTGTGTCGAGTATCCAGGCAGGACTTCCTTCCAGCGGGCCTGAGAAGCAGTTGTTGTCGTTGCTGCTGTCGTTGCTGTTGTTGTCCCATCGTGAGACAAGAAATCCTTCTCAGCCAATAACTGGACTCTGGACTTAGCGGCTGGATTTTTTTTTCTTTCTCTTTTTCCTTTTTTCATCCCTGCAGCGAAGCACCGCTTTTATTTGTCTATTTTTGCTTATATTATTTTTCAGTGTGATTTTTTTTTTTTTTTTTCAATCAGTGCTCCATCACTGCGAGGCCGTGTGCCGCTGACACTTCAAACAATCACCAGTGAAAACCTGATCCGCCTTGTCTTTATATGGCCCAGTAACACAACACCAGGCTGCACGGCAATATGGCCCGAAACCCTGTGTGTGTGTGTGTGTGTGTGTGTGTGTGCTGCACGTGCGTGGCTGTTTGATTGTTTCACCACCTGTGCGCGCCGTGTCCACAGATTAGAGCCTCCCAGCCGACGCTGGAATCAAACACGACTCGGGTTTCTCGCTTCTTTTGTCTCCATCGTGTTCAGCGATTCTACTTTTCTCTTTTTTTTTTAAGTGGCCCCCGATCTGGTTTCTCCTCCAGGGGGCCCCTGGGGGCCAAACTCTCCCTGCTTCCACCCTCCTGGCTTTTTCTTCCCTTTTTTTTGGTTTTCTACACCGACGTCATTTCAGGAAGTAATTATAAAAGTTGTGACGAAGTGAAATATGCAGCAAAAAAAAAACCAGACTGATGATTCTTTTATTTTAAAAGATTGAAACTCTTCAGTTTCAATCAGGTGATATTTCTGCAGGAGTGTTTTCTAAACCTGCAGGCTTTTAGAATATTTGAAAAAGGAGGCAGCTGATGGAAGCTGATTGGTTCCTCTCCCTCGCTTCAGTTGGTTTTTGGCTTCTTGATTGACACCTAGAGACTCCTGTTGGAAGTGATTTGGTGCTTTAGAGATGAAAGTTCATTGATTGATTGACTGACTTCCTAAAAAACACCTCTGGACGGTGGCTGTGAGAGAACCTCGGGAACCTCGAGGCAAAGTTTCAGTTCACGATGTGACATTTCGAGGGTCCTCAGCCTCTTTACCCAGCATCCTCTTGGATGCAGGCGGGGGGGGTGAAAGAGTGGAGTGAACTGAAGAGTGCAGGGATGGACACTTGCCAAGCAACCCGCCCGCCTCCTCGTCTCTCCTCCGGCCCGTCGATGAGCGTCGCCGCTCTGAAAGCTCTCAAATTGCAGCGGCGCTGGCGGCGGTGGTGGCGGCGGCGGTGACCCGGCGGGTCGGCCCACAGAGAGCCGCTCCATTAGAGGGCGGCGAGCAGCGTCGGGGGCCATAACTCTGCCGCTTGTCTTCCTGGGAAGAACTGTTGTTGTTGTTTTTTTCTCTCAGAACCTGATAAGTGTCTGTGAATCAAACCGGGGGGGGGTCTTAATTAGCGGCTGCTAAGTGGCAACGGTCGTTAGGCAGCTCATTAGCATAGCGGGCGGCGCTGTCGGATGGACGGCGCCGCTCTCCGGGGCCCACTCTGTCTTGTCCGCCCTGGCAGCTGGAGAGAGAGAGAGAAAGAGAGAGAGAGAGAGAGAGAGAGTGTCATCGTCGAGACACAGTGGACAGAGAGACAGAAGAAAGTGAGAGACCTCAACCACCTCGTGGCTCCGCCCACTTCCTCTTTTGTTTGTTTGTCTTTGTTTAAGTGAACAAATTATTAAAACCAACTTATTTCAGTTCTAATTTCTGGTGTAAAAGTTATATCATCATCATCATTATCTTCACTGACATCATAAGACGCCTGTGTTGGAGTTTGACAGTGTAAAATACATAGAAAAACATAGGAGAAAAAAAAAGGAAACAGTTCAGGGTGCACGTCCACAGACACACACACACATACACACACACAGTGGACACTGGCCTGTTGTCATCCGGGAGTGAGGCAGAGGTCCAACCGGTGGCGCAGGCCGACCAATCAGGACGCAGCATGATGTCAGAGCGGCTGCCAATAAGAGCCGATTGGCCATAAATCAGGTCCGACCCGGTTACCTCATCCTGACAGCCAGGAAGAATCCTCTGTCTGTCTGACTATCTGTCCGTCTGTCCGTCTGTCTGACTGACTGACTGACTGACTGGCCTTTTAATTACAGCCCTGACTGATGGTGGTGATGTCACACTCACTTCCAACCAATCAGCAGGTTTTAATCTTGAAAAAAACAGACACTTGATGAAGCCTTTGGACTTAATCCTTCAGGAATGTGTGTGTGTGTGTGTGTGTGTGTGTGTGTGTGTGTGTGTGTGTGTGTGTGTGTGTGTGTGTGTGTGTGTGTGTGTGTGTGTGTGTGTGTGTCAGCAGCCAGGTTGTGTTGTTCCCTCCACTCCAAGGTCAAAGGGTCACTGATCCACCGTCTCCCTCATCATCATTATCGTTCCTCCTGCTGGACTCCAGCGGAGCAGCTTCAACACCACTAACCATCCAGGAGAAACCTCCCTGGATGTCCAGGAAGAGACGCCGCCGTGCGTTAGCCCGCTGTTTATGGCCTCCTGCTGAGAACCATGCTGTGTGGGACTCTGTGCCTGTCTGCCAGGTTCCTCGGCTCTTGATCTCTGAGTGCTGCAGATGAGTTTTTTTTTTTTATATTTTTGGCGTTGACAGGAGGGAGGCGGCGGTGAGCAGGCAGCCTGACCTCGGCGCTCTGACTCAGGTTCTGCTCCAATGAGCCCAGAGAATGGCCCCGGGGCCCCTCCCACGTAGCCTCTGGCCCCTCCCACGTAGCCTCAAACCCCTCCACGGAGCCTCAAACCCCTCCCACAGTGGCTCTGGCCCCTCCCACGTAGCCTCAAACCCCTCCCACAGTGGCTCTGGTCCCTCCCACGTAGCCTCAAACCCCTCCCACGGAGCCTCGGGCCCCTCCCACATAGCCTCAAACCCTCCCACAGAGCCTCAAACCTCCCAAACCTTGGGCCCCTCCCAAATAGCCTTCCCACAGTGGCTAGGGCCCTCCCACATAGCCTCAAACCCTCCTAAGCCTCGGCCCTCCCAAAAACCCTCCCACAGTGGCTCTGGCCCCTCCCACATAGCCTCAAACCCCTCCCAAGTAGCCTCGGGCCCCTCCCACATAGCCTCAAACCCCTCCCAAGTATCCAGGCTCATCTGGGTTTTCTTCTTCTGCAGCTCCTTGTCCATGATGGTGAAGGAATGGATGCTTCCAAGCAAATTGTGTGTGTGTTTTTTTGCACTTCCTGGATGTGATGGCTGCAGCCACAGGTGGAAGGAAGACATCATAACGCAGCACAATGCCTTCATTAAACAGCGACCACAGACATGACAGCAAATTTGCATTTCGATGGTGTTTGCTGTCAAGAACGGTTGTTATATTTTTCTCTTTGATTACTTTTAAAAAAATAAATATTCCGTCTCCTCCTCCATCCAATCAGAACGCACCATTTTTACTGGTCAGTGAACTGGTCACGTGACCGCTGATGTGTAAATGTGTTTTTCCATAACACTTTTGCGATATACTGTACCTCTATATGGATACGTGTGAAAAACCACCTCATGAGAGCATCAAAACCTTTTATTTGAGAGGTTTTTCCAAGTTGAGCTGTTTCCACCACCAGGTTTTTATGGCCATATTTCGGCTTTGCGCAATTCTAGGAATCATAGAAAGGCAGCTATTGTCATCCATCACGTTTGTTGTTAGTACAGGTAGCTTGTTAACCCAACTGCTACTACTACTACTACTACTGCTGCTACCGCTACCACTGCTACTCCTACTACTAATACTACTCCGGCTTCCGCTTGTCTGACGTCACTCAGTGTCGCTATTATCCGTAAGGCCAGAAACTCGTGCAAAAGTTCAGTCTTGTCTATAGTAGAAAATAAAATGCAACCATTTTTTTTTTTTTACGGCATGATTTTTTTTTTGTGCGTTAATTATTGAATGAGCACGATAAAGTCCCGGCTCTCATTAATAAATGATAATGCATCTACGCTCTCACTTCCACACACACACACACACACGCAGTCATCTCTCTCTCATTCACACTGACACTCGCTCGCCCACTCCGGACGTCCCTCTCTCTCTTCCTGTGACAATCCAAACCAGATGCCGCAGGTCACAGAGCGAAGGAAGAGGTTGATGGTGCGAGTGTGTCAGTGTCATGATACCGCTGTGGACCGCGTGTGTGTGTGTGTGTGTGTGTGTGTGTGTGTGTGTGTGTGTGTGTGTGTGTGTGTGTGTGTGTGTGTGTGTGTGTGTGTGATTTGGACGGGATCAAAAGTCAGGACAGGAGGTGGGAGGGGTGAGGAGTGAGAGAGTGAGGAGGGCAGCGGTGGCAGGAGTCAGTAGTCATGGTGTGTGTGTGTGTGTGTGTGTGTGTGTGTGTGTGTGTGTGTGTGTGCTGGTCATTAATTTGCTGTCCTTTGTTTTGTCAGTTTGTTTTCTCGAGGCTCGGCTCCGTCCACAGTAAAAGCAGTCAGCCTGAAAATTGTCTGCTGCCCGCCGTGTTTCCCCCCCTCAGGGCTGACCAGCACCACCACCCCTCGCCCCACCACCACCACCCTAACACACACACACACACACACACGAGGAGGGGGAGGGGCTCTCACTGCCGCTGCCCAGACTGATCACAGGTCCCAAACACCGAGTCACTCCATCACTCCACCCTCAGCTTCAGAGCTGATCAGCCACAGATAAGATCAGGACCTCCATCACCTCCACCACCTCCACCTCCTCCTTTACCTCCTGCTCATCCACCTCCTCCAACATCTCCAGCTGCTCCAGCTTCCCCACTACCTTCTCTTACCCCTTTACTGCTAACTCCTGCTCATCCACCTCCTCAAGCACCTCCTGCATGTCCTGCACTTTCTTCTCCTCCAGCTTCCCCGCCACCTCCTTTACCTCCACCTCCTGAATCACCTCCACCTCCTCCTTTGCCTCCTGCTCATCCGGCTCCTTCAAAACCTTCTTTACCTCCAGCTCCTCCATCACCCCCACCATCTCCAGCACCTCCAGCCTCTCAAACCCCTCCACCTCCTCCAGCAGCACCTCCAGCCCTCTGGTTAATATCAGGAAATGACTGCGGGCAGCGACGCTCTAATCAATGCACACTCATGAACTCAGAGTCACTCGTCTCCTCTCCTCGTTTCCGGGAGGAAACTCTTTAATCTCTCTCTGTGTCCGACTGTCTGGAGCTGGAATGGAGCCTTCAGCGGCTTTTAGATCTTTTCAACTTTTTACAACCTAAACCCCCGCCCCCCCCAACCCCTCAATCAAAAACATAGTATTATAATTTCATAACTTCTCAACAGAGACATGCAAATTGCATTTAGAAATAATTGAATAATTAAGGCTGAACTTTTAAAAGATAGAAATTAAAAAGTAAAATAAATTTTTAGTTTTATAATTCTTATTATTTCAAAGCAACCGGTTTAAAGCGCAATTGTGACGACTCACATCAGCCAGCGAACAAACTTTTGCATTCTGTTGTTGCAGTTGATCAGTGAGGAGTGGAAAATAAAACACTTTTGTGTGATGCTTAAAAGCTCGACATAAATTTGACCGAGTGTGTCTTCAAGCATGAGTGCAAACCATGGAGGGATTCAACGATGTATTGTCCGTTTCTGCAGAATTCTTTTCACAGATATTGTTAAATAGGGTTGTTGTTGTTGTTGTTGTTGGTCTGTGTGTGTGTGTGTGTGTGTGTGTGTGTGTGTGTGTGTGTGTGTGTGTGTGTGTGTGTGTGTGTTTGGGAGGCAAAGCATTGTTCCAAATTTTTTCCGTCTGTATTCCCACAAAATACAAAACACAGATCAGGTCAGCAAAACATTCAAGAGGATTGAGATTTCACATGAAGTGTGTGTGTGTGTGTGTGTGTGTGTGTGTGTGTGTGTGTGTGTGTGTGTGTGTGTGTGTGTGTGTGTGTGTGTGTGTGTGTGTGTGTGTGTGTGTGTGTGTGTGTGGACCGAGCGCTCCGCTGAACACTGAACCAATAAAACTGAAAACCTGCCGAGTAAATCACTTTCCTCGTCTGGCTGCACCCCGCTCCTCACCCCCTCGCCCCCTCACCCCCGCACCCCCCCTCCACTGTGCCGCAGGGTATCCCACAATGCACTGCTCGGAGCGCTTTAAAGCAAGTGAGGTGGTGAGGTGAGATTCATTTAAAGGGGGGCTGTGTTGTGGAAAAAATACTAAAGATCAACGAGGAGATGCGAAGGTCTTCTGGGTCTTTATTACTGAGCTCCGGGCAAGCACACACACACACACACACACACACACACACACACACACACACAGCAAGTGTCTGCATGATCTCGCAAAGAAGGAACAAACTTGTACATCTTACATAGGTTGAACAGAAGTGGCGCTAGAGGGGTATCTGCATCCTCTGGCCACCCAGACACAGGTTAACAGAACAAAGTACTTTCGTTGCCCTTTAGCCACCGACGAAAAATGGACATTTATGATTACATAAACACGTGTGATGTACATGTAAGGCAGTATGAACAGAAACAGGACAAAGAGTTCGTGCAGACTGCACGCTCACTTCCCCAGGTCAACCGAGAGGGCAAGAAGTCGAAAGTTAACAGAAAACCAGACAGATATGAAAAAAACACTCCAAAGCAAGTGCAGAGAAGTCACGAGGCAGGCTTCAGGCCTTTCGGTACAATTTTTCCATTACAGCTGTCAGAAGCTGCGTTGCCATGACAGTTTTTCGCAGAATAGAAGCAATACTTTGAAAATTTCCACAAAGTACAGTTGTGATTAGCAGACATAGTTCTCGTCAAACCGGGTAAAATCTCCTCCCGCGGCTTACGTTTGCTTTTGTTTGTTTACGTTGTCACGTTGTTATATTTTTCTCTTTGATCACTTGTCAAAAAAATATTCCGTCTCCTCCTCCGTCCAATCAGAACGAGCCATTTTTTGGGCGGTTTTTTTCCCAGGTTAGCTGTTTCCATCGCCAGCTCTGCATTGCCATATTTAGGTTTAGCGCAATCCTAGGGGTGATGGAAACGCAGCTACAGACAGAAG
>CM020510.1:3130272-3135272 GCA_009823395.1 Thamnaconus septentrionalis | reverse complement strand
CCTTGGTCCTCCTTGGTCCTCCTTGGTCCTCCTTGGTCCTTGGCAATGGGAACTGAAGACTGTCACTTCAACTCCAGGTCCACTGTGGAAGGCAGTGCACTCCAGTGGTGGGATAAAAACGTCGATGGAACGCTGGTCTGAGAGATGGAGTGGAGATCCTGGAGTGGCTGTTCAGGAGGGGTCAGGGGTCATGGCGGCGGTACATGGCGTCCTGTGTGAAAACGACCTCAGCTGGCAGCACTCTCGCTCTCCTCCCCTTTGTCCGCCCGCCGCCATTAGATGCCATTGAGAGAGAGAGAGAGAGAGAGAGAGAGAGAGAGAGAGAGAGAGAGAGAGGCCGAGCAGCAGTGTGAAGGTGCAGAGCAGCGTGATGCAATGTGAGATAGCAGCCCCTGTGTGTGTGTGTGTGTGTGTGTGTGTGTGTGTGCAGTGTGAAGTGGCTGAAATCCCTCTAATCGCACTAACCGAACCCCCCCACCCCACCATTTATCAGCTGTCACTCATCCTCCCGCCTGCCTTAGACCTGAATGCTGCTGCTGCTGCTGCTGCTGCTGCTGCTGGAGGTGGAGGAGCAGCAGCAGCAGCGGCGACAGCGGCAGCAGCAGCAGCAGCAGCCGCCACTGGATGTTTTGAAGATGTTTGAGTTCCACACCTGTGGCTGCAGGAGGGTGTGTGTGTGTGTGCGTGCGTGTGTGTGTGTGTGTGTGTGTGTGTGTGTGTGTGTAACCTTATCTCTGCTGCTTTGTGCCTCTTCTTTTCTTTGGCGCTGGATGTGAACAAATTGAGCATTGTGTTCAGGAGGCGGAGGAGAGAGGGGAGGGTGGAGGGGGTGAGGGGAGGGGTGAGGAGGATTTTGAAGGGAGGAAGCCGGTGAGTCCCCCCCCAGCTCCCCTCTCTCCCTCCAGTCGGAGGATCAGGAGTGATTCCATGTGTGAGATTCCTTCCTTCTCACGCTGGACGCTGCTAATCAAGTGTGTGCCTCCTTTGTTGGACGAGGCTCCTCACGCAGAGCCGCTCACTCTGGCAGGCACGCCTCCATTCACTGACGCACTCTTCTTTTTTTTCTGTTTCTGGCGCCCTGCGCAGCAGCAGCAGCAGCAGCAGCAGCAGCAGCAGCAGCAGCAGCAGCAGCAGCAGCAGCGGCGGCTCGCGCACTGAGAGAACGTTGGTTGAAATGGGAAATGTGTGAATTCAATGTGTTTCATCTCCAGAAGACGCGTGAAATGTTGGAAGATTGTAAACCAATCAGGAGGCTGCAGCGAAGGCATCACGTGACCTGAACGCATCGGTCTGAAGCTTGTTCTGTTAATAGTGGAGGTGGGGCGGGAGGCGCCAGCCCCTGATTGGTCCGTGCACGTGGTGATCAGTCTGTCTGTCTGCTAAGCTAAACTAAGCTAAGCTAAGTTAAGCTAAGCTGGGACAGCTGCTTTTCACGCAGTCACGGAAGAAGATTTGTTTTCTTTGAGTTTCCTTGCAAACGTCTGTTACGTTAAGTGTGTGTTCATTAGCTGGGTTAGCAGGGTTAGCAGGGTTAGCCGGGTTAGCTGGGTTAACAGAGTTAGCAGGGTTAGCAGGGTTAGCAGGGTTAGCAGAGTTAGCAGCTCCACATGTATCAGAGGAAACAGACTCTCGTCCTGATAAAAACACAAAGCCTGTTTCCAATTATGGACCGCTGTGATGACGGCGTGATGTGAGCCATGGAAACGGGGGGAGGGGTTGGGGGGGCACCGCAGCAATGAATGATGGGATTGCAAACACACTGACAAAAAAAAAAGAAACTGGCAGTTGGTATTTCAAGGAATCCGAGGATCTTCTCACTCGGAGTCTCTGCCAGACGTCGTGGACGAGGAAAAGCATCGAAACGCAAACACACGATGACTGTTGGCGAGGGATGATTGAGCGCCGCGGCCAGCGCCCCCTAGCTGTCCATAAATCCAGCCCCGGGCTTCCTGGGGCTGCTCCTCAGGGGGGAGGTCGGAGGAGAAGCTCCCGGAGATCCTCCTCAGCGAGGCGACGCTCCATTAAACACTCTGTCTGTCTGTCTGTCCGTCTCACCCTGCAGTGAAGCAAACACACCAGTGATTCACTGAAGGTCTGCAGGCTCCAAACTAAACCGTACTGCTGCCAGCGGCGCCCCCACCACCACCTCCACCACCACCACCACCTCCACCACCTCCCCTCCACCCAGTGAGGAAGTCATCAATAGCTGCATTTCCATGACCCCTAGAATTGCGCAAAACCTAAATATGGCAACAAAAACTGGTCATGGAAACAGCTAAACTTTAAAAAAAAAAAATTTTTAAAAAACTCTCAAATATGGCTAAAAGGTTTTGATGCTCTCATGAGGTGGTTTTTCGGGCATGTCCATATAGAGGTGTATCGCAAAAGTGTCACGGAAACACTTTTCTTGCATTTACACGTCAGCGGACGTGACATACGGGGTCACGTGACCAGTTGACTGACCAGTGAAAATGGCACATTACGATTGGTGTTGGAAAAAAATCACGGACGTGAATTTTGTAACCCGACACCTGTCGCTCGTATTTAACGTCCGTCTGGACAAGAGCCCAGAGAAGATGAGGCTTCTTCGGCTTCCTGTTCCAGCCAGGCTGTAGCTCCGCCCCCCTCCCCTCCTCTCAGCGCATGCTGATTGGTTGTCACGGAGCTCGGACTGGCTGAAAGTATTTCACATTCACATTCCTTTATTTGCCATTTGTGTAACCACATAGGAATTTGTTTCGGTAGTTCAAAGTGTGCTTTGGTCTCGCCCTCAGACTGGCAGGTTGCGGGTTCGATCCCCAGCCGGGTCACACCGAGGACCGGTACCCATTGCCTCCCTGCTTGGCACTCAGTATTTGGGGTTTGGAATCGAGGGCTTGGATCAGCCGATGATTCCCGGGCTTTGGCACCGCTGCTGCCCACCGTTCCAACAGGGGATGATGGGTCAAATGCAGAGGACAAATTTCCACATCCTCCGGGATGTGACAATCACTGGGACTTGAACTTGATCAGAACGCAGCACACGGAACCACCACAGCAGCCACGGACGGCGCCATCTTATTTGAGAATCTGTGAGAACTCTGTGAGAACTCGGGAGTCCCAGCGATCCGGCTTCGGCTCCAGCGCCGGCTTTCGTGATTCTTGGCTTCCATAAATAAAATAAAGCCGACTTGTAATTTCATCCCCAGAATCCCACTAATCTCCTACAAACAGACCTCAGCGCTGGCTGTCACCTCATCATCCATCCTCGGAGCTCCCGACTGAAGGGGGGATCGGATACGTTTTTAGGGACCCGGCCAAAAAAATAAAACCGCTGGTTCACAGCTGGCGGCGCCGCCAGCTACAGATGTTTGCAGCCGAGCCAGAAGAGGAGGAGGAGGAGGAGGAAGGAGCTTTGGCTACTTGTGTCGTTCAACCAGCTTGTAAATTGTATTTTTGGGGAAGACAGGAAGTGAGGGAGGGGTGGTGGAGGAGGAGGAGGGGGAGGAGCTTCAGGAGCCTGGAGAGCCTCCTGGACTCCTGTCTCCCCTCCAGATCAGTCAAACTGAGCTGACTCCATGTACTTGACCCCTCACCCACTCCCTCTTCTCTCTCCCCCCCCCACCCCCCACACCTCCCCCCTCGCTGCGTGTGGTCCTGCTCCGACCACCTGTCGCCATCGCCGTCCGATCTGCTCTCTCCGCCTTCATTGAAAGCGGTTTTGAAGGAGTTCATCCGGCTCAACTCCAGGGTTCTTCTCCCGGCGCTCCTGAATTAATGTCCTCATTGTCTCCGCCCCTCTTCACCCCAGCAGGGGCACAAAGGATGAGTGTCCCCTCCTCCTCCACCTGGTCGCCGCCGCCACTGCCAGCGCCTTCCATCCCTGAAAATACAACAGTGGAGGGTAGCAGAATTCCAGAGGAAAAATGGACGATTCCGAATCCGAATCATCACATCGTGTACAATTTGGAATAGTGAGCCGGCCCTTGAGGACACACAAGGAAACACAAGGAAACTAAGCAGTGTGTTGGAAGGTGATGGGCCACAAGTTCATCCAGGCTGCTGGTCGTCAAGGGAAAAAAATCCTGTTGATGTGGGAAAACCTTCGTCCGTCCGGAAGTTGAGGTTTTACTAAAGGCATTTTTTCCAGGAATATCGGACGCTGCTCATGTTGGAAAATATCTTCTAATCAAAGATGCTGGACTGATGCTGTCTGATGGATGAGTCCTGCAGGGAACCAGCGCAGGGGACACCGTTCAGTCTGAGATCCGAACTGGTTCTCGGATTTGAACTGGATCCGAGATCTGAACTGGATCCGAGGTCTGGACATGACTGAGTTCCACCTCAAGTCCGAAAGGTGGTGCGGCTTGAAGAAATATGAGAACAATAAGAAAAAGAAAATCTACGAGCCTCGGGGCTGAGAACAGAACAGAACAGAACAGAACTGAGCTGCAACATATTTCACCTCAGACGGCTCCTCACCTGAGAGCAACAGCCTGAACCACCGTCAACTCCCAGCAGAAGTGCAGCAGATTCTCACACACACGCTGCAGGATTTTTTTTTTTTTTACAAGTAGTCAAAGAGAAAAATATCACAACCATTCTTGACAACTTATAAATATAAAGAAACAAAAGCAAACGTAATTTGAGATTTTATGAGATTCATGTCCCGCAAGAGTGACAAATTCTCACGGGATGAGATTTATGCGCTTCACACCATTCAATGGAAACACCTGCAAATCACAATTGTACTTTTTTTTCTTTAGGATGAAATTTTAGAAATATCGCTTTTATTTTGAAAAAAGAAAAACGTCACGGTAGCGCAGCTCATGACAGTAAAGATTCTATTCAATTCTGTTCGATAAGCTGGCAGTCGGTGTTCCGACTGCTTCAAGCGGTAACAGGATGTAGCGCTGCGAGCAGGCAGAGGCGGAGCTTGTGGATGGGCGACGCCCATTAGCTCTCTAAAGCGCCATGAAACGCAGCAACAGCAGCTACACAGCCGGGTTCCACCTACTGGA
>CM020510.1:3012772-3117772 GCA_009823395.1 Thamnaconus septentrionalis | reverse complement strand
CGAGCAAACAGGAAGAAAAGAAAACCGCCGCAAGAATTTCAATTTCACCCCGGTTTTTCTTTTTCTTTTGTATTTCGTTTAAAAAAAAAAAAAAAAATCAGTCTGTGAAACAGGTGCGCTGAAGAAAATGCCAATTGCAATTAAAACGATATGGATTGTTTTTATTTTATTTCATTTCATTTTATTTTATTTTGAAAACTGGTTCTGAAAACGCTGCTGTTTTGCTCTTGGTTATTTTTTATATCTTAACCCACGCAAACGAAAAACTTGTGATTGCATCCGAGGTTTCTCATCTTCTCAGTTTTATTGTAGAGAATTATTATTATTATTATTATTATTATTATTATTATTATTATTATTATTATTATTATTATTATTATTATTATTATTATTGTTATTGTTATTATACAAAAATAAATCACACACACAAGACAAAATATCGTTTTGGGATTTTCAGAATTCTTTGTGAACCTGCGAGACTCAAAGTAGCGAAGAAGAAAAAGAGTTTGGCAACACGTGGATGTAGTGACACTGTGGTTGGTGCGTGTGCGTACACACACACACACACACACTTCTCGCTCATCCCTCGGCGACCTCTGGCTGACCCCGCTCACCCTCTCCAACCCCGGGCCCCTGTCACTTTAAAAAAAGAAATTTACTGCGGAGAGGAGGAGAGGAGAGGAGTCTCTTCCGGCCCGAGAGGGAGGGAGGGAGGGAGGGAGGGAAGGAGGTGGGGGTGGTGGGCAGCAGGGGACCGTCCCGGGCCGCTGGAGCCGCGTCTGCCGCGGGCTGCAGGGACCCGAGAGAGACCGAGAGCAGCAGCAGCAGCAGCAGCAGCAGCAGCAGCAGCAGGACGGAGTGTCCGCGCCAAGAGTGTTTAGAAAGAAAGAAAGAAAGAAAGAAAGTGGAGGGTGAAGCTGACTGTGTCAACTCCTCCTCCTCCTCCTCCTCCTCCTCCTCCTCCTGCTTTGAATCTCTTTGCTATCATCCGGACGACACATCCCCGAGTGGCTGAGGAGGAGGAGGGGGGAGGAGGGGGAGTAGGTGGGGTGGTGGGGGGGTGAAGAGGAGACGTGAAGAGCTGAATGGCCGCGAGGACACCTGGGTGCGTCCGGACACGCGCTGACAGGACAGACAGGACAGACAGACGGACAGACAGCAGCGCAGCGCCGCGGAGTTTGGAGCCGCAGCAGCAGCGGCAGCAGCGGGGCAGCAGCAGCGGGGCAGCAGCAGCGGGGCAGCGGGCACCAGGCTGCTCCAGTCCGGCCAGCAGCAGGCGAGCAGAGCGGCCGCAGTGTTCGGAGAGCCGGAGGACTGGAGGGGGTTGAGCCCGGGCTGAGGGACCGGAGCAGGAGGAGCAGCAGGAGCAGCAGGAGCAGGAGCACCGGCAGCTTCCAGCAGAGTCCCCCGGAGGAGAAACTCCACAAGTCCGCACCTTTTTCCGACAACTACAACTAAACTACAACTACAACTACAACGTGGACTTCCGAGCCGCTTTCATTTCACCGTTTTGGTTTGTTTTTTTTTTTTCATATTTAAAACGGCCGCTTACTTTTCCTCTAAAGTTTTTCTTGACTCGTGGTTTCGCCGCTGAAGGGAATAAAAAACGGTAAGAAAAATGATTTCTAAGAACCGGTCCGGAGTTTCCTCCATTTTAATTTAGAATAAGAAATAACCCTTTCCCCAACTAAATGTTGTTATCGTTTTTATTACGGTGTAATAAAGTCTCTCAAACCGAGAGCTGCAGTTTGCAGAGCGGTCGTGCGGCTGCGCTCGGACTTAAATGTTTATTCAGCGCAGCACAAAGACTCCGCAGCCGCTCGGGTGTTTTTAGGACAAACTTCCTTCTGGCTTCTCTGCTCTATTAAAATGTGTTGTGATCAACTGCGCGGTTCGGGTGATTTGCATAGCAATCCCATTTATGATTGTCTCCACTCTTTTAATTTTTTTTTTTTTATTCTCTTTTTCGGCAAGTGTGTGATGCTTTTTGTGATTTTTCGTTTTAATGTTTTTTTTCTGTTCTAACAGCAATAAACGAAAAAAAAATTGTCGTTTATCGCAATACGCTGTCGCATTTATTAATAATAAGAGCCGGTTGTGTAAAATAACTGAGGTTTGCACATTTCTTTCGATGAGAAAAATGTTTGTTCACATCGAATTCGGTGAGACGGAGCGACCTCAAATAAAATTGAGGTTCGTTTTGAAGAAGCGTGTTAAAAAAAAAAATCTAAAAAAAAAAATCGATTCTCATCGTCAAAATAATATGGAATCGGAACGGTTTTGTTTTGATTTTTCCGGTGGACTCGCACTAATATGCTCACTTTACAGTCATCATTCGAACATATTTTATGACGTTTCAGCCGTTATTTTATTATTTTATGATTAATTTCATTTGAAGAACCGTTAAATTATGAAGCACTTTGTTAAAAAAAAAAAAAAAAAAAAAACATAATTTATATTTTTTTAAAAACCCTTCCAAGAAATAAAATGTATTTTCTTAAAAGAAAAAAAAATGCAGTGTTTTTGAAACTGGTATTGAAATTATTTTCACCTCTTTAAAAATGTCATTTTTTTGTGTCAATATTAAAACTCATATCTTGATTATTTCTTTAACGCCTGTATGTGTGTGTGCGTGTGCACGTGTGAGTGTTTGGAAGCTGTGTGCTGTGTTCCCGCTAACCTGGACTCGGTAACCTGGTGTGATACTGACCTCTGACCTCTGACCCCTGTCCCCAGGTGAAGGTGTGTGTGGACAGCAGCTGGCTGCAGCTGGTCCAGGTCGCTCCAGTGGCCCAGCAGCACAACCTGACGGCCTGCCAGGTCGACGACCAGGTAGGAGGAGCACACACACACTCACTGCACACACACACACTCACACGCAATAACACACACAATAACACACAAACACGGACGTGCAGGAGTTGAGTGTTCGTGCTCTTCCTCCTCCTCCTCCTCTTCCTCCTCCTCTGCTCCTCTTCGCTGTCTTCCTCCTCCTCCTCCTCCTCCTCCTCCTCCTCTGCTCCTCTTCGCTGTCTTCCTCCTCCTCCTCCTCCTCCTCCTCACGTCTGCAGTTAAAAGATGTTGTCAGATCGTCCCCAGCCAGGTCGGCCCACACACACACACACACTCTCTCTCTATCTGTGAGTGTTTTCCTGCTGTAATTGTGCGGCCCCCCCCCCCGCCTCCGTGTCAGGACCACAGGGTTGGATCACAGGCCGCCGCCCAGCTGACGGTTCCGCTCACTTCCTCCTCCTCGTCACGCTCCCAGATAGAAATCCACAGATACGCCTGGAATGCCGTCGGCCTTTTCTTGTTTGTCTCTGCGGCTCACCTGGCCGCACACACACCTCAGCGTGTGTGTGTGTGTGTGTGTGTGTGTGTGTTGGGGTGCTTCTATCTTAGTAATCCTGCCTCCAGACACCCACAGCAGCAGCAGCAGCAGCAGCAGCTGAATGATGATCGCCGCCACTTCCTGTCGTCACCTGCGAAGGCGGTTTAATCCGGTTCGGCTGGCGGTCAAATCCGCTCCACCACCCCCACCCCCCCCTCCCTGTCTGATAGCCAGTCGACGGCCGACCGACCCTCTGTGATGTCACAAAGGGCGGCTGTCTAGACCTGTGTGCGTGTTGAAGTACAGTGTAGCGTGTGAAGAGAAACAGAAGTCAAGGATGGACTTTTTATTCCGTTTTCTGGTGGCGCTCAGACGGACGAAGCGGTAAAATGTTGCACAGCTGGGCAGCTTGAAGCAGGACGAGGTGCAAAAAGCACAAATAAAGACTGAGGGAAGAAAAAAAATAGAAAGAGAAATCAAAGTTGGAAAATAAAAAGTCTCTAAACTCCAGAAGTGAGAAGTGAGAGCGCCCCCTACACAAAGGAGAAGCACTGCTGTCTGAGTGGGACACACACACACACACACACACACACACACACACAGAGCCACCCTCACCCTCTATCTGAGGTGCGACTGGCTGTCAACACGGCGGTTCTGCTCGGGCGGCGCTGTGAGGCTCCGACAGGCCGCCGACACGCAGCCGTGATGAGCCGATTGTTGGACTCTCGCACGCTGTCACAACACAACACAATGTGTCGTCTTTAAGCCTTCCGGCTCGACAACGGGCCGCACTCCTTTTTTTTTCACGACGCGCTGCAAGAGCCTCACAATGAGAGACCGGGGGTGGGCCCGTGGGGGTGCGGGGTGGTCCTGTGGCCGCTGTCGCTGCTGCCTGGGTGTGTGTGTGTGTGTGTGTGTGTGTGTGTGTGTGTGGTACTTATCTGCGTGTGTGTGGTGACTTTTTTTTATGTACAGTGAGTTGTGGGTCTGTGTGACGCTCGCAGTGCATGCACACACCTGCAGCTGCAATATGCTGTGTGTGTGTGTGTGTGTGTGTGTGTGTGTGAGTAGCAGGCTGGTTTTAATGAGTGCTCATTCTTCACTAGAAACATTAAACACACACACACACACACACTGGGTACCTGATTCTCTCAGAGTGTTTTTTGTGTTTTTTATTGCTGCTGCAGTTGCGTGGCCGAACCTGCAACCTCACTCCCCCACACACACACACACACACGCTGCAGTGTTTGCTCCCAGGAACATTTCTCCCTTTGAGCAAACACCAGCGGCGGCAGAAAGTCTTTGTTCGACTAAAAACTGGCCACAACCCCGAAAACCTGCTGAACATTTTTTGAGGAAGCTGCTTGTTGTTCGTAGAAGAGAAGCGTTTTGTTGACGAGGAGGGAAAAATGTTTCAGGATCTCTCCTCTGCGGTTTCTGCTGCCTCGGCGGCGAGGCTCCAAACATGAGCAACGCTGAAAGCAGCTTTAAGATAGAGTTCCATGATTACTCATAATGTATTATGTCACTAAAGATTCTAAAAGTGCATTCCAGTGATTGAACCGCGTGTCAGTGAGGAGTTTTTAATCTCGGCTCATCGCTGAGGATGGAACTCTGTCTGGATGTTGTGTGTTGCTTTTGTAGTTTTATCACTGACGCTGAGCAGGAGTAACTGCAGTTGACACACACGCCCACACACACACACACAGACCTCTTCATCCACTGCAACGTGCCAGCCTGCTTTTTAAAGAGAACGTCCAGGACACTTTTATTAGAGCACTAAAAAGTTTTAGTGATCACACAAAAAAACAAAAAGACAAACTGGGTGAACTTGTGGAGGCTGCGGCCACTTTTAAAATCTGACGCGTCGGAAAAGGAGGAAATAATTAAGACGATGCCGGATGAGAACTGACATACAGCGCATACAGCACTTTTTTTTCAGGGGGACTAGGGGGAGTTTGGCCAAATGCTCTTCATAAAAGACAGACGACGTGTTTTCAAGTCTGCTTCATAGTTGAGAAGGCAAAAAACATACAAGTTATAATCTCACAAAAGCAAAATAAAAAGAAGTGTAGTTGCGATTGTTTAACAACTACCCCACTTGACCTCCTCCGCCTGCGAGCCGCCGCCCCCCTCGCACACATACATCCTCGCATGATCGCCGCCTTTTGTCGTCTGGATAATCAGGAGCAATTAGCGGCTCGGAGGGGGAAAAAGAAAAGAAAAAAACGCCTCCGTTCTGCCGCCACCGCCGCTGAAAGGCAGAATGGATTAGAGGTGTAATTAGCATCATCCGACGGACGAGGCCCCGAAGAGCTTTTCATAAGACAGTGCGGCTGCAGCGGCGACTAATCTCATCGACTCTATTGATTCTCACTCAGTGTCGAGTGGGATCAAGTAGCCTTGGTGGGGGCGGGGGCGCATATCGGAAAAACACACCACAACACCACTGGAGGGAGGGATGAGAGAGTAGCGAGAGAGAGAGAGAGAGAGAGACTGTGTCTGCAGCATCCGTCTTGAAAAAATGAAAAAAATAAAACTCCACCGTGAACCGGTTCGACGGCCGGTTTCAGCAAATCAGGAACTAATTAGCGTCCGTTGCCACAGGAGGAGGCAGGCGTGAGAGCGGATGGGCTGTGTAGAGCTATCAGAAAAAAAAAAAACAGAAGAAGAAGAAGAAGAAGAAGTGAGCTTGTCAATATTGACTGCTGTTAGAACGGACGCTGAGTTTTCCTTGATTTAAAGAAGAGCCGAGAACTGGAGGCCCTGAACGGTGACACACTGTGGTCGCACCTGAAATTGAAACAAAGCCATTGGAGTGTTTAGCGTGCACACACACACACACACACACACACACACACACACACACACACGCTGGTGTCCGGACTCACCTGTGAGTTTTGTTCTGACAATTGTTGATTTGAAATGACTGCAGGAGGCAAAGCTGCAAATCAGCTGAGCTGTCTTGTGTGTGTGTGTGTGTGTGTGTGTGTGTGTGTGTGTGTGTGTGTGTGTGTGTGTGTGTGCTGCTAATGACTGATGGTGTCAAGGTAACGAGGCGAGGTCCCATTATTGCCTGAGATCCTGCTCACGGTCAGAGAGTCACACACACACACACACACACACACACACACACACACACACACAGATAATCCATCCACAGCTCCTTTGGTTAACTGGTTAGGTCGGTTGATCTAATGACGTAAAGATCATCGTGAAGAGTCGAGCTTGTGTGTGTGTGTGTGTGTGTGTGTGTCAGGGTCGTGCCGGGGTCGACCCCTGGGGTCAAACTCTCTGTCCTGATCCCCTCGCCGTCTTGCCCTGAGAGGCATCATGGGAAATGTCCTCAAGTCTGAGACCTGCTCGGCCGTCTTGAAAAGCTCCCAGCTGAGTCCTGAGCCCGTCTTGCCTGTTCCACCGGGCCAATCAAAATGCTCTGAGGAGGAAAAAGAGGCGGAGCTCCAGGGTCTCTCACTGGCAGGTGAAGCTCAACTTGCTCCTCCCCCTGCTCGGCCGTGCGTTGGTTTGTACCCGCCCTCCGCCTGAGACCCAGAGACTCTGCGAGCCCGAAACCCTGAGATTCTAAGACCCTGAAACTCTAAGATACTGAGACCCTGAGACCCCGAGACTCTGAGATCCTGAGATCCTGAGACCCTGAGACCCTGAGACCCAGAGATCCTGAGACCCCGAGACTCTGAGATCCTGAGATCCTGAGATCCAGAGATCCTGAGATCCTGAGACCCCAAGACTCTGAGACTCTGAGACTCTGAGACCCTGAGACTCTAAGACACTGAGACCCCAAGACTCTGAGACCCTGAGATCCTGAGACCCTGAGATCCTGAGTCCCTGAGATCCTGAGACTCCGCCCTCCTTACTGGTATCAGTGTCAACTGCCGGAATCCCTGCAGACCTCAGTGACCGGCTGATTGTCTCCAAACCACAATATTTCTGTGAGTTCGGGGCCTCAGGAAGGTGTGTGCGTGTGCGTGTGCGTGTTGGTCTGTGTATGTGGATGTATGAAGTCTCGTCCCAGACCTTGAACTTGGTGAAAAACACTCAACCAAAGAAGCATGCTGGGAAATGTTGCACTTAACCTTCATCTGTAGTTGTTTAGTTTTTTCCACATTCCAAGACTCCAGCGGAGCCACATTCCATCATGAATGAATCCTCCTCAAGCTCGCTAGATTACCCGCACATTTAGCCCGCTGTTGACAGCCTGCTGTTCCAAAGCTTGTTGGACCTCCCACCTGTCCTGTTCCACAGGTGACAGAAACCAGGCGGTCTTAGACAGGCGGGGGAGGGGCTTGTGGTGCGCTCACTGAATTGCGAGTGTGCCGCTGCCCTTTATGACATCACAAAGGGGCGGGGGCTCACCGGACAAAGGGCTGCGTTGACAGACAAGACTGAGATGCTGAGTGTTTTTTTTATTATTCTTAATTATATCGAGTTTCTCTGACTGAAAGTCTCCGTCCCCCTTGTGGTTCCCCTCGTCGTTTACACCCTCACACCTCCACAGATCTGAGCGACCTCTCTCTCTCTCTCTCTCTCTCTCTCTCTCTCTCTCTCTCCTCTCCTCCTCTCCATTCTGCTGGCCTCCCAGTCTGGGAGCTTCCTGCTCAGCTCCACTGAGTCACAGTTCACCTCAGCCTCCTGCACACTCACACTGGGAATGATATCATGTTCCAGACGAGGAGGGGTGGAGGTGGTGGAGGTGGTGGTGGTGGCGGCGGCGGCAGCGGTGGGAAACAATGTCACCAACCATCACGGCGGCGATCTGCATTGTCATTGTCCCAGAGATATTTGTGGCGGGTCCTTGGCGGCTTCGAGGGCGAACGCCATCGTACCTGTGACCCTAACCCCCCGGCCGTCCCCGTCCCCCACCCGCTACTGTAATCCGGCACATTTCTAATAAATATCAGAGACGGAGGAAGGTGAAATGCAAAAAAAAAAAAAAAAAAAAATCTTCCTGAAATAACAGTGTGCCCCCCGCCCCCACTAGTGTGTGATTGTCTCACAGAGAAAAGGCCATTGTGTGTCCATGGGAAGCAGCTCAGTCCCAGGGTCTCTCAGCTGTATGGAGCACCCCCCCACCCCTGGAAGGAAGACATTTAATAATCTGTATGTGTGCATGTGTGTGTGTGTGTGTGTGTGTGTGTGTGTGTGTGTGTGTGTCTTGCAGATCTTCTACAAAGCCACCAGAGAGATTTTCCCCGGTGAGGAGCTGCTGCTGTTCATGAAGGCGGAAGATTATTCATGCAGCAACATGGCTCCTGACATCCACGGTGGGCAGCACGCACACACACACACACACACACACACACACACACACACACTGTACGAGCTGTGTTGTGATGATGAGCCCCCTGCAGAAGAGAGGCAGTACCGCTGTGAAGACTGCGACCAGCACTTTGAGTCCCGCAGCCAACTGCTGGACCACCAGAAGCAGCCCTGTGGGATGCCGCCGTCCTCCTTCCTCAGCAACCCAGGTAGGACCAGGAGGAACAAGTAGATGTCAGTGGGACCCGGTAGGGACCACTAGGAATCAGTAGGAGCCTGTAAGGACCAGTAGAGACCAGTAAGACCAGGTAGGGACCAGTAGGACCATCAGGGACCAGTAGGACCAATATTGACCAGTTGGACCAGTAGGAATCAGTTGGAACCAGTGAAATCAGTTAGAATTAGTAGGACCCTGTAGAGACCAGTAGGAACCAGTAGGAACCAGCAGGGACCAGTAGGAACCTGTAGGACCATTAAGAACTATTAAGTACCAGCAGGTCCAGTAGAGACAGTGTGACCCAGTTAGACCAGTAGGAATAAGTTGGACCAGTAGGAACCAGTTGGACCAGTAGAGACCAGTAAAATCAGTAGGACCAGCAAGGACCAGCATGCACCAGGGTGCTCTCACGCTGTGCTCAGCCAGCAGCGGGGTTTTTTCTTTTGTTTTGGTGACATCCTCTGTCTCATTCTGGCCTCCAGGGGGCGACTGTGAGCTGAAGGCCCAGGAACCTCAGGACCTGCGAGCCCTCCACCTGTCCCACGGCCTGCACGAGTGCAAGGAGTGCGACCAGGTGTTTCCTGACATGCAGAGGTGAGCTGAGTCTGAGGAGTAGATGGGGAAGAGGGGAGGGGAGGAGGAGGAGGAGGAGGAGGAGGAACTATTGAAATATGCCCCTCCCCCTAAACCCCAGAAACACAGGGCAAACAAACAAACTTTTTATTTTACTAGGAGCAGAGTGGCGCCCCCTACCTAGCGGAAAATCTAGGGGGCGCTACTGTGAATAGTGGACTTGCAAAGTTAAATACCCACATTTCCTTTTGACAGTAAAAGCAAAGTAAAGTTCAATGTTTGAAATACACCAAACTAGTCATTTCTAATGCGACCATAGGGGGCAGTGTGGAGCCCTGATACATATGCCGCTGGTTCTTCCTTGCTTATACGTCTACTGTTACTGCAGCTGTCACACTGTATTGTGTCTTGTATCACCAATTAAAAAAAATACACAAAAAAGTCACAGTCACATGACCCCCCCCTCCCCCACAGCCTGGAGGCCCACAGCCTCTCCCACTCCGAGGAGAGGGAGTACAAGTGCGACCAGTGTCCCAAGGCCTTCAACTGGAAGTCCAACCTGATTCGCCACCAGATGTCACATGACAGCGGCAAGCACTACGAGTGCGAGAACTGCTCAAAGGTACAGCCAAGCCCCGCCCACCGCCGCCGCCTCCTTCTCCTTCTCCATCTTCTTCTTCCCTGGAGTTAAACCCCCCCTCCTCCTCCTCCTCCTCCTCTCTCTCCTGTCCCTCCTCCCACCTCCCTGTGTGTGTGTGTGTGTGTGTGTGTTGCTCGCCCTGCCCCTGCCCCTGCCCCTGCCCCCCCCCCACAACCTCAGCAGGTGTTCACGGACCCCAGCAACCTGCAGAGGCACATCCGCTCGCAGCACGTCGGGGCTCGGGCCCACGCCTGCTCCGACTGCGGCAAGACGTTCGCCACGTCTTCGGGCCTCAAGCAGCATAAGCACATCCACAGCAGTGTCAAGCCCTTCATGTGTAAGTCACTAAGACCCTACCTATGTAAGTCTTCCCAGTACACTATAACAACAACTAACATCGCCGTAATCAATGACAATGTGATAGCGCTCGTGCTAATATGTGTGTGGTTGGTGGGGTTTTTTTTTTTTTTGTCACGTGACTTGAGGACAGAAAAGAGAAAAAAATCTTTTCTTTGTTGTCTTGTAAGGTTTGAAAATGTGAAAAAAAAAAAAAAGTGTTTGTCCAGTCTAGAGCTACTGAGATTGACCGTTAGCCGCTAACAGGCGCTAATAGGCGCTAAGAGGCGCTAGCGTGGCTGCTGCAGGTTCGGGGGCATTCCGGTGATAAAAGGACGAGATGGCGACAGCAGGAAAGGTTTTTTTCTCTGCTACCGATGGGCCACAGCAGTTTTAGTGAGACTGCCGGCTTGCACCGCGGCTCACTAGTGGGCGCTGACTCCACTGTTCACTGACGCTAAGTCCACTGACATTCTCTGCTCCTAAAAGAGTAAGAAAGAGAGATTTCGACACCGCTGGCTCTGATTCAAAGTGGCCGGTTTTATTAGTTGTTTTTTTCACCTTCTCTTATTTTCCTTTGTGGACGACGGAAACACGTTGAAACACGTTGAAACACGTTGAAACACGTCCGGTCGCATCAGGCTGACAGAAAAGTGCTGCGTGTGAGAGTCTTTCATCCGGAAACAAGAACTGCAAACATGAACTTTTCCTCCTCCTCCCTCACTTTCACAGCGAACAACCCATTCTCACACACACACTGTGCGTGTGCGTGTGTGTGTCCATCAGGACCCAAACATATGTTGACCTTTGACCCTTTCGTCACCTTGCACCGCTACATCCGATCTCCTCGCTTGCCCTAAAGCGTTTTGACCTCGCCGTCTCTCTCTCTCTTTCTCCCTCTCTCTCTACCGAATACACACTCCCCTCCTCACACACACACACACACACACACACACACACACAGACACACACACACACAGATCAACATCGATAGGTGACAGCATCTCCTGCTGCAGACCTCTGACTCTCCCGCCTCCATTCCTCACAAATAGCAACCACATGTCTAAACCCCCCTCCTCCTCCTCCTCCTCCTCCTCCCCCCCCTCCTTCCACTCCACCCCTCCGCCTCCCCCCACTCCATTTTCTGCAATCAGCAGCAGATATGCGTGTTTTAAAAGCACCAACAGTCACATTAAAAACCCAGAGCTGAGGAGAGGGAAGGCGATGCTTGTTCCATTCTGGGAGCCTCCAGACCATCCAGAAGGTCTGCTCGACGTCGCCCCCTCTGGGGTGTGTTTAATGAGGCCACGTGACCACTCGTTTCCTGCAGCCTGCAGATCCGGTCGTGGCCACACGAGGCGCAGCAGCAGCTAGCTGACAGCAACTCACGACCACTTTGTCGCTGTGATTCTGATCTCAGTGCTGGTGTGTTTTTCTGAGGCAGCGACCTCACCGCCTCGTTCGCTCTGCCGAGTCTCCGCCCTCGCTGGTTTATTCAAACCCTCAGTGATGCTTTACTCACTGGACACCGTTTGGCTGGAAGGAATCCAAAGTATGCAGCGGAGTCGGACCACCTCCTCCTCCTCCATCTCCACCTTCTCCTCCTCTTCGGCCTCTTCCTGCACCTCTTCCTCCTCCTCTCCACCTTCTCCTCCTCCTCCTCCTCCTGCTCCTCCTCCTCCTTTTCTCCTCCTTCTCTCTTCCCTCCTTCTCCTCCTCCTCCACCTCCTTCTCCTCCTCCTCCATCTCCACCTTCTCTTCCTCCTCTTCCTGTTCCTCCTCCTCCACCTTCTTCTCCTCATCCTCCTCTTCTTCCTCCTGCACCTCTTCCTCCTCCTCCTCCACCTCCTGCTCCTGCTCCTCCATCTTTAGCTCCTCCTGCTCCTCCTCCTGCTCCTCCTCCTCCACCTTCTTCTCCTCCTCCTCTTCTTCCTCCTTCTCTTCTTCCTCCTGCGCCTCTTCTCCTCCTCCTCCATCTCCACCTTCTCTTCCTCCTCTTCCTGTTCCTCCTCCTCCACCTTCTTCTCCTCTTCCTCCTCTTCTTCCTCCTGCACCTCTTCCTCCTCCTCCTCCACCTCCTGCTCCTGCTCCTCCATCTTTAGCTCCTCCTGCTCCTCCTCCTGCTCCTCCTCCTCCACCTTCTTCTCCTCCTCCTTCTCTTCTTCCTCCTTCTCTTCTTCCTCCTGCACCTCTTCTCCTCCTCCTCCATCTCCACCTTCTCCTCTTCCTCCTCTTCCTGTTCCTCCTCCTCCACCTTCTTCTCCTCCTCCTTCTCTTCTTCCTCCTGCACCTCTTCTCCTCCTCCTCCATCTCCACCTTCTCTTCCTCCTCTTCCTGTTCCTCCTCCTCCACCTTCTTCTCCTCTTCCTCCTCTTCTTCCTCCTGCACCTCTTCCTCCTCCTCCTCCACCTCCTGCTCCTGCTCCTCCATCTTTAGCTCCTCCTCCTCCTCCTCCTCCTCCTCCTCCTCCTGCTGTCCCTCCAGTCAGAGGTGGTGTTGCTGCTCCTTGATGCAGATCAAAGTCAGCTGGGAACGTGGCTTCCGTTGGGTTGATGTATCGCCATCTCCTGGTGGCAGGAGGCGGGACGAAAAGATCATGGGAACACAATGAGTGTGCGGCCGCCACGCTGCCTGCCGCCATCCGACACACACACACACAGTCTCACACACACACACAGTCTCACACACACACACACACACACACACAGATAACACACAGACAGTGGCTGTCGGAGCGGCTCGGTCTCAGGGCCGGAGCTCCGGGACACACGGGCAGGTCCGGGGGTCAGACTGTGGGAAGGTCATCAGCCACTCACTCAGGAGGGGTGGGGTGGAGCCGAGGGGCAGGGGCAGGGGAGGGGGCAGGGGGCAGGGGGGAAGACGTGAGACGTGTCCCTGGGAACCAGACTGCAGGATAGGATTCATTCAAGTCCACTTCCTTCACACACTTAAAATAGAGCCATTGTACTCCGTGTGTGTGTGTGTGTGTGTGTGTGTGTGTGTGTGTGTGTGTGTGTGTGTGTGTGTGTGTGTGTGTGTGTGTGTGTCTGTGTGAGAGAGAGATTGTTTACGGACGGGTCCCACTCAGGACAATAGGCTTCCCGGGGGAATTTAGTTTGATGTGCAGGTGATGAGTGGCAGCGGCTGACTCACATGGTCCCACACACACACGCACACACACACGCACACACACACACACACACACACACACACACACACACACACACACACATCCTGCCACAATACCAGGATCTGGACAGACACACCTTCTCCGCTTGCTGTTGCTGGAAAACTGCTGTCATACTGCTCTGATGATGAGGATGATGATGATGATGATGATGTAGGTGATGATGATGATGAGGGTGATGATGATGATGATGTAGGTGATGATGATGATGATGATGGTGGTGGTGATGATGAGGATGAGGATGATGAGGATGAGGATGTAGGTGATGATGATGATGATGATGGTGATGATGATGATGGTGATGATGATGATGGTGATGATGATGAGGATGATGAACTGTGGGAGGCTCAACACAACCACGATGTTGTGTTTCCTCCTCGGCCGTTCAAAACCATGTTGTGTTACCTGTGTGCGCTTAGTTGTGTGTGTGCGTCTCTGACTGTGTGTCCCCCCTGCTGTGTGTGTGTGTGTGTGTGTGTGTGCGTGTGTGTTTGCGTGTGCATGTGCGTGTGCTTGCGTGTCTCTCCAGGCGAGGTGTGCCACAAGTCCTACACGCAGTTCTCCAACCTGTGCCGCCACAAGCGCATGCACGCCGACTGCCGCACGCAGATCAAGTGCAAGGACTGCGGCCAGATGTTCAGCACCACCTCGTCGCTCAACAAGCACCGCCGCTTCTGCGAGGGCAAGAACCACTTCGCCGCCGCCGCCGCCGCCGCCGCTGGGGCCTCTTCGCCCAGGGCATGGCGGCGCTGCCCGCCGTGGACAAGGCGGCTCTGGCCATGGGCCACGGCGGCGCCGGATTGGCCGACTACTGGCGCCACCCGCCACCACCAGCACCACCAGCAGGGCGGCGCCGCGGCCTGACCTTCCGGCCGCCCGGCCTTCCCTTCAGCTTCCGGGCCTCTTCCCCTCCGGACTGTACCACCACCACCACCACCACCACCGCGCCGCTCGCCATAGCCGCCACCTCGCCGCGGCCCGCCACCCAGGCCACGCCCCGGCGGCGGGCTCGGGGAGGGGCCTCTGCTGCCGCCCAGCCCGGGGCGCAGGAGTCGCGGGAGCTGCTCAAGGCTCTGCAGAAGGACGGGCGGCGGCGGCGGCGGCGGGCGTGGTCGGCGTCCCCCTGCTGGCCGCCCAGGGCTCCGCCTCCTCCTCCTCCTCCTCCGCACACAAGCAGAAGCAGAGCGACCAATCAGAGAGCAGCGACCTGGACGACGTCAGCACGCCCAGCGGCAGCGAGCTGGAGAGCAGCTCCGCCTCCGAGCTGGACAGCGACCTGGACAGCGAGAGGGAGAGAGAGAGGGGGGGCGTTCGAGAGGCGAACGGCAAAGGCCCGAAGAGGAAGTTGGGCCTGGTGGGCGGGGATGGGGGCGGGGCAGGGGGCGGGGCTCCACCGCCCGGCCCCTCCCTCCTGGTGGACGAGCAGACGGCGGTGAGCGGCGCCGTCAGCGACTCCATCAAGGCCATCGCCTCCATCGCAGAGAAGTACTTTGGCTCCGCCGGCCTCGCCGGCCTGCAGGACAAGAAGGCGGCGGCGAGCTCGCTGGCCTCCGCCGCCGCCGCCTGCTACCCCTCCGTCTTCCCGCTGCCCTTCTTCCCCGCCTTCTCCCCCCCGCTGCTGCCCTTCCCCGACGGCGAGCTGGCCAGGAGGCCTCCGGGCCTGAAGGGGGAGCCGGCGGCGGACGACGACGACGGCTGCAGGAAGGCTTTGAAAGCGGAGGTGCCCTTTGACCTCACCTCCACCTCCACCACCTCCATCAGCAGCAGCAGCAGGCAGAAGGAGGAGGAGGAGAAGAAGAAGCCCGCGGCGGCGGCGGTGCTCCTGGCCCCCTCCAGGGCCGAGCCGGCCAACCCCGGCAGGCAGCAGGACCAGCCGCTGGACCTCAGTCTGGGGTCGCGGGGTCGCGGCCACAGGGAGGAGGACACGCAGGGCAGCAGGAGCCACCAGGAGGAGGAGAAGAAGAGGAGCGGCGGCGGAGGAGGGGGAGGTGGAGGAGCGGCGGAGATGGCCAAGGCCGACGCCTCCCTGCAGCACGCCAGGCCCACCCCCTTCTTCATGGACCCCATCTACAGGTACCGTCAGGCCCGGTCACACACCGGGGAGCAGCAGCAGCAGCAGTATTAGCAGCAGCAGCAGCAGCTGCAACAGTAGCTGCTGCAGCTCCAGCAGCACTGTGTGGTGTAGTGAGCTGACCTGTTGGTCTTATTATTAGCAGGGTTGAGAAGAGGAGGATGAGCGACCCGTTTGAGACTCTGAAAGACAAGTACATGCGACCTGCTCCAGGGTTCCTCTTCCATCCACAGGTAGGTTCCACATATACACACACTGTACATTTACACACATATATATGTGTATATATACTGCATAGACATGCAAAACATTTAGCAGTATTTTTTTAATCTTTTTAAAAGTGGATTAGCGGAAGATGTTTGGATGAGGATGAGTTCAGGGTGAGAGGGGGGCGACTGGCTGTCAAAGCCCTGATTTCTGCCCCCTGGTGGCTGTTTTTTTTTTTTTTTTTAATCAGCCTCACACTCACAGAGTTGTGTTTCTACGACCTGTTGCGTTTCTTCAGAGCTTTTTTTCTTTTTTGTTTCGCCGCCAGCCTGAGTGAAAACTCCACTTTCTCGTGCGCTGAATTTTAACACACCCCTCACCCCCCTGACGCACACACTCACACACACACACACACACCTCCATCATGCCCCCCCCACCCCCCTGCCTTTTACAGGCTGTTTCATTTGTCTGATTTATGTGGCGCTGTCCGGAGCGCTGCAGCAGCAGCAGCAGCAGCAGCAGCAGCCCACATGGCCGCCGCCCCCCCGCACCCCCCACCCCCTTAATGAGGTGTCCTATCAGTAGAAACGCTAACACAGTGCTCGGCCATCTTTACGACTTTATGATGTCTGGACACACAAATCACACCCAGCCAGCCGCTGGCTCTGATCCGCCCCCCTCATCACCCCAGGACCCCCAAGACCCCCCCAGCCCCCCTTCAGTGAGTGCCTGAGGGGTTTGTTTTCAGTCACCTGACTCATTCCTTCGTTCCTCGGCTGTATTTCCGCGGCGATTGTGATTCAGTCTTTTTATTTCCTGGCGGGCGGGAAAAGTTTTTTTTGTTTTTTTTTTTTTATCTTTTTTTACGGCGCGCTATCCTGGTTTGAATTACAGCTGAGTTTAACGAGCTATTTGAAGAGCAGGAAGTGTCGGGAACTCGTTCAAGCATCTCATCATCATCATGTTCCATAAATCTGCAGACAGGCGGCTGATTTTTTACTGCTTTTTTCTGTTTTTTAGCTCGTTAGCCGCCATGTGTAGCTGCGTTTCCATGACAGTTTTTCGCAAAATAAAAGCGATATTTCTAAAACTTCGGCAGAGTACAACTGCTTCCACCACCAGTGTTTTATTGCCATATTTAGGTTTTGCGCAATTCTAGGGGTGATGGAAACGCAGCTTGTGTCTGATCGCCACTTCCTGGTTCTGACTGACTGTCTTCTTCTTCTCCTTCTTCTCCTTCTCCTTCTTCTTCTGCTGTCTCTTCCCCGTTGCTGCGACCTTCAGTTCCGTTTGCCAGACCAGAGAACTTGGGTGAGTTCCTCCACCTGCAGTCATGCATGGGTTTCAATCAACACCAACACCAGCATTGATTTGCATGGAACGCCGCCGCCGCCGCCGTGAGGGGGGTGGGGCAGAGGGGGGGGGGCGAGCCAATCACATCCTGCCTTGGGAGTGCTCGTGTTTTTGCATAATTTTTCCGAGCGTTTCCCAGCGACTCCCCCAGGAGGGTCGGCGGGGGGGGGGTCGTCCAATCCTGCCTTGATTTGTTGGCATATTTACGTTTTAGATGTAGATTAAGATGAAAGACTTGAAGCTGCAGCCGCTTCTCAGGGCAGCTGCACATGTGTGTGTGTGTGTGTGTGTGTGTGTGTTGGCTTATTTGGAGAAAAGAGCCGGAGCTCTTTCTTTCTTGCAATGGCGTTTGGGAGGGGGGGGGGCAGTGAGAGTGGCGTATGGCTGCTTTACATCAGCGGGCCGAGGGGTAACAGTCTCCCAGGGACGGCGGCAGCAGAGGCGTCCAGTCTGCAAACATCTGGCTGCCGATAAAGATCGACGATTCAAAATGCATCTCGCTAATTAAGGCGCTCGCAGCGCGGCCGACTTCTGAGGACGGCCAATCAGGAGCCGGTCCCACTGCGCCGCTGGAGCAACAAGCAAGCGAGGACGTAGACCCCCCCGAGGGCGGAGCAAGGGGCTTTTCTAGGGAAGTGTGTGTGTGTGTGTGTGTGTGTGTGTGTGTGTGTGTGTGTGTGTGTGTGTGTGTGTGTGTGTGTGTGTGTGTGTGTGGGAGTCATAAAACCTTTGAAAAATCTCTTTAGAGCAAAATGTGGAGCCGTTTATCCTCTTTGTGCAAAACATTTCACACACACACTCATACACACTCACACACACACACACACACACAGTGAAGCGGTGGCCTAATGAACGTGGTCCTCGCTGCATCAGCAGGGTCTGGGTTTTCAGTCTGGGGTCAGAACAGGCGACCCGTCAGCCGTCGGTCTCAGCAAAGCTGCTCTCTGATTCCAATTTAATCCAATTATTATCAGCAGTAATAATAATATGAATGATCCTCCAGGATTTTAAAGAGCAGCAAGAGGCTTTCAAGGAACCTTCAGCAGACAGTGAGTGGCTGGAGGTGGAGATGTGAAGTGGTTGCAGCTCTGTAGAGTCTTATGGGGGAAGTCTGGATCCCTCTGACAGCTGGGCGGAGTGACTGCTCCTGGTGGAGTCGGCAGGCCTCCTCCTCCTCCTCCACCTCCTTCTTGTCACCTTCCTCCTCCTCCTCCACCTCCTTCTTGTCACCTTCCTCCTCCTCCACCTCCTCCCTCTCCTCCTCCTCTTCCTCCCCCTCCTCCACCTCCTCCGTCCTTTCCTCCCCCTCCCTCTCCTCCGCCTCTTCCTCCTCCACCTCCTCCACCCCCTCCTCCTCCTCCACCTCCTCCGTCCTTTCCTCCCCCTCCCTCTCCTCCACCTCCTCCTCCACCTCCTCTCCTCTCTCTCTGATTGACGGCTGACACTCGAAACTTTTCACACTCAGCCGTCGCTCCTCATCACTGCCGCTGTCGTCCCTCTTTCCCTCCGTCTTCACACCTCCTCCTGCTCCCCTCCTGCTCCTGCTCCCCCTCCTGCTCCTCCTGCTCCTCCAGCAGGGGGTGGCAGCAGCAGGAGGATCAGCCGACGGCGTCGCCGTCACTTTGTTGCTTTATTGGAATTAAAACTGCAACAAGACCAGAATGAGTCCAGACTGCTGCAGCCTCCTGCCGGGGAGGGGGAGGAGGAGAGGGAGGGGGGGGGCCTTCTGGGGGGACCTCCCCCCTCGGGACCCTCCCCTCCCCTCCCCCCACACACACACCCACACAGAGCGGCGATATCATTATTACCGTGTCTGGCTCTTGATCAGCAGTGTCAACATCTTTCATATTGACAAATGTGCTGTCGGCCCACATTGTGCTCACAATGGTTTACAGCCCAGCAGTGGACATGAATCACTCCGCTGCCACACACACACACACACACAGCACATACCTGTACGAGCGCACACTCTGCAAAACACCCACACACACACACACACACATATAGATGCATTACAAATATATTTTTCCCTTTCACTCACACACAACATAGATCTTTTCTTTCACACACACATTGATGGCAATTAATCACCTATGGCCACCATGCATGCAGCACACACACACACACACACACACACACACAGTTACCACAGAGTGACAGTTACTCATATTTCCCCCTGGTGGACATTCTGATGAAAGTAAATGTTAAACTTCATTAGCAGATTGGCTGCAGTCCTTTCATTTAATGTGTGTGTCAGTTTATATGGGTGTGCAAGTGTGTGTGTGTGTTTAGGCATCGGCTGTGTATAAACACACAGTGTGTTTGCTTCCAGTAGGAATGGTCTTTACTTCTCATTTGGACATTTTTACCCGACTCCCTGAGGAATTTATCATCTCTGCTCCGCCGCCGAGGGAAGAAGTTGTGCACAAACGTCCACTCTGAGCAATTATATTATTTCACTGCCTTTAAATAACAAAAACTAATAATAATACTAATGATGATGATAATAATGGCTCTGTAAATGAGGCTTTATGAGGTTAAAATGCCCCATGGATGTTTTTGCAGAAATGAACTGATCTCTCTCTCTTTCCCTCCCTCTCTCTCTCTCTCTCTCTCTCTCTCTCTCTCTCTCTCTCTCTCTCTCTCTCTCTCTCTCTCTCTCTCTCTCTCTCTCTCTCTCTCTCTCTCTCTCTCTCTCTCTCTCTCTCTCTCTCTCTCTCTCTCTCTCTCTCTCTCTCTCTCTCTCTCTCTCTCTCTCTCTCTCTCTCTCTCTCTCTCTCCTCTCTCTCTCTCTCTCTCTCTCTCTCTCTCTCTCTCTCTCTCTCTCTCTCTCTCTCTCTCTCTCTCTCTCTCTCTCTCTCTCTCTCTCTCTCTCTCTCTCTCTCTCTCTCTCTCTCTCTCTCTCTCTCTCTCTCTCTCTCTCTCTCTCTCTCTCTCTCTCTCTCTCTCTCTCTCTCTCTCTCTCTCTCTCTCTCTCTCTCTCTCTCTCTCTCTCTCTCTCTCTCTCTCTCTCTCTCTCTCTCTCTCTCTCTCTCTCTCTCTCTCTCCCTCTCTCTCTCTCTCTCTCTCTCTCTCTCTCTCTCTCTCTCTCTCTCTCTCTCTCTCTCTCTCTCTCTCTCTCTCTCTCTCTCTCTCTCTCTCCCTCTCTCGCCCCCAGATGTCGGCCATCGAGAACATGGCGGAGAAGCTGGAGACGTTCAGCTCGCTGAAGCCCGAGTCAGGTGACCTGCTGCGCTCCGTCCCCGCCATGTTCGACTTCCGGGCTCCGCCCACATCGCTGCCCGACACGCTGCTGCGCAAGGGCAAGGAGCGCTACACCTGCAGGTGAGCACACACACACACACACACACACACACACACACTCGACCCACCGATGGATCAATCAATCCGTCCATGTGCTTCCGATCTGGTTCGTTGATGACGAGCTGTGATTTGATTGGTCCTCAGATACTGCGGCAAGATCTTCCCTCGCTCGGCCAACCTGACCAGACACCTCAGGACCCACACTGGGGAGCAGCCCTACAGGTGTGTGTGTGTGTGTGTGTGTGTGTGTGTGTGTGTGTGTGTGTGTGTGTGTGTGTGTGTGTGTGTGTGTGTGTGTGTGTGTCTGATTTCTTTGCAACCAGCACCTAAAACCCTGCAGGCCACTCAGCTTGTGTGTGTGTGTGTGTGTGTGTGTGTGTGTGTCTGTCTGTCTGTCTGTGTGTCTGTGTGTGTGTGTGTGTGTGTGTGTGTGTCTGTGATTCCCTCCAACATGACGACACACTCGCTGTTTTCCCAGGCCGAGCATCTCTCTCTCTCTCTCTCTCTCTCACACACACACACACACACACACACACACACACACACACACACAGACAGACGGTGATGAAGCTCATTTGTTAGCGGCGGCTCGGAGGTTTTTTCCCAGGAAATTCCAGCGTCCGCAGTCGGAACACGATGTTGGTTTACGTGTGTTTTCTCATGCTGTAAAAGCTTGGAGTCATTATCCTGCACTGCTAAATAATTTGCCCTGATGACTGATGGCGTCCGTCTCTGGGGTGACAGGAGGGGGAGCGGGGGGGTGGGGAGGGGTGAGGGGGGGATGTCTGCTGAAGAATGGGGCAGGGGGAGGGGGAGGGGGGCAGAAGTCCAGAGCAGCCGCCCGCCCGGTCGGCAGCTGGACTCACTTCACTGGAAAACACACGCAGTCGAGACGCCGACCACAGTTGTGTGTCAGTGTGCGAGTGTGTAGAGTTGTGTGTCAGTGTGTGAGTGTGCGGCGGCGGCTGCAGACTCGGCTGTTGTTACCGAGGTGCAGGAATGTTGCAGCGGACCGCAGGAGACCTGATCCTGCACAGACACACTCACACAACCACACACTTAGACACACACACACACACACACACACACACACAGCGGCCAGCACGCCATCAAACATCAGCGCTGCTTGCTGTAATTTCTTTCTTTCTTTTTTTCTCCTTTTCTTTTGAGGAGATAACGGCCGGGGGGAGGGGAAGGGGGGGTGGGGTTGTGTTCCTGAGGGACGGCCAATGGAGCGAGTTAATTCCACACACACAAAAGATGCAATCTTCTGGTATAATTTTGCATGGAGAAAGTTGGCAGGCGGCGGAGCTGCGTGCTTGTTTTCTGGGGAGAAGAATGATGCTGTTTTTATTGCTGCTGGCTGCAGATGAGAGGCGGCGCTGCTGCACCTTAAACACGCTCCTCCATCATGTCTGCCGCCCCGTCTCCCTGCACGTGTGTGTGTGTGTGTGTGTGGGTGGGTGCGGGCTGTGTTAGTCGCTCGTTTGTGCTGTTTTCTGTCTGTTCTGTCGTTCACGAAGCGTCGGAGTTGCAAAAAAACTGGGAAAGAAAATAACGTGGAAAAACAACGAAACAAAAAAATCAGCAACACATCTGTGTTCTGCCCCGCAGGTGTAAATACTGCGACCGCTCCTTCAGCATCTCCTCCAACCTGCAGCGGCACATCCGCAACATCCACAACAAGGAGAAGCCCTTCAAGTGCCACCTGTGCGACCGCTGCTTCGGCCAGCAGACCAACCTGGACCGACACCTCAAGAAGCACGAGAACGGAAACCTGTCCGGTGAGCCGCATCGACGCAAACATCCCTTCAAATTACACCCGTCTGTCTGCCCAGGGGATGTAGTACCTCGGTGTCAGTGGGAGGTGGCGCTAGGAGTCAAGAGTCTGTTGGGTTCAGAGTCAACAGTCAGTTCAGTCAGGAGTTAAAAGTTGGTTCAGTGACGAGTCAAGAGTTGGTTCAGTGACGAGTCAAGAGCCGGTTCAGAAAAGAGTCAAGAGTCAGTTTAGTCAGTAGTTAAGAGTCTGGAGTCAGTTTATTTAGGAGTCAGGAGTCAGTTCAGTGAGGAGCCAAGAGCCGATTCAGAAAAGAATTAAGAGTCAGTTCAGTGAGGAGTCAAGAGCCAGTTCAGAAAAGAGTCGAGAGTCAGTTCAGTTAAGAGTCGGGAGTCATTCAGTAAGAGTCAGGAGTCAGATCAGTTTGGAAGCAAGAATTGGTTCAATTAGGATTCAAGAGTCGGTTCAGTTAGGAGTCAAGAGTCGGTTCAATTAGGATTCAAGAGTCGGTTCAGTTAGGAGTCAAGAGTCGGTTCAATTAGGATTCAAGAGTCGGTTCAATTAGGATTCAAGAGTCGGTTCAGTTAGGAGTCAAGAGTCGGTTCAATTAGGATTCAAGAGTCGGTTCAGTTAGGAGTCAAGAGTCGGTTCACTTTGGAGTCAAGAGGAGTCGGTTGAGCCCTGTTGTGAGTCAGTGACAGGACGTTGTGGTGCTGTGGTTGTGTTGCTGCAGGCACGGCCATGTCGTCCCCTCAGTCGGAGCTGGACAGCAGCAGCGCCATCCTGGACGACAAGGAAGACTCGTACTTCAACGAAATCCGAAACTTCATCAGCAGCAACGCCGGCCACAACAACCAGACGACGTCGCCGGAACTTTCCGAAGAAGGGTAAAAAAAAAAAATAACACAACACGACAACACAAACGACTGCTTTTGTTGTTGCCGATTCATCAATATATCAGCTTTAGTTATATGATACATATCAAAAGTGCTCTATGATGGACATTTAAATGTAAGTTTAAATGGTGGCGGGAAAAAATAAATCAATAAAAATGATTAGAAGTGAATTAAAAATCAACATCTCACTGACTCGCTGCTCATTGGTCAGCTGTTCCTCCTGGCCCCTCCCACCCAGCACCCAGCCAGCAAGGCCCCTGGTAATTATCCCATCATGCTCGGCTGTGGGGTGAAGAGCAGTGATGGTTGGAGATGATAGCGCCCCCCCCCCAGCTCAGATAGCGATCAGGCAGACAAAGTAGTCGTGTGATTGCACAGCGAGGCCTGTGAGAGCGCCGGAGGTGGAGCTGGAGCTGGAGCTGGAGCTGGAGCTGGAGGTGGAGCTGGAGCTGGAGCTGGAGCCTGAGGTGGAGCTGGAGGTGGAGCTGGAGGTGGAGCTAGAGGTGGAGGTGGAGCTGGAGTTGGAGGTGGAGGTGGAGCTGGAGCTGGAGCTGGAGCTGGAGCTGGAGGTGGAGCTGGAGCTGGAGCTGGAGGTGGAGGTGGAGGTGGAGGTGGAGCTGGAGCTGGAGCTGGAGCTGGAGCTGGAGGTGGAGGTAGAGCTGGAGGTGGAAGTAGAGCTTCAGGTGGAGGTGGAGGTGGACGTGGAGGTGGAGCTGGAGCTAGAGGTGGAGGTGGAGCTGCAGCTGCAGCTGGAGGTGTAGCTGGAGCTGGAGCTGGAGCTGGAGCTGGAGCTGGAGCGCAGCACTTAGCCGAGCACATCTGGAACCAACATGTCTGCCGACAGGAAGAGGGTTGGGGGGGGGTCACAAGGTCGAACCCGTGTTTCCTCTCAGAGTGACTCCCTCTGATAGATTCCTCGTCCTCGGCAAATTACCACCTTCTGAAAGCCTTAATTAGCCCAGTCTGCTTAGGCAATCACACTGCCGACAAGCTCCGCCCCCCACCCCCACCCCATCAGTGTGCCAGTGTGTAGCGGTGGCCCAGTTGTGTGCAGCAGCAGCAGCAGCAGCAGCTCTTACCTGCCACAGCCCTGCAATGATTGGCTGGTTTGTGTGTGTGTGTGTGTGTGTGTGTGTGTGTTTCCTCTCTATCTGTCCGCTACTGGTCGACCCCCGCCCCCCCCTCCCCCCCGCCAGCTTTGCTTTCTTTGTCCAAGACAAAAAAAAAAGCGACATTTCTGTCCGCTGACGTGGCTGCCGCCACCGCAGCAGCAGCAGCAGCAGCAGCAGCAGCAGCAGCGTAACGACTGAATCAGTCTTAATGTGGTTCCAGGTGATTTAGCAAGCGGCCGTTTCCTGTGGCGCTCAGACGGAGGGACAGATTAGGAAAGGCCCCTCCCCCACCTCATAACTCTCCCAGAGAGCCGAGCCGTCAGCTAAATATTTTGCCTATTAGATGAAAACAAGATAGTCGGGAAAATAAACACGGCGCTGCAGTTAAAGTGCCGCGACCGTCGAGTTGCCGCCGCCGCCGCCGGCCCTCGATGACAAACGCTGCTCCTGCTTCGCTGCCGCCGCCTCCGCCGCTGTCATTCATCTCTGCACGACGTCTGGAAAAAGATTTTTTTTTTCTTTTTTTCCGTGCTACTACGTGCAGAGCGATGCTGCAGTAATTAAACTCTAGAAGAAAGAAAGTTGTCCTCCAAGAGGCCTGCAAGAGCTGGTTCAGTCAGGAGTCAGGAGTCGGTTCAGTCAGGAGTCAGGAGTCGGTTCAGTCAGGAGTCAGGAGTCGGTTCAGTGAGGAGTCTGTTCAGTGAGGAGACAGGAGTCGGTTCAGTTGGCAGTCAGGAGTCAGTTCAGTCAGGAGTCAGTCAGGAGTTCGGGAGTTGGTTCGGTTCAGTCAGGAGTCAGGAGTCTGTTCAGTGAGGAGACAGGAGTCGGTTCAGTTGGCAGTCAGGAGTCAGTTCAGTCAGGAGTCGGGAGTTGGTTCAGTCAGGAGTCGGTTCAGTGAGGAGTCAAGAGTCGGTTCAGTCAAGAGTCAGGAGTCAGGAGTCTGTTCAGTGAGGAGACAGGAGTCGGTTCAGTTGGCAGTCAGGAGTCAGTTCAGTCAGGAGTCGGGAGTTGGTTCAGTCAGGAGTCAGGAGTCGGTTCAGTGAGGAGTCAGGAGTCGGTTCAGTGAGGAGTCAAGAGTCGGTTCAGTCAAGAGTCAGGAGTCGGTTCAGTCAGGAGTCGGTTCAGTCAGGAGTCAGGAGTCGGTTCAGTGAGGAGTCAAGAGTCGGTTCAGTCAAGAGTCAGGAGTCAGGAGTCTGTTCAGTGAGGAGACAGGAGTCGGTTCAGTTGGCAGTCAGGAGTCAGTTCAGTCAGGAGTCGGGAGTCAAGAGTCGGTTCAGTCAAGAGTCAGGAGTCAGGAGTCTGTTCAGTGAGGAGACAGGAGTCAGGAGTTGGTTCAGTGAGGAGTCAGGAGTCAGGAGCTGGTTCAGTCAGGAGTGAGGAGTCATCTCACCACCCACCGCTGCTCCTGCCTCGCCGCCGCCATTTATCTCAGCAGGACGTCTGGAAAAAGATCAACTTCTAACCAGCAGCATGCAGCTGCAGTCAATCCACTTCCATCCTTCAATTAAATCCCTTTATTGCTCATGTTTGTGATTAAAGCGGCGGTGGCGGCGTTGTTGGTGGGATTAACGTGGGGCCAGAAACCCAGCAGGTCCTCACCGAGACTCCCCCTCTTCTCCCCCCCCTCCCCTTCCCCCCTGCAGGGTCAACGGCGGCGGCGGCGGCGGCGGCCCGTTTGAGGAGGACAAGCCGCTGGTGGCCGGCCGCGGGTCACATGACCTGGAGGAGGAGGAAGAGGAAGGAGGGGAGGAGCCGAGCGGCACGCCTGAAGGGGAGGGGCCGGCGGAGGAGCATGTGGGTGGAGCCACAGACTTGAAGCTGAACTGCAACAGCTCGCCGCCCAGGTGAGTGACCTCCAGTGACCTGCAGTACCTCAAGCGGCCACTGGGGGGAGTCGCAGCTGGCATCCAATTCTCGTAGCAATACATCCATGATGGTGACGCTTCCTGTTTCCTCCAGCCTCATCTCCAGGTTCAAGGAGGAGCCAGAGGAGGAGGAGGAGGAGGCGGAGGAGGAAATGGAGGAGGAGCTGGAGGAGGAGGAGCCACCCAGCGGCTACTCGGCCCTGGATCACATCCGCCACTTTTCCCAAATGCGGAAGCTGGAGGAGAGCGAGCCGAGCGACGGGGACGAGGAGGTGGAGCCCTCGTTTGGCTCCGCCCCCTTGAGCGAGGCCATCAAACAGCCGCTGTTCAGGAAGTCCAAGTCTCAGGTGTGTGTGTGTGTGTGTGTGTGTGTGTGTGTGTGTGTGTGTGTTCAGATGCTAACCCAGGGGTGGGAAAACTTTTTGACTGATGGGGCCACAATGATGGGTTCTAAAATTTTATTTAGCTTAACTGTATTTAGCTCTTTATTGAAATGACTCTGAAAACCAGCTGTGTTTCCACGACCCCTAGAATTTGAAAAAAACCTAAATATGGCAATAAAAAAAATGGCTAATGGAAACAGCTAAACCTGGAAAAACCTCTCAAATACGGCTAACCGGCTTTGATGCTCTCATGAGGTGGTTTTTCACACGTATCCACATCGAGGCATATCGCAAAAGTGCATTTACACGTCAGCGGACGTGACGTACGGGGTCACGTGACCAGTTCACTGACCAGTGAAAATGCCGCGTTGCGATTGGACGGAGGAGGAGACGAAATATATTTTACAAGTAATTGTAGTCATAATCGTAGCATAATTCTCGTAAAGTCTCGTCCCGTGTGATTTGACCGAGAATTACGGCTCATGCGCTTGCAGACCGTTCAATAGAAACACTTGCAAATCGAAATAGAAGAAATATCGTTTTTATTTTGCGAAAAACTCTCATGGAAACGCAGCTACTGAAATCTTAGCTATTTTATGACTGACTATCGATATCATTTCTTCAAGTTCGGATTAAAAACTCAGCGGGATCTTAACGGGCCGCATATGGCCCCCGGGCCGTAGTTTGCCCATGCCTAAGCTAACCGCTGCCCCTCCCCCCAGGCCTACGCCATGATGCTGTCGCTGGCGGAGAAGGAGGCTCTGCACGCCGCCCACCCTGCTGCTCACCCCGCCCACAGCCCCGCCTCCATGTGGCACAGCCTGGCCCGAGCCGCCGCCGCCGCCGAGTCCGGCGCCATCCAGTCCCTCAGCCACGTATGACCCCTCCCCCATCCCCCACGCCGCAACACCACCGTCAACCTACAGGAGCTGCTGCAGCGCCCCCTAGCTGGAGCAGGAGCCGCTGCAGCCGTCCTCCAGAATCCTCCCACCCCTCCCTCCTCACCATGTGACTGCTGCTGAGTGGAGCCCCGCCCACCTCCCCCCTCCCTCCCTGAAGGAACTGCTAAGAAGAAGAAGCAGAACCAGAACCGGACCCTGAAGATGAGGACGGCTGCGTCCGTCTGGCTGAAACTCTGTGTTTTTGGCACAGCACCGGCAGCTACCAGACGGACGGCGACGGCGGCGGCGGCGGCGCTGATGGTCACATGACCCTCAACGTGGCACAAGGACTCGTTCGGCTGAAACGGCGGAGGAGGAGGAGGAGGAGGAGGAGGAGGAGGAGGCGAGCCCACTTCCTGCTCGGAATCCCATTTTTTTTTCCATTATTAATTTGTGAATTTGTCGTTGAAGCCGGCCCCCCGAGACTTTTGACATTTAAAAAAAATAGAAAAAGAAAAAAGTCGGTAATGACGTCAGAGTTTTGTTGTTTTATTTCTTCTTCTGTGGTGCAATGGAATTGCAAAAATAAAAATTTGTGTTTTGGAGCTCCGCCCCCTTCAGGAAGCGGCGCTCTCTGCAGGGTCCCGGCATCCGCGGGTGGGGGTGTTCTGATTTTTGGGGGTCACCTCCAAAGGGACCATGTCAGCCAATCAGAATGGAGGCCTGGCCCGACCCCGCCCTCCCCTGCAGCTGTAAGACAGACATGAAGGCTGAAGCAGCGCTTCCACCATCTGCAGGAACTAAACAGCAACGCAAGAGACTGTCCGTCCGTCCGTCCGTCCGTCCGTCCGTCCGTCCGTCCGACTGCGTGGCCAATCACAGCGCTGCTCGCAGACTGTCCCGCCCACCGCCGGCCTGTTGGCTGTCGCCAGCGTCGTTCTGTAGGTGAGATTTCTTTCCCCAGGAGGAAATCGGGATAACCCCGCCCCCGACTCTTTTCATTGGTCCCTGCAACGTCTCCTCATCTTTTGGGTGAGCTTGGCTGAGTGCGCTACAAGGGCGCCGCCACTGGTCACCGGGAAAATGAATGGCCTAGCCGTCATTTCTACAGTACGTCATTTAGAATGTTGATGTTGCCTCTAGCGCCGATAACCAATAGGATTATCCTTCAGCCACCACAGGTGGCGCTCTGGAGGTACACTACCAGTCAGAAGTTCTTTCAAGAACTTTCAACTTTCTACACTGCAGGCAGACACCGAAGACATCAAATACATGAGCAAGATATACTGTATGTCCTTATGCAGCAAAGAAAACACGTTAAATAACTCAAAATGTGCTTTTCATGAAAGGCGGCTATTTTGAAGAATTTGAATATAAAACGTGTTTGAGTTTTCTGACACTTTTATTGTTTCCTGCATAATTCCATGTGTGTTCATACGTAGTTTTGATGCCTCCAGTGAGAAACTGCAATGTCAACAGTCGTGAGAGTGAAAGAAAAGAGGCTGCGTCCAAACTTTTGGCTGCCAGTGTCGAAGTGAGAGACTTTTCAGCGACCAATCAAATGAGTGCGGGGCGTGGTTATTCCTCTTTAGGCAAAGAAATCTGCCGTTCTGTAAATGTCTTCTTCCTGGTCTCCGCCCCCTTCCTCCCACCGAGCCCCTCCCCCGCCCTAGTCGCCCCACAATACCACTTAATAGCCTGAATGCTAGTCGTTAGCTCCTCCGCGCTCGTGTGTCTTTCATTTTTATTTTTATTTTTTTTAGACAATCATGATTTTTTTTTTTTCATTTGTTTCCTCTTTTTGTTCCTCGTTTTTTGTTTTTGTTTTTGTTTTTGTTTTGTTTTGTTTCTTTTTTTAAAAAAAGTTGTCGTCGTCGTCGTTGTCGTTGTTTGCTGTTGTACGTTGAGAACTTATGTATTTATTTCTTGGCAAACTGTAGTTTGTTTACTGAATAGCACTGCTCCCGGCCGTCCCGGGTGACGGGCGGAACTCCTCACCTCACCCGCAGCGGGGCGTTTTCCCAGAATTCCCTGGGGTTTGTAGATGACGTTTGAGTGCCGGATAGTATTAAACATACGACTCACTCCTTATTCTTCTAATGAAAACTGCTCAATGAATAGATATGACTTAGGTTTTGTTTTTGGTTTTCTTTTTCTTTTCTATGACGATTTAATGATTCAATTGTAAAAAAAAAAAAAAAAAAAAAAATGGTAATAATGATAATAATAATAATTAAAAAAAAGACAAAAAGAAAAAAAAACACTATAACGAATGAATAATGAAAAAAAACGCAGGTATAATTTCTTCATAAGCGCATGATTGGTCTGGTAAAGATCTGTGTGTCTGACCTTTGGTTTCATGTTAATCCTCCTCGTGCCAAAACTTTATGATCGGATTGAACAGATGAAACCGTCTCCTCGTATTCTCCCGCTTTTCAAGGGACCAGATTTGATTTGATTTCTGTTGTTGTTGTTCCGTCTGTTGTTCAGTTTGGTTTATAATCAATTTGAAAAAAAAAAAGGAAGGAGAGAAAGAGACGAGAAGAGAGAGAGAGAGAGAGGGGTGGGGGGGCAGGGAGGGGGGACACAGTAACAGGTGAGTCGAGGTACTTTATTTCTGTTTTAACGCTTTCTACAATGTAACTGTTATGCATTTGGATTCAATACTGTGGGAGGAACAACTAAGAAGAAAAAAAAATAAAGGACAACAGTAAAGTGAAACGGTTGCGTGTTGTCAGTTATCTCCACCCCCCACCCCCCACCACCCCCAAGCTCCTCCCCATCCCCCCCTCCCCCTCCTCTCACGGTTTTTTTTGGCCCAGGAAGTCTTTTTTTTTTTCTTCTTCTTCTTCTTTTTTTTCAGCGGAGCCACCTGGCGCTTTCTTCTGGCGCTCCCATGGCCTCCTGGAGCGCCGCAGAGCCTCAACTGAGGCCTTTGGCTCCCAGTGTGTGTGTGTGTGTGTGTGTGTGTGTGTGTGTGTGTGTGTGTGTGTGTGTGTTCCAGGAATGTGTCCCCTTTATTTGTGTCCGTTTGTGGGCCGTGATGGATGAGTTGGGTGGATGTGATGACCCGGCTCATCGCTCAAACGCTCAATAAGAGTCCCGTCCATGCAGCAGTCACCCCCCCCCCCCCCCAACCCAACCCCCAACCAACCAACCAACCAACCCCAACCAAACACACACACACACACACACACACAGCGTCCCCTCTGTCACTGCTGCCAGCCAGCGTGGGCGGACGTGATGGCAGTGGTGGGCGGGGCTCCATTGTCCAGTGAAGGAGGGGGCAGGGGGTCGCCGGGTGGGCGTGGCTCCGGCGTACAGTGGTCCTGGCACCCGCTAATGGATGGCCCGTCGTCGCTGGCCCTCGGCTGGAGGGGGCTCAGCGGGGCGTCCGGCCTTTGATGAGGTCACGGGGGGTCATGCGGTGTTGATGAGGTCACGGGGGGTCGTCCAGCTTTGATGAGGTCAGCTGCTGACGGCGGCCGCGGCGTGGGCCGGGGGTCCCTTTAATGGAGTGGGAGTGGTCATGGGCCTGAATGTGACTTTTGCCACCTGTACCGCTGCCCCCTGCAAGCCGGCTTCTCATTGGTCATCCAGGGAAAAGGTCTCTCTCTCTCTCTCTCTCTCTCTCTCTCTCTCTCTCTCTCTCTCTCCCTCTCTCTCTCTCTCTCTCTCTCTCTCTCTCTCTCTCTCTCTCTCTCTCTCTCTCTCTCTCTCTCTCTCTCTCTCTCTCTCTCTCTCTCTCTCTCTCTCTCTCTCTCCAGATTCTCTCTCTCTCTCTCGGGCCGGGCGTCAGAACCAGAACCCCTTCCAATCAAACTCTCACAAACACCTGCATGACACGCTGGTGCCGGTGCTGCCAGGAGGTGGCGCTGTACAATAAGCAGCGTGTTGTAATGATGTGGTCGTCAGTAACGCTTTCTGGCCACTAGTTGGTGGTGGTGGTGGTGGTGGTGGGGGGGGTCACGTGACTGCGTCTCACGGCTCACAATGACGTCATCGCGTGAAGCAGCGCCCAGTTAGGCCTCCACGCAGACACGGGTGAGACCTTTTAACTCTCACAATTCATCTTTTATGTATACAAATATATTTACGTACATGTATATATACCAGTGTCATTAGTTTTACCAGTGTCACCTGTATCACCAGAGGCAACAATATCGTCAGTGTCACCACTGACACCACTATCACAGGTATCACTATTATCACCAGTATTGCCAGAGCTACCAGTATCATCAGTATCACTACTATCACCAGTATCACCAGAGGCACCAGTATCATCAGTGTCACCACTGACACCAATATCACAGGTATCACTATTATCACCAGTATCGCCAGAGCTGCCAGTATCGTCAGTATCACTACTATCACTACTATCACCACTATCACCAGAGGCACCAGTATCATCAGTGTCACCACTGACACCACTATCACAGGTATCACTATTATCACCAGTATCGCCAGAGCTGCCAGTATCGTCAGTATCACCAGTGTGTCTGCCCAACACACTCCTGATGAAGCATCTCGTGGGTGTAGCTGCATGACAGACAGGTGTGTGCGTGTGTGTGTGTGTGTGTGTGTGTGAGAGTCACTCACTAACTCACTAAATGCTCCTGCTGGCACTGACCCACAATCCATCAGGGTTGCTTACGGCTCCTGTGCCGCCGCCAGCGGCTCCTCGCTCCCTGGTTCAGGCGCCTGGCTTGGCTCCGCCCCCCCGTGTGGCGTGTCACTACACTCCCACACACACACACACACACACACACATCACCCCCCAGGGAGGCGCGGCCACCACAGCTGGCAGCTCTCAGGCTGATTGACTTGGCAGCGCTGACTCAGACGCCAGGGGAGAGATTTTATATTTTGTGTGTGTGTGTGTGTGTGTGTGGGAGGGTAGTTGTGGAGGGGTGTGGCCCCATGTATGATCAAGCCCCTCTTCTTCCTGCAACCTATTGCCTCTTCTTGTTCTTCTCTTTTTATTTATCGCAAACTTCCCCCCACCCGCCCACCCCCCTCCCTCTGCGTCATTATTGCTGTTTGTTTTTCTCCCCGGAGGCTTCGGGTCGTTAACGTTATTGATGGACGGCGGCGGGCGGCCACAGTCCCGGGCCGCACCTGGTTCTAATCGGGCGGTGGGGGGAGGGGTGGGAGAGGAGCGAGGCCAATCAGAGAGAAGCACTTCCTGCTGAGGTCATCGGCCGAGCGACCAACCAGACGCTTCAGGCTGCCGGAGGCCCTCAGCTGCAGAACCTGCTGCCGGAGTTTCAACAAAACCCACCAACAGTCGACTTGATTGGCTGATTGGCTCCAAGTGTTGAGCTCCACCCAGTGGTCATTCTCTAAAAGTGCACTCTGAAACACCAGGTTGAAATAGTTATTCGTTTGTTGCTAATTTTTGCTGACTTGACAAAGAAAGTCTTCTTCTTCTTCTTCTTCTTCTTCTTCTTCTTCTTCTTCTTCTTCTTCTCTTCTTCTTCTTCTCTTCTTCTTCTTCTTCTTCTTCTTCTTCTTCTTCTCCTCCTCTTCCTCCTCCTCCTCCTTCTTCTTCTCCTCCTCCTCCTCCTCCTCCTCCTCTTCTTCTTCTCCTCCTCTTCCTCCTCCTCATCCTTCTTCTTCTTCTTCTCCTGAACTCCGTGTGGGAGAGTTGATGCGATACACATCTCTCTCTGCAGCTTTTAACGTTTATTTTTCCAGCCAAACAAACGAACAAACAGTGCAGGACGTGTCGAGATGACTCCTCGCCGTGCACACACACACACACACACACACACACACACACACACACACACAAACGCACTTGTACTCTCTTATCTTGCAGCAACAGCTCCGTCAGCCTGATTTCCAAACTGCAAGGCCTCCTGGGAGACGCGGTTCAACGCAGAGGGGCAGAAATGATGTGCGGCTGATAGCATCTCAGCTGCTACAGCGGCCGAACGGCTGACTGGCCGACCGGCCTGGCAGATTGTTAATTGCGGAGGAGGTGGAGGACAAAAAAAACAAAAAACTAAAAAAAGTACCCGCGATGTGATCTTCTACCTTTTACGGGCGATTTCAGCGGGACAGTTTCCTGCAGCTTTCCCCCTCAGATAAGCCGGGACCAAGAAGAAGAAGGAAAACATTTTCCCTCGAGCAGAGGCACAAAAGGTTGTTTGTCTTCCTGCACTTTGAGTGGAAAGCAGAGCGACTCTTAATGTGCTAGAAATGACTCCAAGCGCAGCAGAAATGAGAGCAGAGGCTCCGCCCACTCGCCGCCGCCTCTGGAACTGAGCTGCAGCGGCTAGCTGGCCCTTCAACACTACGTGTGTGTGTGTGTGTGTGTGTGTGTGTGTGTGTGTGTGTGTGTGTGTGTGTGTGTGTGTGTGCATGTTTTGATTTTAAAAATTCAGAAAACCTTTTTTGGTGCTGTCTGCTTGCAGGGCGCAGGACGGACGGCCTCTTCAGCCAATCAGCAAAGGCCGAGACCGAGGGCCCACCCCCTTAATCACACACACACACACATAACTCGAATATCTTCATCTTTTTTCCTTTCAATTCCATACTGAACATTTTTCCGCCCATATTTTCCTGCATTCTAACTGCAGAGGGATGGCACAAATCACAACAGCAACACACACACACACACATGCGCACACACACACACAATTTTTATTTGGAGGTCCTGAGGTTCTTTATTCCTCGACTGTGCAGTTAGAAGTTTTTTTTTCTAAGAAAAATTAAATTAAAAAGATGCATTTTGTTGCAGAAATAGAATCAGAAACAACAGAAACAAACAACACAACTGGGGGGTGAAACATTTTTAAAATCGGCTGCGTCATCCTGTACTCCAGTCAATTCAACTTCACAAAAAAAAAAAAAAAAAAAAAAAGCTGAATGTCCAGAAAGCAGCATGTTTAGCCCTCTGTTTGCAGCCTCCTGCTAAAACAGACGCCGGCGTTGGGACGGAAAGGAGGCGGCGGTCTCAGAGGGGCGGAGCCAACACCTGCTGACCTGCTGGAGGGGCTCAGTGTTGAAGAGGTGAAGGACAGACGGACAAATGGACGGACAGACAACGGACGGACGTCTCTTCAGGTCTGAGTTGTTTTTTTTTGAGGTTTTTTTTTTTTTTGGAGAAACTCGGCTGAGAGTTTGTTTTATGGAGCCATCAGACACCAACTGTGTTTCCCTCCTGGGACTCTGGTTCCACTCACACAGTGGTCCAGACCCACTCCCCTCAGCGCGGCTGCTGCAGCTCCGCCACGTCTCGCCAGTCCGACAGAGTTTGTGAGTCCCTGCAGGGTTGTTGTGTTGTTTTATGGCTGAGCCCAGCGGCCGCTAACACCACGCAGTGCAGTGACTGGGAGGAGGAGGAGGAGCTTCTGCTGTCATGACATCACCATCACCATCACCATCATCTCAGTTTTCGTCACCATCATCCTCTTCTTCATCATCTTCATCTTGATCTTCATCATCGTCATCATCATCCAGACTGCTAGCTCCGCCCACAGCTACAGCAGTGCCGCTGCTGCGTTTCCGCCGCAACTCAGGAGTTTTGCACCTTCTGCCTCGCGGTCTCACTGCTGCTGCTGCTGCTGCTGCTGCTGCTGCTGCTGCTGCTGCTGCTCCACCTACTCCTGCTCTTCCTCACCGGAGGACTCGGAGGTCCGGCCGTCACGTGCAGAGCTGCAGGGCGACAAAAAAAAGAAAAGAAAAAGAATGAAAGGAAAAGAAAAGAAGACATCAGCAGTGTGCAGTTTTTCTCTGTAGGGGAAATCAAAAGCAAATGTTGTGGTTTCTCCTGGTCTGAGGAGGTGCAGCGACGACAGGCGGCACGCTGGGAGCCATTCAATCCACTGCCAGGAGAGGTGTGTGTGTGTGTGTGTGTGTGTGTACCCTGGCTGCAGGTGGCGCCCAGCCAGGTGTCCGGACACCGGCAGCGGCCAGTCCGCCCGTCGCACTGGGACCACTGGGAGCACTGGCATGGCAGAGAGCAGCGGGGCCCGAAGCGGCCCTCAGGACAGCCTGCAGGGGGCGGCATACACACACGCACACACACACACACACACACACACACACACACAGGAAGCAGTAAGTTCCGACTCCAGACAGCTGACGGCGCCCTCTGCTGGAGCGACACCTACCTTCCTCGCACCTCGGCCCCGCCCGCCCCGGAGGACACAGGCACCGCCCACTGGACGGCTCGCAGGGGGCGTGGCCCGCACAGTCACATGACCGCCGGCAGCTGGGTCCGAACCTGCCGACCTCGCAGCCTGGAACAGAAACACGCCCTTCACTGCTGCTGCTGCTGCTGCTGCTGCTGCTGCTGCTGCTTCACCCTTCAGGTGAGTGTCCTCTTTTCCTTCTTGTGCTATAAATACTTTTAGTTCATTACTTTATTTCTTTTTTAACTAATTTTCTCTTTGCACTAATTTTTGTTGCTGTAATTATGCAAATTTCCCCAATGTTGTATTCGTATAAAATATGAATATTAATAAATATTCACAGCCCTCTGTGATGTCACAAAGGGGACCTCGACGATACACTCTCCCAGGTCAGTGACCACACACACATACACACGCCAGGTGTTGGCTCCGCCTCGTTCTCGTCCCCCTTCCCCAAAATGCAACCTCAGTTTTTTAGCAGCAGGTTTTAAACAGCGGGTTAACGAGCTGCAAAGCTTCCTGGATGGTCGCAGAGTGAAGTTGCATCGATGGATCAAGTTTTGAATTTTGCCAATTTCCAATTTTGAGCCTTTTACGGATGTGGCCCCGCCCACAATGACCTTTGACCTTCCCTTCAGTCGCAAAGACACTCACGTCGTTGGCACTGTGGCCCCGTGGAGCCCGGCGGACACACACATTGGCCCGTCTCTGGGTCACATGACTGGCCCGGCCCGCAGTCGCAGGCGTGGGAGCAGTCGACGCCAAAGAGGCCAGCAGGGCATTCTGGGAAACACACACACACACACACACACACACACACACACACACAGGAGAGTTTTTTCCGGCTCAGTGTGCAGGCGTGCGCTCCCATTGGCTGCCGCAGGCGAGACTCCGCCTACCGTGTTGGCAGGAGGCGCCGTAGAAGCCGGCGGCGCAGCTGCAGGCGCCGCTGACGCGGTCACAGGTGGCGCCGTTGAGGCAGGAGCACCGGTGGACGCAGGCAGGGCCGTAGAGACCCTGTGGACAGGCTAACACACACACACACACACACACACACACACACACACATTTTAATTGGATGTATGTATCTATTAACTGATTGATTGATTGATTGATTGATCTCACCTGTGTGACAGCGAACTCCCGTCCAGCCCCGCCCACAGCGGCACAAGCCGTCGGCCGGGTCACACACGCCGCCGTTCTCACAGCTGCATCTGCTGCTGCACTGCGGGCCGTAGCGCCCCCTAGGGCAGGCTGGGGGAGGGGGGGAGTGGGAGGAGTCAGTGGATTGTTTGTGAAGGCGACGCCCCATTAGAGAGACGGGAAAGTCGTCCGATCTGGCGCTGATACAAGAGAATAATCACACTGCTGCGGCTAATTTACATCTGGGGAGGGAGGGGGGCAATGGGGAGGGGTCAGGGGGGGTAAGTCAGCCCTCTTTGATTCCCACTTGTTTGTTTATTTGCGCCGCTGCCAAACGCAGCGACACAGAACACGGACCAGTGAGCCGCCGCCGCTGCCGCTCTTCAGGTTCCTGTAAACATCCAACCAGAGGACGGAGAACGTCGGAGAACACGAGGGAGGAGGAGGAGGAGGAGGAGGAGGAGGAGGAGGAGGAGAGGAGAGGAGGAGGAGAGGGAGGAGGGAGGACATTTAGCTGCCGTGGAAATCCCCGTCTGCAATCCCGCTGAATTGCTGATAAAAGACGGAGATTACCGGGGGCGGGGGGGGAGTTCCCCAAGAAGAAGAAGAAGAAGAAGAAGAAGAAAAGAAGAAAACTCACGAAAAAAAACAAAAAAAAAAGCCTGTGATCATCAGAGGCCTCACAGGGAAACTTTTGAGTTCCTCGCCTAAAATGTAAAAATACTCCCTCATTTTGGAGGTTATTAGTCCAGGACTCATTAGAGCCGCCGGTTCCCACCGAAGCGTGTCGGGCTCAGAGAGCAGCAGCAGCAGCAGCAGCAGCAGCAGCGTCCAGCCGACTGCTAGCATTTATAGACGATTCTGACCAGCTTTGTGTATGTCGCCACCTTGTGGCCTCGCCGACAGACCTGTTTACGCTCGAGAGCGTCTCGTAAGCAGTCAGTAGCTGCGTTTCCATTAACCCTAGAATTGCGCACAACCTAAGTATCGCAATAACAAACTTGTGATGGAAGCAGCTCCTCTCAAATATGGCTAAAAGGTTTTGACTCTCATGAGGCGGTTTTTCGCAGATATCCACAGAGAGGAATATCGCAAAAGTGTCATGGAAACACTTTTTTCACCGGATGTGACGTACTGGGGTCACGTGACCAGTTCACTTCAAGTGAAAATGACGCGTTATGTTTGGTCGGAGGAGGAGACAGAATATTTTTCTCAAAGAGAAAAATCTAATATACACTGTATATACATCATTAGCGGCACCGTCGACCAAACAAACTTGTTGTTTTTCCTTGTGTGAGCAGCAGGAAGTGGCTACCTTGCTGGCAGGACTGCCCCATCCGACCGGGGCCGCAGTTACACCTCCCAGTGGCCGGGTGGCACTGTCCGTCCTCTCCACAGGAGCACAGCTGAGCGCAGTCCTTCCCAAAGTATCCGCTGGGACATCCTGCAGGTGTGGAAAAAAGTGAGACACAAATATTTATCATTTATTTTTTTAAAGTGACCAAATGGCCCTCTGGCACTTCCTGTTTTATTTCGACTAACTTCCTTGTCTCCGCCCCCTTCTTCTACCGTGTCCTCCTCTTCCTCCTCCCCCCTGGTGTCAGTATTGCTCCCCCCCTGCTGTGCTGCTACAGTTCCATTGATCTGATCTGACCCAGTCTGGTCCAGCTCGGTCCGGCTCGGTTCAACCCGCCCCAGATGACCAATCAGGTCTCCTGACTCACTGGAGCTGCAGTCAGCGCCTATGAACCCAGGAGGGCAGTGGCAGGCGCCGGTCCTGAAGTGGCAGCGGCCGCCGTGGAGGCAGCGGCACCTGGACTTACAGCCCGGCCCGAAGGTCCCCGCCCGGCACCCTGAGGGAGCCAATCAGAGACCAGCAGGTGAGACCAGCAGGTAAAACCAGGTGAAGCACTGTTTGTTGCGTTAAGTCGTCCACTCACGCAGCTGGCAGCCTGGTCCATAGTAACCGGGCATGCAGTTACATTCCCCCGTCACTGGGTGGCACTGTTCCCGGTCAGCTGAACACTGGCACCTCTGGCTGCAGTTCACCCCAAAGGTGCCAGCAGGGCATGCTGGGAAAATGTAAAAAAAAGAAGAAGAAAAAAGGAAAGGAAAAAAGGTTGTGATGTTTTGGAGTTTGGATTATAACAAGGCTTTCTTTTATTATTTATTGTTAATTATGACACAAATAATTCTGCGGTTTTGAGTCTGAATTCTGAATTGTAAAGTGCTTGAAGTCTTCAAGCACTTAAGTGTAAAAAAAAAAAAAAAAAAGCTGTTGAAGTTCACAGACGTTCTGGGAGAAGTGGAACAGAAGTGAGGAGCTGACGGAACCCGGCAGTTAAAACATGGACCTGAACCAAACATCCCTGGAAGGAGCCTGCAGGCGTCAAACTCTCAGAGACACAAATTAAAGGTGAAATATTTTGTCTGTGCATCTTGTTTAAACTGATCAAGGCACCTCAGGCGCCTTATTAGCCGTTAATCTGACACCCTGGTTGGAGGGTTATTATGAAATCTGACCAGATGAACCTTTGTTCAAAGCGGACCAATCAGATTTCTCGTTTTAGCGTCGGCTCCTATAAATGTGAGACCTTCAAAGAGAAATGCCACAGTGTCGTTTTATTATTGTAATATGGTCCAGTGATCAGACTGACCAGCTGCAACATCCACGCCGACACTGTTTAAACTGCAACATCCATGCTGACACTGTTGAAATTAAACTGCAACATCCACACTGACACTGTTTAAACTGCAACATCCACACTGACACTGTTTAAACTGCAACATCCACACTGACACTGTTTAAACTGCAACATCCATGCTGACACTGTTGAAATTGCAACATCCACACTGACACTGTTTAAACTGCAACATCCACGCTGACACTGGAAGGAACAAGAAAACCTTACCTTAAAGTCTGACTCATATCGTTACAGTACAGGGTTGATAAATCATGCTAGCACGCTAGCTAGCGTGCATGATTTTATAGATATATATTATATGATAGCATGCTATAGATCACGGATGTTAATGAGAGATTGTGCGGCTCGTGACAGTTTTCAGAAAAACCCGACAACAACAGTGAAGCTTGCACTATTGCCCGGAGCGCTCACACATGCGGCAGTTTGTGGGAACGGAACTCCTCCACCGCTTCTGATTGGCCTGAACATTCAACACCGCAGAGTGAAAACTGAAACAACGAGGAAAAAAAAATAAAGAAGAAAAAGAAAAACCTTCCCCCGTGGCCCTGAAAGCCCGATGGAGCGTCGGCGACATTCTTTCACACGGCAGCTTTCAGCGCACGTTTGCACTCAGCACACTGACCAGCAGCCAGACACCCTCTGGCCCGGGGGGGCGGAGCCAAGCCAGCAAGATGAAACTGAGAGGCTGAACATGTTTCTGGGGTCCAGAGCGCCTCAGACAGTCAACCAGCCAGTCAGCCAGTAAATCAGTCAGTCAGACAGTCTGTAAGACAAACAGTCAGTCAGTAGGATAGTCAGTCAGTTAGTCAGCCAGTCAGTCAGTCAGTCTGTAAGACAGTCAGTAAGACAGTCAGTAAGATTGTCAGTAAGACAGTCAGCCAGTCAGTCAGTCAGTCTGTAAGACAGTCAGTCAACCAGTAAAACAGTAGACAGTCAGTCAGTAAGACAGTCAGCCAGTCAGTCAGTCTGTAAGACAGTCAGTCAGTTAGACAGCGAGCCAGTCAGTCAGTCTGTAAGACGGTCAGTCAGTAAGACAGTCAGTAAGACAGTCAGTAAGACAGTCAGTAAGATTGTCAGTAAGACAGTCAGTCAGTAAGACAGTCAGCCAGTCAGTCAGTCAGTCTGTAAGACAGTCAGTCAACCAGTAAAACAGTAGACAGTCAGTCAGTTAGACAGCGAGCCAGTCAGTCAGTCTGTAAGACAGTCAGTAAGACGGTCAGTCAGTCAGTCAGTAAGACAGTCAGTAAGACAGTCAGTCAGTCAGTGATAGGAACAGTCCTCCAGACTAAAGAGGTAATTACAGCGTGTTGCCTTCCAACAGACTCTTATCCGCTGCCGCCCAGACAAAAACAATGCCTTCTGTTTTTCTTGGCAACCAGTGTGTAACATTTATCAGATGTCTGGTGGGGGAGGGGCCAGGGGAGGGGGAGTCGGGGGGTCCAGGAGGACAGGAGGAATGACAGAATGCACTTCCTGGAATGGATCGAATGGAAATCTTGCCCCAGAGGACTAGAAAAAAAAGATAAATTCCACAGTTTAATCAGTATTAACTGGGCGCCGCCGTCGCCGCCGTAGGCCAATCAGCTCGCGGCCCCGACGCCGTCAACACATGGCTGCTGCATGTCTGGAGGCGTGCGGCAGCAGGGCCGCCAGCCACAGCTTTGTCGGTGGCACAGCACCTTTCGTCCACTCTGCGTAAAGATCACTGGCGTATCGATCCAAGTAACGATACCAAGTAACGATACCAAGGTGAGTATCAGTACCGGGTCGATACCTGCGTGATGAGAACCCTAATTTACTGTTGCAGTTTCTTCAACTTGACTTTATTTTTCGTAAATATCCGCGTGTAACAGAGTAGTGTTTTGTTGTTGTTTTTTTCTTTTCTTTTTTTTGCACTTTTTTCTCAAACGACTGTTTGTAGTAAAGGGGGGATCATTTTCATTTATGTACTGTTAAATTGTTTTGTCTTGAGGAAGTATTATTTGGCTGTTATGATTGGTTTTTTTTTTTACCATGATTGTCATCAACTAACTAAAGGCAAATTCACAAAATTGTTCAATGATCAGATGGTATTCAGAGTGAAAAAATCTAATATTTTTGTATGTGCATTTCAGGTTTTACCGCCGCAGGGACTCAGGGGGCAGTCTGGTGAGTTTTTTTTTTAAATTGTTACATTTTTCTTCCTTTTTTTAAATGCAAAAACCCTGTAGTTTGAGAGTTTTGCTGTTGCTGCCACATTTAAGGGCATGTAGAAGGAAGGTTGCGGGTTTGATTCCCACATCGGAACCTTTGCGACTCATTTTCATTACTGACGTCTGTCCTTCCCACTTTGACCTTCCAAAACATTTTTGTGTGTGTGCTCACTTTTTGCATCACAAATTCAGGTTGTAGCTGGCAGTGTGAAGAGTTTTCATGTTGCTGCTGCTGCTGCTGCTGCTGCTGCTGCTGCTGCTGCTGCTGCTGCTGCTACTGCCATGGTCACACCTGGCTCCGCTCTGACACTCCCACCCACGCAAACCACACACACATCATAATGGTGGGGAAACACGCTGAGCGCTTGCACACACACACACACACACACACACACACACACACACACACACTGTTAGAGTCAGGCGGCCGCTAATGATCGGAGGTCCCGGGGATGACCGAGGAGAGAGAGAGAGAGAGAGAAAAAAGGAGAAAAGCGCTAATGACAGAGGTGCATCATGAAGTCACGCCCGCTGGCCCGGCGGCGGCTTTCTGCTGACGCTGAATGTGGCAGCCGCCACCGCCGCAAAGTGGCAGCTGGCAGCGTGGAGGAAGGTCTGGGGGTGGGCCAGCGGGACGACAGACTGGGAGCTTTTTAGTGGACGTTTGACTGGAACCAGTAAAATCAAATGAAAAAGCTCATAGCGAAGGTGCACTTCTTCTTCCATCCATGCAGGGGGCGCTCTCCCCTGTCCTTCCTCTGTCCAAAACATCAAAAAAAAATGTACAAAAAAAGAAATGTCATGTCCAAAACTCAGAGTGAAGTGGATGCGCTTCTCCAAGAGAGAGAGGCTACCGTGCTACTGCTACTTCCATCCATCCAGGGGGCGCTGTCCCCTCTTCCCATTCTCCTCCTCCCGCCTTCCCCATCCAAAAACCAGAGAAAAAAACAACAAAAAAAGTCCCTGGCAAACGTCTCGCAGGCAGAAGGTAATTGTTCACAAACACACTGCCTCCCTCCCTCACACCCCGTTTTAATGATGTGGCTTCCATTACCCAGAATGCAGCGCGGTCCTGCCCAGCCGGCGGTGTGCAGGCGGCTCCTGTGATGTGGCGGCGGCGGCGGGCGGCGTTCCCGCGCTCACACATCTGGCCACAGTCAGCGGCTGTAAAAGTCGCCGCCACAGAGGCCGGGCGAGCAAGCGAGCGAGTGCCGAGGTAAACACACCCGAAATTGGGGTGGCGGTGGGGGGGTGGGCGGGGCTTGTTTCTGCGCCATCTCGCGGCATTTAGCTACGGTCGTAGCCATTGGCTATACTAATCGCTAATCAGGCTGGCTAATCTGGCTGTCGAGCCGTTACACCACGAAGCGACGTCATCAGACAACACCTGCCGAGTCCCCAGGACACACACACACACACACACAGACACACACACACACACACACACACACACACACACACACACACACATACACAGCTACTGGATCAGAGTCGTCAGCATCTCCCCCAGGGGGCGGAGCCTTTTCCCAGCGGCTGCATGTAACTGTTGTCAGCAGCCGCGATGATGTGCAGAGTTTTTTTTCTGACGGTTGCAGTTCAGGATCACACACACAGTCGTGGTTTCAAAAAATTACATCAAAAAAAAATCTGTAGGGAAAAAACAGTGTTTTCCTGGAAATGTTGCATTTGGTGGCTGGGTGGTTAGCGCCGCCGTCCAGCAGGGCAGTAGGTCCCGGGTTCGAATCTGGGCCGAGGGGCCTCAGTGTGGAGAACCCTGCAGGTTCTGCCAGGGTAGCCACGGTGGTTCTGGAGTTCTGGAGCGTCTGGACCTGCTGATGCTGAGGCTGCGTTCACACCAGATCAGGATCAGGAAGTGATGTCATCACAGCGAGGGGGGGGGGGGGGGGGGGTCACTTGAGTGGCTGCAAAAATCCACCACAGCCTCTAATAAACTGGTCTTACTGAGAACCACAGCACTGGTCCTGGTCCCTGGTCTCTGGTCCCTGGTCCTGGTCCTAGTCCTTGTCCTTGTCCTGGTCCTGGTCCTGGTCCCTGGCTCTGGTCCCTGGATCCTGGATCCTGGATCCTGGTCCTGGTCCTGGTCCTTGTCCCTGCTCCTGGTCCTTGTCCCTGGCCCTGATCCTGGATCCTGGTCTTGGCCCTGGTTCTGGTTCTGGCTTTGGTCCTGGTCCAGGTCTTGGCTCTGGTTCTGGATATTGATCCAGGTTCCTGGTCCTGGTCCAGGTCTTAGCTCTGGCTCTGGTCCCGGTCCTGTTGGACCACTGGGACAAGATTGAGCTGGTCTCCAGTCTTGGACTGGGGATGAGGGCGGAGCCTGGAAAGTTCCAGCTGTCCTTCAAAGAAGAAACTGACCCTGAACTTTGACCTTCTGACGCACTGACAGAAGGTTTTTCGTTTTTCCCACGTCACCACGACTTGCGGTTAGAGAACAGTTACAGTTACAGCTCCAGCTCCATCTCCATCTCCTGCTCCAGCTCATGCTCCAGCTCCAGTCTCCTGCTCCAGCTCCAGCTCCAGCTCCTGTCTCCTGCTCCATCTCCAGCTCCAGCTCCAGCTCCAGCTCCTGCTCCAGCTCCAGCTCCAGCTCCAGTCTCCATCTCCATCTCCAGCTCCAGCTCCAGCTCCAGCTCCAGCTCCAGCTCCATCACCTTTCATTTTCACTGACTCAGGAAAAGGAACAGACCATGTTGGCATCGCCAGCCACAAATTAGCCGCCTCGGCGGTTTGATGTGTGTTCCGAACACCAGAGGGCGTCGCCCCGCATCACTCTCTCCTGCCCCGCCTCCAGCTGAGGGCGCTGTGTTGCACCGTCGCCATGACAACGCGTTTAAAATAAGACTTGGTGGGGAAAAAAAGGCCCGAAATCGATGACAAGCGGCGATAAAGCGTCCAGGTGAAGGATGTTCCTCCTTAACGAGCTCCTCATACCAGACACACTAATCACCTCAACATGTCTGAGCGCTTCACACACACACACACACACACACACACACACACACACACAGTTTACTGCAGCCCACATGCTCCCTGTTCAGAGAGGACACTCTAACTCCCTCTGCACGGCTCCTAACTGCTCTGAGACTGTTTGTTTACGCCAGCAGGGGGCGCCGTGCTCAGCCATCCATCACGCTGCCTTGGCACTGTGCTTACAAGGTGTCTGAGAGCTCTGAGGAGGAGCTCGTCTCTCCCGGAGTCTTTGTTTAACACACACACACACACACACACACACACACACACACACAGATACACGCCGTGCTGTCGCTGAGAGACTCTCTACGTCTCTTGGCTAAATGAGCCCCTTCAGACGGAGGGATTACTTCCAGATCTCCTGCTTGTGTAAGAGGCTGCTGCTGCTGCTGCTGCTGCTGCTGCTGCTGCTGCTGCTGCTGCTCGTCTGTGCCATAAAGCAGCGGCAGCTCCTGGACCACACAGCACCACAAGACCGGGCTGGTAGACTGGAGACAGAGCAGCAGCAGTGAGAAGCTCCGCCGACAATGCAGATGTTCTCTGAGATCAGCGACAGACGACAGACGGACGTACAGACAGACAGACAGACAGACAGACAGACAGACAGACCTGCTGCGGCTCTGAAATAGAACGGGAGTCGGCCCACCTGGAGGCCGACGATCCTCTTTGTCTCCTTCCATTAGGAGGAGGGGGTGGAGGAGGAGGTCTGCTCCTCGTCACGGAGCTGGGCCTCCTCCTCCTCCTCCTCCTGACAGCTCCCGGAGGAAGAGGAAAAGGAGGAGAATGAAGAGGAAGACGGGGTAAAGGAGGTGGAGGAGGACGGGGAGAGGGAGGAAGAAGAAGAGGAGGAGGAGGTGGTGGAGGAGGTCTGCTACTCGTCACGGAGCTGGGCCTCCTCCTGACAGTTCCTGGAGGAGGAGGGTGGGTGAGGAAGAGGAGGGTAACAAGAAGAAGGAGGAGGAGGAGGAGGAAGCGAGGTAGTCGGAGGAGAAAGATCAAGACATGCACTCTGTCTTTCCAATCTCTCTGTGATGTCACAAAGGGTCTCTCTCGAGCCAGGTGTTTGACTCGCCCCCATCCCTCCTCCCTCCTCCCCTATCACTGCGTCACTTTGCGCAGGAGGCTGTAAACAGAGCGATAAACTCAGTCCTCTGGACACCCAGTGAGGTTTGAAACGCTGCACTATCAGCCAGACTGTGTTCAAGAGTCTGGTTAGGAGAGAAGTCTGCAGCACGCTGATGAATCACCGGCCTCTGATTGGACCAGGTGGTCTGGAGAGAAACCATAGAGTGTCCTGCAGCGCCCTCTAGCGTTGGAAGAAAAAAGGCAAGACGCTGCCTTGCTGAAGGTTTTCCCAACAGGTCTGTCTGTCTGTCTGTCTGTCTGTCTGTCTGCCTGACGACCGCAGCGTGGCGGCAAAGAGCCGCCCGGACTGTGAAGCAGCAGCAGCACCACTAGATGGCAGCATTCAACCTTGGAAGCCACTGCCTACACTACAGTGACGGTGGGGAAATTAATCTCAACACACACACACTTTAAAAACGACAGGAAAGCAAAGCTGTGGCCGATAGCGAGTGTAACATTATTATTATTATTATTATTATTATTATTATTATTATTATTATTGACGAGGTCACCTGGAGATGTTCCAACCTCATGATTTCTATTATCGTTATTATCACTCTACAGACTCACCTGTCTGGCAGCGCTGACCTTTGAACCCTGGCGTGCAGTCGCACAAACCGCTCTGCTTGTTGCACGATCCTCCGTTCTCACAATGGGGACAGGACGAGCCGCACTCCAACCCCCACAATCCATCAGGGCAGTCTGCAGAGCAGCCAGTACATTAGAAAAACACACACACACACACACGCACACACAATCCGTCTCCCTGGGACCAAATGCAGCGTGTTGTGTTTCATTTTGTCTAGTCGACTTCGACACCTTGTTGACACGAGGCTCCAGTTTTCCCAGCAGGACACAGGCATCGTCCCGTCGCTGGGTCACATGACGCTCCTCCACACTCACAGGGCAGGCGGCAGTTTTCACCGTAGCTCCCTGAAGGGCAGGCTGGGCAACACACACACACACACACCTTGTTTGTTTCAACATTCCAGTGGATCACTGTCAAATGATTAACGATTCCCCCCCCCAAAAAAAAAACCTCTCCAAAAATCTCTCGTGTGTTTTTTAGCCCTCTGTTTGCTGCCTCCTGCTGAAACTGATGCATTACCAAAAAACAGGGGCATTCTCAGAGCGGGCGGAGAAAAGACCTGGTATTGTGGTCACTCGCTAGAGGGTGGGTCCAGGTATGCCCTTTGTGACATCACAGAGGGCCAACAATTTTTTTTTTTGTCAACATGACAATTTTTTTTCCTCCAATTTTGTTGATAAACGTGAAGAGGGTTTGTGGAAAAATTGTCAAAAAATAAAAAAAAACCACAGCCATCTTCAGTCACTCACACCTGTGCAGACAGAGCGGGTGGCTCAATTCTCTCCATTCTCCAATAGGAGCAGAGGAGGAAGGAAAGGAGGCGGGGCTTTTATTGGGGGTCCTTGGTGCAAGGATAATCATATTGATTATCCGCACCAGAGGAAACAGTTTACTTTACACCACGTGTTGCGTCTGTGGATAACACAAAGCTCAGCTCCAGAGCCATTTCTCAAGAATTGAAAGACCTTCAAGCGATAAAACAGTTGGTGGCGCTGTTGCAGGTGTGGCCGGCTCGACACACTGTGTGCACTCCCTCACCCAGGTCACACTCCTCCCCGCCGAGGCCTGCGGGACACCTCCTCCGGCCGCACTCGCCCGTCCTGGGGTCACATGACCCTCCACCTGGACAGTCACATGACTGCTGGCAGCCGGCGCCAAAGGAGCCCGGCGAGCACTCTGCATCGGGGGACGTGCACGTAAACACACACACACACACACAGACAGACACACACACCAGGGGAAGGAAACTCAGAAACAAGAACAAATAATCATCGGAAGAGAGAAACTGGGAGGTTTTTTTTCCCTCCCTCAGCTGCAGCTGCGGCCGAGGAAGAGTTGGGGGAGGGTGGCGGTCCAACCTGGAGCGGCGCCGGGCTGTGATTGGACGCAGCCCAGCGACGCTCCGGTGTGGCTCCTTCCCGGGAAGCGCCCCTCACCTTCCTGGCAGCGGGAGCCCCGGTATGCAGGCCGGCAGACGCAGCTCCCCGTCCTCGGGTCGCAGCCAGCGGAATGTTCCCGCACGCAGGCGCATTCCTGGGAACAGCCAGCGCCGTGCGTCCACTTGGGACAGGCTGCAGCGGGTGGGGGAGGGGTTGGTGTTGGTGGGAGGGGCAGAAAGCAGGAAAAAAAAAAAAGCCGACATGCTGTTAGGAGATGCACAGAAGGCTTTGATTTTGATTTCATTTTCCGGCTGCAAAAAACTGACGCGAGCGAAAATGTTTGTTCGTCGAGGAGGCATCAAACAAAAAAAAAAAGTTTAAATCAAACACTCAAGGGGTCACGTACAGTTCAGTGGAGGCCCAATGACCCCGCCCACCTACTGTGTTATCACGAGGATTATCCAACTTCCTGCTGTGTTTTTTTTTCTCCCCTCTCCCCCACAGTTCTACGGTGGATCCGAGGTTCCTCCTGCAGGAGCTGCACATCGGCCGTGACCATACTGGAGGAAATCAGCCCGTCCGAGAATGGCTGGGCGGTGAAAACACGGAGCTCCACCCTGATGTTGCTGCTGCTGCCTCTACAGCTGCAGGCTCTGGTTACACCCTCCCAACGTCACCGAGACCCACCGACCGACCGACAGAAGCAGATCAAGTCCTTCCTCCTGATCAGCCTGCAGCTCCGAGAGCACCGAGGATCGAGAAGAAGAAGAAGCAGAAGAAGAAGGCTGAGGATCAGGAGCTGCAGAGACTCGACACCATGTCCATCCGGAGGCTGTGGAGCAACCCCAAGGCGGCCGGCGAGGTGCAGGTGGTGACGGAGGAGCTGAGGAACCTCTACCACAAGCGGCTGCTGCCCATCGAGAAGCACTGCAGCTTCCACCACTTCCACTCTCCCGCCTACCAGGACGCCGACTTTGACAGCAGGCCCATGGTGCTGGTGATGGGCCAGTACTCCACTGGGAAGACCACCTTCATCAGGTGAGCGTCCAGAACATAACCTTCCATCCTTCCCTCCCCCAGCAGATGTCCTGCATGGGTCCAATTTTCAAGATCCGACCTGACCTGACGACCCGGGGTCGTGCAAACCCACACCCGAACTGCAAACTAACACATCAGGACAATTAGTACCGCAACCTGGGCATATTATAGGATGTATTAGATACCAGACTGGCAATATGGCAGTGCAGCGATTCTTATCCAGTGGCCACTCGAGGTACTGCAGCCAAAAAATAATTAAAAAACATTTTCCCCCATTACACCGCAATACAAAAAGAAACACAGTGCACTGCATCTCAACTCGTTCTGATTGGCTGATGCGTCCCGGTGCATCATGGGAGTTACAGAGGCATGATGGGAAGTGCTGCATGCTCTATCGGGGCTGCGTGATGCGGAAGCCAAAAGCATTGGGTGAGCAGCTACATTGAAATGGATGAGAGCCGTACTGGGTCCGACCCGTTGAAACAGGACCACTAACCCGGAATTTAACGTCATCGATTTGGGTCGTATTGGCTGAATATCGATCAGCATATGGCCACAGTGAAGGTGCCAGTGGGGCACCAGGGCTTCACCCGGATGAAGCAGCTCCAACCCCCTCCCCTGCCCATGCAGGTGTGTGGCTCCACCCACTTCCCCTCTGTGCTCCTACCCAGGTGTTGCAGTACTGGTGGTTGGTCTTGGTCTCCAGACCACTTTTTAAGGGTCTTGTCTCGGTCTCGGACCGGACGGACTTCGGATTTTTGATGAAGACTGGTGGAGACTCTGCCAACACTACAATGACACGATAATAAAAGAATAATTAATAATTAAAAAGATCATTAAATGATGCCTTGGTGAAAAGAGATGTTGTTCCTCCATTTAGAAGCAAACTTGAATTTAAAAAAGATACTGGTCATTTTTTTCTCTTTTGTTGTTTTTCTTTGATGTATAAAGTCCTGGTCTGGTCTGGTCTCCATCTCGATACTCTCTGGTCTTGATAATGTCGTTGTCACTACCAGGTACCTCCTGGAGGAGGACTTCCCCGGCAGCAGGGTGGGACCCGAGCCCACCACCGACTGCTTCACCGCCGTCATGCACGGCCGCACCCAGGCCGTCATACCGGGGAACGCCCTCACCATGGACCCCAGGAAGCCCTTCCGCAACCTGGACCCCTTCGGGAACGCCTTCCTCAACAGGTGAGCCCGGGTCTGGAGGTCAGAGGTCAGCGGAGGTCAGCGTCTCTGTAGCTCTCAGGTCTTTTTGCAGGTTCCAGTGTGTCCAGATGCCCAACAAACTCCTGGAACAGATCAGCATCATCGACACGCCGGGGATCCTGACGGCGGCCAAGAGGAAACTGAGTCGAGGTGAAGCTCCGCCTCTTTTAGACACACACACACACACTCACGTCCCAGACCATGTTTTTTATTAAGTCCAACATTCCAGTGGAGTGGCGTCACATGATTAACGATACACCCAAAACCCCAGAACTCTACAAAACTCTCCAGCATGTTTTTTTTAGCCCTGTGTTTGCAGCCTCCTGCTAAAAGTGATGCATTTCCATGTGTTTGGAAGAGGCGGAGGGGAGAAATAGGAAATCTCAAAGGGGGTGGAGCCAAGACGTGGTGTTGGGCTGGGGTTGGGGATGCCCTTTGTGACATCACGGAGGGCCAATTTTTTATATCATTATTATGTTGTTGTTTTTTGTTTTTTTTGTCAGCACAAACAGTGGAGCAGCCGCGACAGAAACGCTGCTTCCTGCTAGAGAATCTTGTGCAATCTGGGACCTTTTTTCATAAAAAGCTGTCAGGAGGATCCAAACTTCTGGCTGCAATAAAACTCTGGCGCTGCGTCGGAGATGATGTCATATCATCACATTGTGTTGTGTTTGGGCGGAGACGAGCTCTCGGCTTTATGGACGCATTAATCTCAGGGTGGAACCACCGAGGGACCTGCTGAACCTTCTCATGGTGGAGCAGAGGAATGAAAACCTCCTTGTTCTCCAGTTTCTCCTCCTCCTAAACCTCTTTCTCCTCCCCCTACTTCTCCTCCTCCTCTTTCTATACCTCCACCACTGCCTCCTCCTCTGCTACCTCTTCCTCCTCCTCCTCCTCTCTCTCCACCCCTTCCTCCTACCCCCTCATCATCATCATCTTTTCTCCTCCTCCTCCTTCTCCTCCTCCTCCTCTTCCTACCCCACCTCCTCCTACTCCTCTTCCTCCTCTTCCTTCACCCCATCTAATCCCACTCCTCCTCTCCCTCCTCAATCTCCTCCTGTTCCTATCCCTCCTCCTTCTCCCCCTCCTCCTCTTTCTATACCTCCACCACTGCTTCCTCCTCCTCCTCCTCTCTCTCCACCCCTTCCTCCTACCCCCTCATCATCATCATCTTTTTCTCCTCCTCCTCCTCCTCCACTCGTCCTTCCCCCTTCTCCTCTTCCTCCTCCTCTCCTTCCTCCTCTCTCTCCTCCTCCCCTCCTTTCTCCCCCTCCTCCCCAGGCTACGACCTGCCGGCGGTGCTGCGCTGGTTCGCCGAGCGTGTGGACCGGATCATCCTGCTCTTCGACGCCCACAAGCTGGAGTTCTCCGACGAGCTGAGTCGGGCCTTCGGCGCCCTGCAGGGCTTCGAGGACAAGCTGCGGGTGGTGCTGAACAAGGCCGACCGCGTGGACTCGCAGCAGCTGATGAGGGTGTACGGCTCCCTCATGTGGTCGCTGGGCAAAGTGTTCCGCACGCCCGAGATCCTGCGGGTATTCGTGGGGTCGCTGTGGGCGGAGCCGCGGCTGCAGTGCGACCACTACCAGCTGATCGAGCTGGAGGAGGAGGACCTGCTGGGCGACCTGAGGAACCTGCCGCGCAACGCTGCCCTGCGCAAGCTCAACGACCTGGTGAAGAGGGCCAGACTCGTGCGGGTGAGGACTTCCCCAAAAAAAAGAAAAGAAAGAAAGAAAGAAAGAAAGAAAGAAAGAAAAGCAGGCCAGGTGATGGATGATTGACGGCTCTGCTCCTCCTCCAGGCCCACGCCCACATCGTCAGCTACCTGAAGCAGGAGATGCCCACCATCTTCTGCAAGGACAGCAAGAAGCACAACTTGATCTACGAGCTGCCGGTGATCTTCACCAGGATCCAGCAGCAGCACCAGGTGCCGGCCGGGGACTTCCCAGACTGCACCAAGATGCAGGTGAGGCCGCTCGGAGTCCAGTGGAGCCGGGAGATCAGTTCTCAGTAATTTGTTCTTCCCTCTGCAAACGTGGAGCCAGTTCACGGAGCAGTCCTTCAGATTGTCGGTCATTCTGAAGTACTGGCCAAATTTCACTGGGCAAAATTTGAGCTCAGACTTGATGGTCTGACACCGTTTTCATGTTTGAAAAGGCTGTCGGAGGTGGAGGGAGGTTTTTCTGCCGAATCTGGGGAATTTCATTCCTGCAAATATTTATTCCAGGAGAAACTCTTGAGTCAAGACTTCTCAAAGTTCAAGACGCTGAAGCCCGGCCTGATGGCCTCGCTGGACAAACTCCTGTCCAGCGACATCGCCAGCCTGGTGCCGCTGCTGCAGCAGCAGCAGCAGGAGGAGGAGCTGCGGAGGAAGTCGCTGCCGGGCGTGTTGGACGGCGGCTTCCTGGAGAGCTTCCGGCCGGACCAGTGCAGGCGGGACCCCTTCAGGGAGCCGGGCCAGGACGAGGCCGAGCGCGGCCAGGAGTGGGCGGTGCAGCGGCTCAAGCCCAAGTACGACGAGATCTTCTACAACCTGAGTCCCAGCGGCGGGAAGCTGAGCGGCAACAAGGTGCGGCAGTGGATGCTGAGCACGCTGCTGCCCAGCTCGGTGCTGGCGCAGGTGTGGCGCCTCTCCGACGTGGACGGCGACGGCATGCTGGACAACGAGGAGTTCGCCTTGGCCGTGCACCTGATCGAGGGCAAGCTGGAGGGTCACTGGCTGCCCCGGCAGCTGCCCTCCCACCTGGTGCCGCCCTCCAAGCGTCTGAGCGGCGACCAGCAGTGAGCCGGTGCACCAGCGACAAGCGTCTTTACCCCCACTTCACACAAAAAGCGTCTGAGGTGCGTCCGCAGTGAGTGCGCCCGCGCTGCCCCCTGGTGGCATGAACCTGCCGTGCCGCAGACGCTTTTGGTGCAAACTGGGGGTCGGCTGTTGTCGCATCAACGTGCAGGAAAATTCCCTGAAATCCTCTGAATTTACCCCATGTATCCGTCTGATGAAGAGATTTCAGTCAACAAAGACATCACAGGGAACCCTGACTTTGTCCTTCACATTCAAGCTATGACTGATCAGTGGTGTGGCCACGCCCCCTTAGGATCCAATATAGCGTTCCAGAGTTGCACTACCCCCCAAAAAGTCCACCAATTTGAAACAACTTCCTGGTTGCTACCTCATCGTGCGGCTCCCATACAGCATGTGCCGGTAGTAGCTGCGTTTCAATGACAGTTTTTCGCAAAATAAAAGCGATATTTCTAAATTTCGACAAAGTACAACTGCGATTTTCAGGTGTTTCCGTTGAATGGTGTGAGACGCATAAGCCGTGAAAATCTCGTCAAATCTCGTCCCGGATGGAGGTACAAAACAATTTTGCCATAAATCTGCATTTCCATGTTGTTTGCTGTCAAGAACGGTTGTTATATTTGCCTCCATTTGGATACGTATGAAAAACCACCTCATGAGAGCGTCAAAACCTTTTAGCCATGTTTGAGCGGTTTTTCCCAGTTTAGCTGTTTCCATCACTAGTCTTTATTGCCATATTTAGGTTTTGCACAATGCTAGGGGCGATGGAAACGCAGCTGCTGTCGCTTCCCATCACGCCTCTTTAAGACGGGTGACGCGTTAGGACGAAACAGCCAATCAGAACAAGCCGAGACACATCCTGTAACGTGCCAGGACATCATGCCAGGAATATGAAAACTCTTTTCTGGGGAATTGCTGACCTTTCTGAAGGTCCAGGACTTAAAAATCCACAACAGAAAGATTTGTTATGAACCGTGTTGAAGGTCAAAGGTCGTCCTGTCAGCCATTTTACAGCCCATTATTTTTGTATTGCAGTCTTATGGGGTAAAAATCCAGTTCTTATAGCACGTCCATGAGTGTGAGTGCGAGACAGAGGCCTCCTGGTGGCCAAAGGGCGGCAGTACAACCCTTAAGTATTTTTCTTTTTAAAAAAAAAATGCTATGTGTTGGGCGGCAGGGATATTTCAGAGGGTGATGTCTGTACATTATCATAATGGCAAAATTACAGACTGCAACTGTTTTTGTTGCATCATAATTGCATGTAAATTTTTTATCAAGTGGTGAAAAATTTCAGAACTATTAAATGTACAAGTTGTTTCTCAGTGTCGTCACTCGTTCACAACTGTTTATTTTAATCACATAAACCCTTTTTCTAAGAAAAACAAACTTGCCAACACATTCACATGTGCTACAATACGCTAAAAAGAAAAAGACAATCAGGTTGCAACTCACGCAGGTGGCAGAAACGACCGTAGAGCCCCGGGGTGCAGATGCAGCCTCCGTACAGACGGTGGCAGCGTCCGTCGTTGGGGCAGCTGCACTTCCTCCTGCAGTTTGACCCAAAGTAACCCCGGGGGCATCCTGTGGAGCCACGGAGAGAGAGCACACTTCACTGCGCTGCACTGCCACGGTCTGTGTGTGTGTGTGTGTGTGTGTGTCTACCTTCCTGGCAGAGCGGGCCCTCCACCCCAGGTGGACACACACACTTCCCGGTCACAGGTTCACACGAGCCTCCGTTCTGACAGCGACACAGGCTGTTGCAGGACGTCCCGAAGGTTCCCATTGGACAGGCTGAGGTGGAGGGTGAGGGGGGGGGCAGACAGAATGAGGAGGGGCCCCTTGCACGCTGTTTTTGTTTCAGACAGTTTAGATTTTTTTTTCAATCAACAAGTTCCTGCAAACACTTCAGTCTTATTTTTTTTTTTCGTCTTCAACACTTTACCTCCCCCTGCTGATCAAGCAAACTAAATGCATCGTCTGGCATATTGTCTCATACACTCTGCACTCAACACAAAGTATATCAACTGTTTCCCTTGTTGGTGTGAACGTCTGTAAAGTCATTTAAAGTTTTTCAATCTGAGCTGGAGGCAGCAACGGCGCCCCCTGCTGGAAGCTCTGCCATTGCTGCTGCTGCTGCTCACTGACTTTGGTTGCAGACGAGGCCGGACCACCCGGGCCGACAGTGGCAGCGGTCCTTCTGCTCGCCACACACCCCGTTGACGCAGTCGTCACATCTCAGACTGCAGTCGTCCCCGAAGGAGCCGTTCAGACACACTGGAGGAGAAACATCAGCCGCACTGGTCACACTGGCCTGTCACAGTGTGTGTGTGTGTGTGTGTGTGTGTGTGTGTGTGTGTGTGTGTGTGTGTGTGTGTGTCAGACATGGGAACTTTCTACTATTTAGATTGGAAAAACATGCGGGTTGTGTTGAAAAGTATTTAAAAGACAGAAATTCTGTTCAAAGTCATTGACTGATTATTATTGCTATTATTTATTGACTCTACTTGTTTTACTTTTAGCAGAGTATTTTCTTTTCTCATAGTAAGTATTTATACTTCTACCGAAGTACTGAATGTGAATACTTTTACCACCTCCGTTGTGTGTGTACCTATGTTGTTGCTGTTGTGGCTGCTGCTGAGTCTGAGTTCCCCCCGACGTTCCCTCTGGATCTCGTGATCTCCACCATCATCGTCGTCATCATCACCTTCGTCGTGGTCATGGTGCCTGCGATCGTGTCGGAAGTGCAGAGCTGCTGTGTGGAGCAGCAGGTCAGGCAACCTGAGGAGCTCCTCCTGCTCCTCTTCCTCCACCTCCTCCTCCTCCTCTTCTTCTCCTTCCTCTTCTGGCTGAGCGCCATACAGAGCTGAACACACACACACACACACACACACACACACACACACACACACACCAGTGAGTGTTGGTAGGACCTCTGTGGTCCTGCTGCTCCCTGGTGGTCGGAGGTGGAAGGACTCACGGATGCAGGAGCGCTGGTTGCCAGCCAGACGGAAGCCCATCCTGCAGAAACACTCGTAGCTCCCCGCCGTGTTGATGCAGCCGTGGTCGCAGCCGGAGGTCTCGGCCAGACACTCGTCCACGTCTGGTGAACAACACACACACACACTCAACAAGGTTCGATTTCAGTTGAATGCAGGCAGACTTCCTAGATTATTTAGAACAGATGATGAAGCTAATTTCCATCTCCGGTCCTCTTACACTGAATCAGGCAAATACAGGAACGAAGGACAAATCAGAAAGTTACACAGTACATTGTGAATTATTCTGTGGGTTCGAGTACCGGAAATTCAACACACATATTACATTAATATTATCTGATGTATAATAACGGAGGAGTTTAGTAACGACACTGTTTGTTTTTGGTTCAGACAGGAGCAGGAGGGGCTTCCCAGCAGCAGCAGCAGCAGCAGCAGCAGCAGCAGCAGCAGCAGCCTGACTGGACCAGCAGAACCAGGAGAACCGGGAAGTTCTCCCGATCCACAGTGTTGGTTGTGAGACTCACCGTCGCAGCCGCAGCCGTCGGCGCTGAGTGTGTGTCCACGGCGGCAGCTGCACTCGTACCCGCCGGGGTAGTTGAGGCAGCGGTGACTGCAGCAGGACTCCCCACTGAAGCACTCGTCACTGTCTGAGAGGAGGGAGACAGAGATACAGTGGAGACACACTGAGGTAACAGCTGCTGTGTGTGTGTGTGTGTGTGTGTGTGTGTGTGTGTCGTACCCTCGCAGGTCTTCCTGTCCTGGTGCAGCTGGTAGCCGCGGCGGCAGGAGCAGAGCGGTCCGCCAGCGGAGTGGCGGCAGACGTGGGAGCAGCCGCCGTTGTTCCTCTCGCAGCTGTTGATGATCTCCATCTCAATACCTGCGGGGGGCGGAGCCAGGGGAAGGCGGAGCCAGACAGAGAGAGACGCACAGGTAAGCAGCGTTGCCAACAGTTCCAGTATCCTCCTCAGCACCCTCATCCTCGAGGTCGCTAGACGAGGTCATCAACTGATTTGCATAATTGTTCACGCGCATGTCAGTCGTTGCGTTTCCATGGCAGTTCTTCGCAAAATAAAAGCGATATTTCTGAAATTTCGACAAAGCACAATTGCGATTTGCAGGTGTTTCCATTGAATGGTGTGAGGAGCATAAGCTGTAATTCTGGTCAGATCTCCTCCCGCGAGACCCCACTTTGAAGAGGATGGAGGTGCAGGGCGGGGCCACTGGGCTGGGGGCGGGGCCACTGGGTTGGGGGCGGGCCCACTCACGGTAGCACTGCTTGCCGTCGGCGCCGAGCTCGAAGCCTGGGTGACACACGCAGCTGAAGGATCCCGGCGTGTTGACGCAGCCGTGGGAGCATCGGGCACCGTCCGAGCTGCTGCACTCATCCACATCTGCATGACAAACACACACACACACACACACACACACACACACACACACACACACACACACACACACACTGGTTGAGTCTCAGCAGGACAAACTGAAGGAACTTCAGCCACTTTTTGGCTCGTGAGTTTCAATGAATCTAAACTTTTGTTTCTCTATGAGTCTGAAATGTTCACGTGCACGCCTGTCATGTGAGGCCTGTCATGTGACGCCTGTCATGTGACGCCTCACCATCGCAGCTCTTCCGGTCGTCAGCGAGGATGAAACCGGGCCGACAGCTGCAGCGAACTGGACCTTCGCCGTCCCAGTGGCACAGCTGGACACAGTCCCCATTACTGCTCCCACAGGGGTCCCTTCCTGCCACACAAACCAACACACACACACACACACACACACACACACATACACACACACATACAGTCAGCCGTGCAGCTGATCCTTTCACATCGTCTCCGATCTGAACTCTTCTCCTGGAACTGGTCTCTTCCCCTCGTCGCTGCCCCCTGCAGGCCGGCTGGCGGACTTACGCCGGCAGTGTCGGCCGTCCCCGGTCAGCTGGTAGCCCTGCCGACACTCGCACTTGTGGCCGTTCGCACCCATGTCGACACACCTGTGCTCGCAGCCGCCGTTCAGCATGGCGCAGGAGTGGACGGCTGAGGAGGAAAAAAGAAAAAGAAACACAAAACTGCAGAGTCAGAGGCACTTTGATCAGTGAACATCTGCGTTTGAAAGGGATGTGACAGTTGGAAGTGGATTTATTTCTAATTTTCATTGGTAACCTAAAAACCACTTTCACACCTCAAAACTCTTGGAAAATCCACCGAGAGAACGATGGGAAGCTGGGAGATGACTTTTATTTGCAGCCGGTTTCCCCCCTAATAATCTGGCCATGTAATTCCTAATCTGATTTAATGATGTGCCAAATATGAAGATCAGACCTGGGTCTTCTGGGTGCCTTAAAACACACACACACACACACACACACACGGAGGTTTCTCGCTGTGATGGCTTCAGCAGGAGCTGAGCTTGGCTGAAGGCTGCGGTCCAAGAAGAAGAAGAAGAAGAAGAAGAAGAAGAAGAAGAAGAAGAAGAAGAAGAAGAGGGAACGAGGAGAAGCCACCAAGTCGGTCGTCGGCTGGAGGCTTTTACGGCTCCACGCAGGAGAACAATATTTCAAAACGAGCCATAAAAAAAAGCCACAGCTCTAAAATGCGTCGGGGTCTTTTAAGTTTAGACCTTGGTTCTCTCCGAGGTCCTGGCACTCACTTGGTTCAAAGTCTCCCCCCGGGGGCGAATTAACATGCTGGGATGTAATGTGCACTAAACCTCCAGCCCCTGAAACATAAAAATCAGTCAAACGTTGTGAATTATGTTGTATTTGTTGGACTGTTACATCACCAGGAACCACCATAAAGGAGCGCAGCATATAATGCACTGATTTACCGAAGGCCTCCTGGCTGCTTTTCTGTTTTCTGCATCGACTCTTTAAAAAAAAAAAAAATACACATGTTTCCTGAGAGTCTCTCTGCGAGCAAGAACTCAGTTTGTTTGATGAGTAAAAGCTGGAGGCCCTCTAGTGCCACGAAGACAAAAGCCAGTTAGAAGAACAGATTGAATGTGAGAGTCGATGTTGTGTCGCATTCTGTCGGCATTTCTGGAGGTTTTAAAGTGGCGACGACTGAGAAAACCATCAACACCTGGGATCAGTGAGATGGATGGAGGGATGGAGGGTGAATGGATGGAGAATGGAGGGACAGGGGAAGGATGAGGGATGGGTGCATAATGGAGAGATGAGGATGAAGAGATAGGTGAATAGGGATGGGTGGATGTGGTCTGGGAAGGTGGAGGGACGAATAAGGGGTAAGATGGATGGATGGATGGATGGATGGATGGATGGATGGACGAACCGACGGATGGATGAACAGAGGGAGGGATGGATGGATGATAGATAGATGATTGGATGGATGGATAGATGGATGGATGAACAGAGGAATGAATAGGGGGAGGGATGGATGTATGGTTGGGTGATAGATAGATGATTTGATGGATGGATGGATGGATGGATGGATGGATAGATGGATGGATGGATGGATGGATGGATGGATGGGTGGAAAGATGGACGGATGGCCTTTAAGACGTACCAATGCAGGTGCGGCCGTCGCTGTGCATGCGGAAGCCTTTGCCGCACTCGCAGTGATGCGAGCCGGGAGTGTTGACGCACGTCTGCTGGCATCCGCCGTTGAAGACCTCGCACTCGTTCACGTCTGAGGAGAAACCACAGGTGAAGCACAGGTAAATGACAGGTAAACAACAGGTGAGTCTGAAGGTTGAAACTAGCCATATAGGGTTTTTTTTGCCTGCAGTACCTCGAATGGCCACTGGGAAAAAAATGTGCGTGAAGGTAACCCAAGTAAATATGTAGCGAGCTAGCAAAAGGTCAATCAGTCAATCAATTACCGATGATTAACTTTTATTTGCACAGCAGTGCTAAATCCCATCAAAAGGACATTTGGTTCAGTTTATAGCTGCCCTGCTGCAACTCAACACAATCAGATCCTGGAATGTTGACGGCACTGTTTAAATTAGCATACACCCCCCCACCAAAAACGTGAAGGTGTCAGACTGGGAGCTCTCGCCCCTGAAAGAATCCATTGGACTCGCCTGAGGTGGGGTTAATGGGATTCATAGCGAGGCCGTCTCCCGCAAACGAAGACTCGAGTTGCGGAACCGAGCAAATTCTAAGACAAGCAGGCGGGAGAAACATCACATATTCATTTCCTCCGTCCCTTTATTGTGCGGCCCCTTTTGTGAGGCGAGCATATTGGCAGCAGGTGCAGCAGGAGGTTAACACACTCATGTGAGAGGCTTTCAACGGCGGCGGCACAATGGCCGCCTTTCAGCCGCCGTGACAAGTGTGGAGACCGGGTGGGCGGCAGGGGGTCAGAGGTCAAGGGGCGCGAGGTCTGAATGGCGTCACATGAAGCCACCTGTCAGGCCCTGTTGAGCCGGTGAGCTGGAGCTGCAGCTGAGGGACGACTGCATCCTCAGAGAGGGGGGAGGGGGCGGAGCCTCCGGCTGGAGGGGTGCGGTCAGCTGTGACAGGAAGAGGAAGCGGCCGCTCGCAGTTCACCGAATAATTTTTTTAAATTTATTGTCTTTCAAACTCATCCTCTTGTTCCACAATCGGTTGACAAGGTTTCTCATATCTTGGTTTTCTGTGTTTTTTTCCCAGCTGGAAAAAAAATAACCGCAGGTTGCTCCCCCACGCCTACCTTCCCAAAACAAAACATAACAATAAAACATATATCCTCCCAGCTGCCGTCAATTTACCCTCATTTAGCTCTCAAACTGTAAATTCAGTTCAGGGCTTCCTGTCTCAAAAGGTCAAAGGTCAGGGGCTCCAGGTCACACCTGACGTCTGACTCGGCATTTGGACAGAAGCTGCTTCAGTTAAATCTGCCTTAAAAAAAAAAAAAAAAAAAAAAAAAAACAGGTCAGGAATGTTAATCTCATGAGCGGGAACATGTCGTGTGGCGGAGCTGTAGCTGTCGTTGTTCTCCCGCAGTGACACACTCTGGTTGTGCTTCTACACTGAATGGTCATTGTGATCATAATGATAATAATAATAATAATAATAATAATAATAATAATAATAATAATAATAATAATAATAATAATAATAATAATAATAATATGTGGATTTTACTTTGTTTGTCTCGTTTCAGAGGAGAAACTGTTGTCTGTCATGTTTCATGTCACCATGTGTGAACAAGTTGATGGACCTGAACTGGTCTGGACCGGTCTAATCCCAGTCTTGACCCGGTTTATCACCCTGCTCTCCTGGTCTCCTCCACGAGGCCAAAGAGGCTTTAGGACCATGTTCACAGTCCCGATGGAGCAGCGGCTGTTTTGACCTCCTTAAAATGTGAGGACAGTTTCATTTCACTTTTAAAATCATTTCTTGCTCCAGAGTGAATGAATGACGGCCACTAGATGGCAGCGCAGGCAGATCGCAGACTGCAAACTAAAGGAGCTGGAACATGCTGAAATCACCTGGCTTCCAGTATCTGTTTAAGCCGCTGCCCTGAAAATGACCTTCAGGTTGTTTTGTTATGTTTTTGCAAGTTCAATTAATTAATGAATTAACTCTATTTAGTTGAAATTAATTTAATAGTTAGTAACTCTCTCCAATTCATTATTTAACCAACTTAAGTCAAAGCATTGCTTACAAGCACATGGCTTGAATTAATTCAGACAAAGACATTTCCATTCAACACTGTGGTCTCTGCAGGCGTGTGTGTGTGTGTGTGTGTGTGTGTGTGTGTGTGTGTGTGTGTGTGTGTGTGTGTGTGTGTGTACCAGGAAGCCCAGGGAGCCCCAGCCAGCCGAGCCCGTCCTCACCCAGACACGTCCTGCCGTCGGGACCCAGCCGGAGGCCCTCGGGACACTTGCAGTAGTAGCTGCCGATGGTGTTGCAGCAGACGCCGTCACAGCCGCCCGCAGCCGCTTCATCACACTCATTGACATCTGGGAGTCAGAGGAGATGAAGGTGAAAAAGGAGAGAAGAAGAGGTTCATTGAGACGATTCAAACGGCCTTCCAGTGAACTTTGATTGGAGTTTACTTGTCATCACTTTTGCAGATACTACACTGGTGTGTGTGTGTGTGTGTGTGTGTGTGTGTGTGTGTGTGTGTGTTTGACTGAGGAACTCGTGGGAAAGAAAGTTGAATCTCAGATTTCAGTGAGAAGGGAAGAGATCAGATGTTTTTCTGCTTCCATCTGTTGAATAACTCAGCTCGACTCTGAGAGAAAAAAAAACTTGTTTCTATTTCTGAAACACAGTGCGGAGAAATCATCAGGAAGAACAACATCCACAACAACAACAGTGATGAGATGATGGGCAGCCCAGGATGAGACTCTGCTGGACCTCAGAAACTAAGGATGGGTCGCCGTGTTTCCTGCTGCTCAGGCTCCACCCATGCTTGGTTTCTGAGGGCAGGCAACCGTGACCCAGGTCACATGATCCAGGTGCCCAACCACCTCCTCCGTGGTGTACACAGAGTCAAGCACCTTGGTACAACTGCTCAGTTCAAAATTCCTCCCCTGTCTGCAGAGTCGTGCAGCAGAAACATCTGGAGCAGGAGGGTGTCGCTGGGGACCGGAGGCCCAGCCTCCCAGAATGGAGACCGCCGAAGTCAACACCAGGCTTCGACGCATGTGGCCGAAAACCCGGGCCAGAGTGTTGCACAACCCTGAGCAGCAGCCAGGTGAGCCGGACCTGCGTGAGGACTCACAAAAATGCCACAGAAGAATTCCAGAAGCAGCCTGCCAGTCATTCCACATCAACATCTCAACCTTCAGAGCTGCAGCTGAGGGACATGAAGGGTTGGTTTCACTTGTCATCGTTGCATTGAAGCCTTCAAACAAACCCCAGAAGACGATTCTCCTTCCTGGTTCTTCTCCTGCTAAGGCTCCAGCAGTGTGGAGTCCTGCCTGCTCAGATGCTGTGCCCGAACTGCGCCAATGTGCATCTTCTCCTGCACTGCGAGGGCACATTTAATGGTGAACCCTCAGTCCCAGTGCCTTGTCTTCTGTCCATGAAAGTAAAAGGGAAGTCGGTGGTTTAGCCTCGGTCTCACACTTAGTTAGCGCGGTGCTAAATTTCCCAGCATGCCGTCCTCAGCCTCTGTGACTTTACGTCTCCGCCAGGAGACTCGACTCAGAACTGGACTCAGCGGACGAGGACTTCCTGCGTCCTGCTGCTTTACGGCTCGCCGGCCATCAGCTGCTGGACGTGTTAGCGTCCTGTCAGAGTCCTGGTGGTGCTGTTTATCTCGTCAGGCCTTGCTGAAGCAGCACTGCTGCCAACACACTCTCCCTCCGCTGAACTAGTGGAATATTTCAAAAACATCCAGTACCCAAAAGCAGGTATCTGGTTTACACTGATGGTGAAAGCAAAAAAATGTGTAGATCAGCGGCTGGAGAACAGGAGGACGTTTTTCTTGTATTCCAGGGGAAACAATGTCATAAAATTGTAGTTGTAAAAATCTTCTTCTTTTTCTTCTTCTTCTTCTTCTTCTGTGTTTTCCGATGTTCCTTACACCTTTCTTTCTCACCTTGGCAAACTTCTGTGAAGACCTGGTGTTTGGTTTTGGCCATATCAACTATTTGAACCTTCTCAAGAGGCCGATGAGGACCTCAGCTGAGACCCCAGCAGCTCAAACATCTTAGTAGAATGAACGAGCTAGAAGAATTTAAGTTCTTCCACCCTGAAGTGAAGGATCCAATATTCCAATCTATTTGATGAACGGTCAGTCGGTTGATGAGCGATCCCTGAAACAACAACACCAACAACATCAGGGGGGCCAACTGGGTTCCCTCCAGATCGGCTCATACTGAAAAACTATCACCTGCACTGCTGTGTTCTGCAGCCAGGCAGCGCTGCTCTCGCTGTCCGGTGGGGAGAGTTCAGCCGGTTGAAACAAGTTTTAATTTTTCCCCTGTGAACATCAGGAGGATCTGCGCAAGTTTTCTTCCATTTACGGCTCTTCATTCACACACAAACAAGTTTGGATAAAACTGAATTTTAGACGCAGCTCAACAAGTTGTGCAGTTTTTCAAACAGGCCTGCGGGCTACTCATGTGGTCCTTGGGGGCTACCTGGTGCCCATGGGCACCACATTGGTGACCCCTGCACTACAAAGTTGGTGACCACGCCCCTCCCCCAAACTCCACCCAGCCAGGTATTGGCTCCGCCCACTGAGATCCAGCTTGTTTTGTCTCCTTTCAGTACAGGTGCAAGATGAAGACAGAGCACCACCTTTTCAGTGTGAACAGAGGGCTAATGTGCTAATATGCTGTCTGGACAAACTCTTCTGAAAACTGTTGAGAACCAAACATGGTTAAGATACGAGACTCTTCCCAAACTTGGTTTCCCCTCTTAGAGTGGCGGAAGAAGCCTGCAGTGAAACAAGATCCAGGCTGCAGCTCCGTCCACACTCCGTGAGAACAGCCAGACCTGCGGCCAGGTGCCAGGTGCTTTCTGTCCTCCTGAATCTGCCCCCCCGAAGAGTCCGACCAGAGCAGAGCAGCGGCACCAGATGAAACCCACCCTGAACTGTCTGGAGCTGCAGGTGGAACAGCCGCTCCTACAGCCACCACCAGCAGTCTTCCACAGCAGCACCGCTGCCAGAGTCAGACTCCTCTTTCTTCTTCCACTCTTTGTCTGGTTTTGGGGAGCCATGCTTTTTTTCTTTACTAGTTAAAGTAAAAGTTTTGTTTCCCTAAAAACGGAAAACTCGCCTCCAAAAATGTCTACTAACAGAACCTCCAACCTGACAACTGGAACTGCTGCAGAACGTACGTCAGTCCTGCTGTGGCGCTGTAACAGTCTCGCCACCGATGCAGAAACTCGGCTTTGTTGTCGGTCCAAACGGACCTGTCGGCCGTCTGGGTAGAACCCGCCATCTTCACTGTCCTATATTCCTCTTCAGTTTGTATTCACTAGCATTATGCTAATGCTTCAGGTCTTCTTCTCTGTTTATGAGGCCACGTTGAAGTTTAGTTTGAACAGTAAAAACACAAAGAATGATCTACTCAGGAACCTGGTTTCAAACAGTTCCAGACAGCAAAACCTGATTTCACTGTCTCGGCGGCAACTTAGCCTTAAAAATGTGACTATCGACTTATCACCTGCAGCGTTCAGCAACTGGGGGGGGCAACAGAGATCTCCTGCAAAGTGATTTATCACAACAAAACTGGCTGTTTGGCTCAATGTTTGGTCGCCACCAGCTTCGCTCGGCCGACAGCAAACTGAAACCAGCAGCATCAATCAGCAGGCTGCAAACAAAAGCAGCCTTTCTGACTGCTGCATCTCCAGGACTTGAACTCCTGATGGGTCCCCCAGACTTCCTCACACAGTTCCTGTGGACTCCAGGAACTCTTGAGGGAACTGTTTTTTATCACATCTTGTCCCATGTGGCATCCAACTTCTGTAGTTGGTGCCAATCCAGTCGTCGCCAGCTGTTTTATCTGCTCAGTCTTTGGACCAGGAATCAGCCCCAAAGTCTGGGATGAAGTTTTTCCAGATATTAAAACTAATCTTGTGTTTCCTTTTGTTCTATTAAAACCTTAAAACATGGCACATTAAAAACGTCTGTTCTTGTAGTTTTGTGTATTTTTCTGGAGGAAGAATACATCTTCAACCCTCTGGAATCCCACTGGATCTACTGGTCTGCTCGCAGTGCGTGAAAGAGTTTGTGTGTCAAAGCAAATGTGGAGTTCTGATGTGGAGTCGCTGGCCGGACAAACATCAACACCTTCCTGCGAAGTCTGTGAGCAGGAGGAGGGGTTCCTGAAGCCCCACTCACTGTAAACCCCTGCACCGGGGGCGGGTTTGCTGGGAACCGAGTCTGCTGGAACTGTACAACAACACACACACTGGGGTGACGACAAAACGAGTGTATTTTAAGTGAAACAAACTCACTTTGACCTTCGAACCAGCAGAGTTGTGGGCCGGATCTTCACATCATGTGATCAGACGGGTTCCCAGCTCTGTGTCTCCGGACAGTCGGGAGGCCAGACCCTTGTTAACAGGCCGCTTTTATGGAGTGGAGCCTCAGCACTCCAGGCTAGTGGCCTTCAAAGCAAAAAACCCTCTCCTCCTCCCACAATGCACTGCTGCTGACTTTAACAAGACGCCGCGGGCTCATGGTGCCTCTGCCCCATCAAAGTGGAAACATGAGGTCTAAACTCTCTGAGGCCTGGTGGGAGCAGCCAGCTGCTGATAGGACGAGATGATTGTGGAGATGTTTGCTGGAGATGATTGTGGAGATGATTATGGAGATGTTGGTGGAGAAGATTGTGGACCTGATTGTGGAGATGATTGTTGGAGATGTTTGTGGAGATTATTGTGGAGATGTTTAATGGAGATGATTGCGGAGATGATTATGGAGATGTTGGTGGAGATGCTTGAGGAGATTTTTGTGGAGATGATTGTTGGAGATGTTTGTGGAGATGAGTGTGGAGATGCTTGAAGAGATTTTTGTGGAGATGGATGTGGAGATGATTGTGGAGGTGTTTGGTGGAGATGATTGTGGAGATGTTTGGTGAAAACTCACCGTACTGGCACTGCGTCCCCTTAAAGCCTGCAGGACAGCGACACAGCCGCTCACCCGTCTCCTCACACTGGCCTCCATTGAAACACGTAGAGGCCTCGCACCGTCCTGCAGATACACACAGCTCAACCTCATACAAGCTAATAGACATTGACAATTACATTACGCCCTTATTTTTTTCATGTATCATAGCTCATCTTGTTCTAGAGCAGGCATGGGCAAACTGACGCCCAGGGACCATATGCAGCCCAATCAGCTTTTAAATCAGGCCGCCTAACTTGAAGAAATGATATTAGTAGTCAGTAAGTGAAAAAATAGCTGTACTTCATCCATTTTTCTATTGTTCTCAGTGTAATTTCAATACAGAGCTAAATGCCATGTGGCTTCAAACACACTGATTTTGTTGAAACTTTGCTCTGGTTCATTTTCAATTGACATTAAAGCAACATGTTTTCTACACATCCCAAGATATATTTTTTCCTCCTATGAGGTGGCTCACCAAAACACTCCATCCATCTGCTGCTGCTCCAGCCCCCCTGTCACATTTTACAACCCATTGTGGCCCACCAGTCAAAAGGTTTGGCCACCTAGAGTGTCCGCTGTGAGACAATCAGTGGGACTTTAACCTTTAACCTTTTGCTTCCGTTGCTTGCTCCACGTTTCACACAGCGCATGCCTAAAAACCGTTCTAAAAATGTGGCCTCTGTGATGTCACTAAGGGAACTTCTATACATATTTGCACCTCATAGCCCTCAGATTTTGACCACCTTTGTATTTTGGCTTGCTTCCAAATGTGTGCAAGTTCTGTTTCATGTGTCAGTTTTTTTATGTTTTTTTGCAGGAGACAGGAAACAAAGGGCTAAATATATGCAGCTTTCTCGACAGTGCTTGGGCCTCGCAGCGTGTGGATGTGCTGAGGTGGACAGGACTCACGGTGCAGGCAGCCGAGCTCCTCGCCCACCCGACTCCACCCGGGGCAGCACCTGTAGACTCTGTGCGAATCCACCTTGTACACCTGCTTGTACGCCGTGTAGTACGTCGTCCTGCCGAGGAGGGAGGGAGGAGGGGAGAATCTGTTGCTGCTGTGCTCACATGGTATACGTTTCCAAATCAGACGAGGTGGGTTATCGATGCGTCTGCTGCTGAACTATCCCCACGTCACTCATCAGGGTTTTCTTTCTGCTCTTACCTCCTCTCGTAGCCCAGGCACCACCTGTGGCCGCTGCAGCCCTGCTTCCACACCTTCACCTGCCGAGTGAACGCCTGGACGCAGGGCTGGCGGCCGCCCACCACCGTCACCTCCTCACCCAACTCGCACACGTTTGGCCTGGAGGTGTAGAAGACGGGCAGTCAGTGGATCAGACTATATAGAAGAAATAGAAGCTCATTTATTCAGCTTTGTTTTCTGAAATTAAAAATGAAAGAGCTGAGTCTTCATTTTTTTGTGACTCTCATAGATACGCCCCTATCAGCGGTGAAATACAAAAAAAAATGCAATAAATTACTGTGATGATGAGAATTTACTCTTTGGTCTCAATTTAGTCTTTGACAACACTGATGCCACATATTGTGGGTACAAGTGTTTCAAAAGTGAAATGACACATTAAACAGTTATAAAATTAAGAAAAAGAATTGACAGAAAACCTTTGCAGACACAGACAAGAAAGAAAGTGAAGGTCGTGTTGCGCTGCTTTGCAGAGAACCAGCAACGGTGCAACAAGGCGCTCGTCTCTCTCGAAGCGGGGCAAAAATAGCGACCTCCAGTGGACGCTGGAAGAAGATGCGTCTTAACCAGATGAGAACACAAATTGAGGCTAATTTTTAAATATTTTGAATGTGTAAATTGTAATATTCCTTTCTTTTAAAATCATTTTAAAAAAATGTGCGTTTGAGCTGAATTTTGCAACAAGGAGAACAGCTTCTTTCATCCACCTGGTGATTCAATAGAAACTTTGTCTCTTTCGGGTTTCGAACAATTTGAGCTCACGTCACTCACATGCCGGGCTGCAGGTCCGAGGATGAAGCGACGAGCACGCATCCCAGGCCGACCATCGCGAGCACAGTGGCGGGGATCAACATCGTCTCAGCCGATTGACGGACGTCCGAAGAAGAGGTCAGTGGTCGCAGCCTCCCGGTCCATCAGGGTGGGTCAGCACCGCAGCATCCGAACACCTCAGGGAACAGGACCGGGACCGGGGTACATGGCTGGAGGTCCTGGGGTGCGGGGCGGTGTGTTTCTCCAGAGAGGAGCTGCGATCTGCTGCTGCTGCTGCTGCTGCTGCTGCGTCTGCAGGAGGTCGACTTGGCTCTGGACTCGTCGTCAGTGGCTCCTGGTGAACGCACCTCCCACCCTCCAGCCCACCGTCAGTCAGTCAGTCCGTCACCTCCCACCCCCCCCACCCCTGTTCACACACACCGCCCCTGCCGTCATGAATCCAGGGGAGGGAACGTCTGTGACTGTGAATCTGGTTGTGTTACAGAATTTAAACAACCAAAACATAAATCAGTGGACGGACCAGACACAGTTTTACTTCCACCTGTTTCTCTGGCTATTTAGTTCTATTCAGTGCAAAAAAAAAAAAAAAAAAAAGAGCAAGCAAGTTAGTTCCCAGCAAACGTCATGGTCCTGAGGGTGGCGCTAAAGTTGCCATCAGAGATAAAAATTGAAAATTTCATTGAAAATCAATACCATAATACTTGACGTCATTTTTCAAGAGTACCTGTGTTATTCAGTAGAGAAACAGATTTATCGTTTTTATTACATCTTCTATTTAATTGCATTATTATTGTTTTCAACAAATGTTTCATTCTTGGCCAAGAGTTCTCTTGTCACTTTAACAAGGGACGGAAATTCATCTGGCTGGACTGCCACGCTCATACATACAGCAGATACATTTTATTTTTTTTTAAAGACCGAAAACTCATGTCCATAGGAAAATAGCCTAAATAATTCTCCTGAATTTGTAAATATTTTTTTAAATGAAATTGTCAACATAATACACATAAAACAAGACACTGAGATCATGTAACATTTCTGTGCAGCAAAATACAGGAAAACCCTTGAATGTGACTACACAAATTAACGTGTATAATAAAAATAAATTTAAAAAAAATCAAATCGACTAGACATTGAGGTTGGTATAGACACTTTGACTGCGTAATGGCAATTTTGTTCTTTGCTTTTCTTAATATGGCGTTGAATTCGAGAACATGGCAAAAAGCCGATTTTTTTGTTTTGTTTTCTGTGTCATTGAACAATGAAACCTTAAGCAGTGAAGAGAAACAATGAAACTCTTTAAACCAAGCTGTCAGATCACCAGCTTTTATTTATTTCCAAAATTTGTATTTGAAAATGCAATACACAATATGCAGAAAATTGGTTTACATCAGAATAAAAAAATAACTCGACATCATCATATTTATGTAGTATTATCTAACAAAAAAATAAAACAAAATCCTTATAAAGGGATAAGTCAGCAAGGTATTGCAGCGTAAAGTCACTTTTCACATTATGAATTAGTTTCGAATCACACGTATTGATCCAATTCTACCAGAAATATCTGAAAACTTGGCAGATTTTAATTTTGAGAATCTCAATTTGTCTAAATGAAAATTTCCGATTCATACAAATCGATTTCGCTTGTGATTTACTGTCTGGGCGTCACTTCCGCCTGATCTTTTTGAACTTCCTGTTTGGCGCTGAGAGACCGGAAGGGGAGATGCAGGTCTCCTCCTCTAGTCCAAACTGTCAAGAGATTCTCGTCTGTCACCAGCGCAGGGGGATGCTGAGATGCTTCGCTAGCGGTCACATATGCTCTTACTAACACCCCAAACCCACATCTACTGCCTTTTCCTCCATCGTTGGATCCTGTGAATAATTGATTTCCGGCAGAAGAAGTCACAGCGGTAAGATGCGGAAATAAGCGCGGTCAGGTCAGAATGGCGCTGTGTTGTGACGGCGATGCTAAAACCGCCAGAGCTTCCCAAAATGTCTCTGAATTCTTCCTATGTTTCTGTCACAAGCTCGAACTGCTTCTTTATTCATGTTTTTAGTCACACAGCATCCACGGAGAAGGCATGCGGTGTGCGGCCGTAGCTTCGGTTAGCATCGTTAGCATCTCCCCTCCTCCTGCCTGTTGGTCCCGCCGTCGGTATTCGCGCGACGTGAGCGGCATCTGTGCGCAAATTACAAAAAAAAAAACTCCCAAATGAGAGCGTCTCCGGCTGGGTCCGATCCGGTGGAGGTTCATAACCGAGTCACACGGTCTTGTCAGATGATTCCGGTCCGATGTGAGTGTCGCCGCCTGCAGCTCATCATCAGCTGCAGCACGAGAGATCAGGAGACTGTAGTTGTTTTGGACCTGCTGCAGTTTTAACTTTTAACTGTATGTGGTCAGCACCAGCACCACCAGTGGCTTGCCGGATCATTAAAGTCCCTGACTGTGGCTCAGTAGAATTCTCCAAGTCTTTTATCTCCTCATCTTTTCTTTTAAGATGCGTTTTGATGTGTTGTAGGTTCATTAAAGCTGGAGGAAGACGCAGAGGAAGTTCCACAGGGATTATAATCTTTCATAAAATTCCTCATTTATTCATTTTTCAAAGAACAATCAGGTGAAAGCGCTTGGTGTTTAGCAGAACTGAATACAGATGAATACCTTAGAAGTTTTTAAAATTTCAGCCAATACACAACAAAGCTCTTAGAGACCTTTTTCTCTGTTGCCTTTTTTTCAGTTGATAATAATGGATCAGATTTGTTTTGTAGTTTTCATTAACCCCAACTCAGCCCTATTGTACCAAGAAAACACAGGAATAGTAGTTTCTTTTGTGACTTACAATATCTACAAACAAGTAAATCTAAAAAAAAAAAAAAAAAAAAAGCCACTCAGCTGAGCATCAATCTGTATCCAATCAGCCCTCCATGAATAGAAGTTTGTATGCTAGAGAGCTGAAAGTCATTTTTATTAGAATATATGATGCGTGCGCGTGTGTGTGTGTGTGTGTGTGTGTGTGTACACACGTGTGCCTGCACAAAAAAACAACAAACCTTTTTTTCGTCTCAGCAACACCAAGCAGCCAGATGAGCGCAGCAGCTTTCCCCTCCCCCGCCGCCGAGATGGCCGAGATGAACCGGCTGCAGTACGAGCTGGACTACACCGAGGGCATCAGCCAGAGGATGCGCATCCCGGAGATGCTGAAAGTGGCTCCGCACACCCGTGAGGACCCCGCCACGGCCGCCTCCATCATGGTCTCCCAGGACGTCCATCACAGCGTCATCATGCAGGTGCCGGAGAGGATCGTGGTGGCAGGTCAGTCTACCTGTCTATAGATCTGTGTAACAATCCTCTTGGAGAAGATGCAGCTGTCATGTCACAAGCTGCGGTTCCATGACCCCGAGAATTGGACAAACCCTAAACATGGCAATAAGAAACTGGTGGTGGAAGCTGCTCAACTTGGAAAAACCTCTCAAATATAGCTGAAAGGTTTTCAAGCTCTCATGAGACGTATCCATATAGAGGAATATCGCAAAAATGTCATGGAAACACTTTTTTTGCATTTACACATCAGCGGTCACGTGACCAGTTCACTTCAAATGGCAATGGCGCGTTATGTTTGGACGGAGGAGGAGACTCGATTTTTAGTAGGTAATCAAAGAGAAAAATATAACAACCATTCTGGACAGCAAACAACATCGAAATGCAGATATATACAAGAAGTTTTGCACCTCCGTCCTCCTCAAAGTGGGGTCTTGTGGGACCAGATTTGAAGAGAATTAGGGCGTATGCTCTTCACACTGTTCAGTGAAAACACCTGCAAATCTCAATTGTACTTTGTGGAAATTTTTTAGAAACATTGCTTTTATTTTGGGAAAAACTGTCATGGATACGCAGCTTCAAACTGTGCTGCTCCATTGCCAAATTGTCTGTGTGGTGGTGCAGTTTTTGTTCCCTTTGGAAATAAGGTTTTATGCAAAACATGGAGATCAAATGAGGTGAAATCACTCAGTCTGCAGCTGCGTGTACTCAGTCAGTCAGTCAGTCAGTCAGACGCCAGGAGGCTCAGCTGATGATGGGCGACTTTACTTTGCACTAAATGTGGCCTCAGGTTTATTCTTAGTCGATCAGGCCTCCAGTTTATTTCCATGTGCTGCTGGAAGCTCCTGTCTACTCTTTATCATTGGCCTTTTATAAATGTCTTTATCAGCCGCTCGGGACTTTGCCCGTCCAGTGACACGGTGCCTTATCGGTCATGTTGGGACAGATAATAAAAATAAATCTAGAGTACAGGTTGAGACAAGTTGGTAATTCCTTTCTTCTTCTTCTTCTTCTTCTGCAGGCGACGGTAACGACCTGCAGTTCCCCCGACCCAGAGACCTGGACCTCATCCAGTCCACGCCACTGGAGGCCCTGTCACTCAAGACTCCGCCCCGAGTGCTGACCCTCAATGAGCGCCCCCTGGACTTCTTAGAGGAGGCAGCAGCAGCAGCAGCAGCAGCAGCAGCAGCAGGGGGCTCTGAACACCGACGAGGTGGTGAGTGATGCGATGCGCTCGCACCTTGTTCCTCTCTGACGCCGTGACCTCAGTGTTTTCTTCCTCCTCCTCCGTCCGTCCTGCAGCTGCGGCCTCAGGTTCGATTACGTCGGGAGCGCTCGGCCAGCGAGAACGCCGCCGCTCGTCACGGCGCTCAGCTGACTCACAGCGACTCCACGTGAGTGCCCACTCTCCCCGTCTCTGTGACATCAGTTCTGGTCTCGGGCCTCTTGACTGCATGCTGAGATTTTTTTTTTTTTTTCATCTCTGTCGGTTCACTTTGTTCCGTCTCTCGTCTCGGTGAAGCTGCTGCTCTGCTGCTCTTCTGTCCACTTGCCAGTTTTCAGCTAAACACTGATCCAGTGACTGACTCAGTGACTCTCATTCAGGGACTCTGATCCAATGACACTGATTCAATGATTTTCATTCAGCAAATCTGATCCAATGATTCTTGATTCAGTGCCTCTTGATTCAGTAACTCTTGATTCAGCGACTCTTGATCCAATGACTCTTGATTCAGTGACTGTTGATCCAATTACTCTGATCCAATTACTCTGATCCACTGACTCTGATCCAATGACTGTGATCCAATGACTCTTGATTCAGTGCCTCTTGATTCAGTGACTGCTGATCCAATGACTCTTATCCAGTAATTCTTTATTCAGTGAATCCTGACCCAATGACTCTTGATTCAGTGACTCTGATCCAATGACTCTTGATTCAGTGACTCTGATCCAATGACTCTTGATTCATAGACTCTTTATTCAGTAAATCCTGACCCAATGACTCTTGATTCAGTGACTGATCCAATGACTCTTGATTCAGAGACTCTTTATTCAGCAAATCTGATCCAATGATTCTTGATTCAGTGCCTCTTGATTCAGTGACTGTTGATCCAATTACTCTGATCCAATTACTCTGATCCACTGACTCTGATCCAATGACTGTGATCCAATGACTCTTGATTCAGTGCCTCTTGATTCAGTGACTGCTGATCCAATGACTCTTATCCAGTAATTCTTTATTCAGTGAATCCTGACCCAATGGCTCTTGATTCAGTGACTCTGATCCAATGACTCTTGATTCAGTGACACTGATCCAATGACTCTTGATTCATAGACTCTTTATTCAGTAAATCCTGACCCAATGACTCTTGATTCAGTGACACTGATCCAATGACTCTTGATTCATAGACTCTTTATTCAGTAAATCCTGACCCAATGACTCTTGATTCAATGACTCAGTTCCAGTAACACCACATCATGGTTGACACTGTGGCGGCTGTCCACTCTATCAGTGCTGCTTGAGATGCAGTAGAATTGATTCTGACCTGCTGCAGGGTTAATGTGGACTGCAAACTCCTCCCACGAGGCCTCACTTCCTCCATTCCATCCTCCTGTCTGACTATTATCACCACTGTCATGTGACTGCGTGACCCGCTTAGATCCTTCCCCTCCTCCCTGTACTGAGTGTGTGTCTGTGTGTGAGACTACACAGACCAGAGTGGGTTTTCGCTTCTTTTATCGCCTCTGCACTTCCTCTTAATCCCCTTTTAAGTATCTGCCTCGTTCAACTGAATGAGTTGCAGGTGAGGGACGTGTGCAAGAGAAAAAGTCATTTAAACTACTGAATTGGTTTCACTTCAGTCTAAATTATATATAATTAATATGCAGCATTATCTTCTTTAGAAAATCATATTTATAAATCCAGCATATTTACATATTTGCTTTGTTCGCGTCAACAGCTCACACCAAGTCCCCCGGCAACGTGGTGTGTGTGTGTGTGTGTGTGTGTGTGTGTGTTCATAAAGCACCGTCTCCTGCAGTTGTTTCGACAACGCGACCTTCATTTCTTACTATTACGAGTCTCTCGCTAAATCAGAGGTCACTTCCTTTTCCTTATTTCTATTTCCCTCTCCTTCATCTTTCCTTCCACTACCTTTCCTGGTACCCTCTCCTGCCCTCCCTCGCTCCCTCCGTCATGATTGGCTGAATTTTGTGGGCCGCGGTGAAGTGGGACGCCGTCTCCCCCGGCCAACCCCCGCCCCCCTCCCAACGCCGCCGAGGAAGAGCGCAGCCCGTACAGCGCTGGCGGGGTTCTGTCTTTCATCCAGTCCACTACACGCCGGGCTTACCAGCAGGTCCTGGAGGTCCTGGATGAAAACCCTCGCAGGTGACCTCCCAAGCATCTAAAAATAGACACCTGGAATGGATCACCTGACTTGGTTAGGTGTTAAAATCCCTCCTGATTGTTTCCAATCACAAGTAGGCAGCTGTGCTTTTTTATTTTTTTTTTTTTTTTTAATCACTGTTTTGGTTTCACCAGCTGGGGGCAGCGACACAAAGTGCATCTTGTCAACTGGAAACCTAGAGGAAATACAAGAGCAAAGGAATCAAAAACAGACAAGATAAAACGGACCAAACACATTGCATTTTTCTTTTAAAAAGAAAAGTCAGAGTGCCATAGCAACTGTTTGCTGATCGATATTGTGAAAAATATTTGCATGTGATGGCCATTGTTGCAATATTCAATAATATTAAATATTGTGATATTATATATATGATAATAGATATTATTACATATTCGATAACATTGAAGATTGCGGTATTTGATAGTATCAAATATTGCAGTATTCGATAACTTTGAATATTGCGAATATTGCGATCTATATTTATGGTTAAAAGAAGAAGAAAACTGAACTTGTTGCGGGGGGGGGGGGGGTGAATACTTGGATTTCGCTTCTGGTTTAGTTTTGTTGGACGACCCTGTACCAAGTGTCTGTCTCTCTCTCTCCCTCTCTCCCTCTCTTTCTCTCTCTCTTTCCCATGATCCCCGCCCCCACCCTGTTTTGTCCCCGCCTCCGTAGCAAAGCGTCGCTGCGAGGCGGGTCAGCTTCAGGCTCCAACCCCCTGCACGAACCCAGGTAACCTCACCTGGTTCTCTCTCCTCTTCTCCATCCTTCACCTGACTCATCCTCATCCTCCTCTACCTCCTTCCTTCATTACTTTGAGGCCCACAAATGTGATCTTCGTCCTCCCCACCCCCAAAAAAAACAAACTGTGCTGTGTGAGCGGAAACGTTGAGTGTCAGCCTGCGGGGATTCTGAAAGGCTCTCGTCTCTTGGTTTGAAGGCTGGCATTGGCGACCTATGAGCCCACACTGGACGGAGGCCCCGATGACATGACCGTGGTGGACGCCACGACACTGAGACGTCAGGTGGGCTCCTCACTCATTCATTCACTCATCACTTACTCACAAGAACAGAGGCGCCACTGTAGCTGTGTTTCCATGACCCCTAGAATTGTGCAAAAGCTAAATATCGCAAAAAAACTGGTGATGGAAATGTGTCACCGGATGCGAGTCAGTCAGTTCACTTTTTTTTTATTGCACCAGAGTTGATTTGTAGATGCGTTGTATTTTCATGACTCCTCAGCGATTCTCCCTTTGGTGCCACATGCAACCTGAGCCGCTCTTAAGTCACATGATGCATCACGACGCATTAGCCAATCGGAACAAGCCGAGACACAGCAGCAGCTACGATGTCATGAAGTTGTACTTTTTCTGGGGATTTTCTGGTCTTTATAAATTGAACTGATTTCTAAGTCCTAAGTCAGGACTTAAGAATCAGATCAGCTTGTGCTGGTTTACAGCTATTTATTTTTGTATTGCGATCTAATGGGGGGAATGTTTCTTGGCTGCAGTACCTCAAGCAGCCACTGAAAAAAAAATCTCTTGAGCTGCCATACTGGCGGTCGGGCGTCCAATTCTCACGATATGTCCAGAATTATGTCGCGGTGACTCTCGGCGCCCCCCAGTGGCGTCCTGACCTAACTGCGGACGGCTTTCCTCTGCAGCTCATCAAGCTGAACCGCCGCCTGCAGCACCTGGAGGAGGAGAGCAAGGAGCGAGCGCGGCGGGAGATGATCATGTACTCGGTCACCGTCGCCTTCTGGCTCGTCAACACCTGGGTGTGGCTGCGACGTTAGCCACGTCCCACACACACACACACACACACACACACACACACACACCTGCAGCCCATCGGACAACCCCCGACAGCCACTGTCCCTCATCTCTGCGTGTCCTGTGTTCTTTTTTTGTGGCGAGCGACCCCACCTGTCGGGGCTCTAAAAGATTTCATTTTGATTTTGTAAATTTATAACGTGTACAGTTTTATTCTTTTACTCCTTTTTTTGCGTCATCCAGTCGTGTTGGTTGTTTATTTTTTTATCTTCCTGCTTGACTTGTATATATTTGTTCATGTCACTCAAAGCTTCAAGGACAAAAAAAAAAACAGATGCTGCGACACCAGAAATGTAAAGGATAATGATTTAGAAAATAAGCCCGTTGAGCTGCCATATGAAAATGGAACATGTTGAGTATTTATTGGCGCGGACATGGATGTGTAATAATACAGTGTAATAAAGTTGTCTGAATGACTCATGCTATGTTTTGTATCTGCCTAAACCTTTAGTTCATTACTTCGTTAATGATTCAAGATTCAAGAACTTTATTTGTCACATACTTATGCTGGATGTGCAGTGAAATGAAATGAATTCCTAAGACCTCTACAGCGTCACATCAGAAGAATTGAGTCGCTTTGCCGTGTTTATTTTTCACAGTGCTGAAAATGAACAAAACATTTTAGAACTTTTCTACACTACCAGTCTCACATAATGGTCTTTCTGTCATTTTCAAGACTCATTATTTACACTGTAGATTCTCACCGAAGCCATCAAAATTCATTAAAAAAAAAAAAGATGAAATTATGTAGTAAACAAAAATGTCTAAAAACTCCAAACACGTTTTATAGTTTAGATTCTTCAAAATAGCCAAATAGTAGTTAATTCTTAAATGTTTCATATAAAACATTTTATTTTCTTTGCCACATAATTGAATATATATTGCTCCTATTTTTAATGTCTTCAGCATGTATTCACAATGTAGAAAGTAGCACAGATCAAGAAAAAACATCTTTCCAAACTTCTTCCCTCCAAACCTTTTTAAAAGTCGTCAATCTCCTCGATCAGACAGCTCGGCCGGGACGGTGCGATCAGCGGCCTGGACTTGGCCGCCGCCCCAAAGATGCTGTGATGCTGCAGCTCCAGCAGGTCCTCGTCCTCCGGGTACGCCAGCGAGGCGGCCTTGCTGCCGTGGAGCGGCTTCGTCTCTGGGGCGAGTGTGAACAGAGGCTCTCGGTCCAAGGCGAAGGCGGGCACGACTCGGCTCAGCTCGTCGGCCGCGTCTTCGTCTTCGTCGTCGTCGTCGTCGTCGCTGCACGAGACCACACCCATGTTGGGTGTGAGGGCCTGTTCGGTGGAGAAGAGGCTGGGCGGGGCCTCCAGCTCAGGGAGGTCGGGGATGTCGGGGAGGTCGTCCATGCGCAGGCTCCTCTTCAGAGACAGGAAGATGGTCTCCAGCTCGTCCACGTCCTCCACATCCGTCACCAGCAGCCCGGGGCCGAGCGTCTCAGAGGGAGCGGTGGTGACCAGAGGTTCCTCCAGCAGCTGGAGGTCTTCCTCCTCCTCCTCCTCCTCTCCGCCTCTTCCTGATACCTGACGTCCGACTGCTCAGGCTGCTCGCCGTCTTCAGCTTGTTCCCACTCCTGCATCTCTACCGCGCTGCTCTCTCGCTCCAGTGCCGCCTGATGCTGCTCCAGGAACTCCTCGTGGGCCTCCAGGCTGTCCTGCACAAACGCCTCCTGGGCCGGAGTCGCGGTCCGGCCGTCAGTGCCTTCGCTCTGAGCGTCCTGAGGGCCGGAGTCGTCAGTCAGCCCTGAAAACAAGACAAACCAAAGTGATTTTAAAAATGCCAGAGTCAAAGTCAATGTTCCAACTGAACTCTCAGGATACAATCAGCCTCCTAGTTACTTCCTCATCATTGCCCTATAGAGCATGTAGGAGTCGTGTCACTTCCCATCGTGCCTCTGTAAGTCACATGGTACTTTAGGATGCCTCAGCCAATCGGAACGAGCCGAGACACAGCAGCACGTGCAAAGCCGTGACATCCCACAGGAATATAAAACTCCTCCAGACATTTATACATATTTTAATCCGACCAAAAACTCCAGACAGAGACCGGGAAGCTGCATATTTAGCCCTCTGTTTACAACTTCTTCCTAAAAAAAATGCTTTGTCAGACCTTCCACATGTATGTAAGGGGAGCAAAAGAAGAAAAAACATACCTGACTCAGTGACATAATCCCTGCTGCCCTTTGTGACATCACAAAAGGCCGAGGACAGACTTTTTTTTTCCTCACGCCAACAGGCAAGCACCGAAAGTTGCAGGACCTTCTTCTCCTACATACCTTTCTCCCGCAGCTCCCGGAGCCGCCGCCTCTCCTGGGCCTTCTTCCGGATCAGCACCATGGCGTCCAGGCTGTCCTGGATCTTCCTGCGCTCCCTGGTCTGCCACTGCTCCCTCTCCCGCTGCTCGGCCTCGTAGCCGCCCGCCACCCAGGCCTCGGCGCAAGCGCGGTCCTTAGGGAAGACGGGCCAGTCGTCCAGGAAGGTGAGCTGCTTCAGTCGCACGATCAGGGTCCGCCTGTAGTTGGGGATCTTCTTCACCACCTCGTTGCCGATGAGGTTGAGCACCCGCAGCTCCGGCATGACCTCCAGCACGGCCAGGATCTCGCGGTCCTTCAGCAGGTTGTGGGACAGATCCAGCACACTGAGGGCGCCGCAGTCGCTCAGGTGCTGAACGTCAGCCACGGACTCCAGCTTGTTGTGCGCCACCTGCAGGGTGCTGAGGACGGGCAGGCAGGAGATGTTCTCTATGGATGTGATGTAGTTGTTGGAGACGTTGAGCGTGCAGAGCTTCTGCAGCGCCTCCAGGTTCTCCAGCTTGCGGATGAGGTTCTGCTGGAGGAAGAGGCAGCGCAGGTCCGTCTGGGCATCCAGGTTCTCGATGCGCTGGAGCCCGTTGCTCTCCAGCCAGAGGCACCGCAGGCCCGTGTATTCCTCCAGGTTCTCGATGGTGGAGAAGCCCTTGTAGTGAAGGTACAAGGTGTCGTTGAGGAACGGCGTGGAGTATAGCTTGTGCTCCTTGCAGTGGTTCTTCAGGAATTTCTTGGTCATGCGTGGACCGGCGAACTTCTCGCTTTTCCCGCCCAGAGCCAGTTCCGTTTGGACCTCCAAACTGTCACCTGGAGCCTCGTCCCTCGGCAGCCTGTCCACTCCGTCCGGAACCAAAACTGCCATTTCACCACTGTTGCCTGGAAAATGTATTGCTGGTCTCAGTTCGTCTCCGCCAGTTTCCATCACCTCGCCAGTAAACATCCTGCAATAACTTTCCAATAGCCACGAGGACTAAAATGAATATATAATGTGTGGCTCAACCTTTTTCCTCCACTCTTATTGTCAGAATACAAATGTTTCACTCTTGTTTAGCTTCAGCGTCCACACTCTGGCCTCAAGGGCATTTATAGTCTCAATATAAAGTCAGATAAACGGCTTCAATGTCAGAACTCTGACTTTGTTTGATTTTTACTTGTTAGATTTGGTGGCGGTATTATTATTGTCACTATTATGAGATCTTACTGTACTCTCTGTCTTTCTGGCTTGCGATTTGGGACATCAACAAAAGGAAAACGGAAATCCAAAAGAAAAAGAAAAACGTCCAGGATTCCAAAAATGTCTCGTCCTTCCTCGCAAAGTATTTTTTCTTACACGTGACTTTAATCGTCTGGAGCGGAACTTTATTCTCTCTTGTTCGCTTGCCAACTCGCTATGTGTATATTTGTTCCCATGGAAACGCTGAATTGGGTTGGGGGTAGGAACGCCGTCTTGTTGGTTGTTGTTGCGAGTCGGAACATTTTGACCGCTGCACTCACTTCCTCTTTGCTCACTGTTGGGGGAGCGTCATGGCGTCCGGCTACATAGCCAGTCGCGGCATGCTGACTTTGGGCATTCACTGCCAGCGCGTTTGCCGCAGCGTGTCGCTAGTACAGGTCCGGGAGAAGAAGCGATGGATGAAGGCGTACACCTACCTCATGGCCAAGAAGTTGAAGCTGGAAGGACCTCCGCCACCGGAGCCACGGTGAGGCTAGGGCTAGCGAGCTAGCGAGCTAGTCAGTCAGTCAGCCAGGGAGCGTCTCAAGGCCAACCGTGTGTCTGTCTGCTCCTCTAGCCTGTTTAGCTCATAATAGTACGGTATTAAAAAATACACTACCAGACAAAAGTTTGGACACACCTTCTCATGCATCTTTTTTTTTTATTTATTTTTTATCTTTACAACTTTCTACACTGCAGATGGATACTGAAGACATCAAATATAAAATCAAGATATATGTAATTCTGCAGCAAAGAAAAGCGCGTTAAATAACTCTGGAAATATTGCTTTTATTTTTGCGAAAAAAAAAATGTAATGGAAACACAGCTACTCAGAACTAAAACATTCCTCATCTTTTCCGGCATCATTCTGGCCTCCTGCAAGGTAACTACGACCTGATAATGTTTAAATTCTGCTTCCTGTGTGTCTCAGCTCTCAGAAGCCTCACTGGGATTACCACGCTGAGGTGCAGGCATTCAGCCTGCGCCTTCACGAGAACTTCTCCACGCCGCTCCTGAAGACGGCCCTCGTCAACCCGTGCTACCTGCAGGCGGAACAGCAGAGGCGGCTGGGCCTCGGTGTGGATGCCGACGGCACAGCGCTTGCCCTGGAACACAACGTGGAGCTGAGCAAGACGGGAGCCGCGTTCACAGACGGCTTCCTGACGGACTTTTGCAGCGCCTCCTTCCCGAGTCTGCCTGCCAAGGCGGTGCAGAGCATTGTGGGGCACCTCACCGGTCCGGCGCTCTTGGCCCACGTGGCCAGGAACATCGGCGTGGAGGATCTAACCATGAGTGCTGAGTGTCCCGTTCCTGACGACGTGCTCCACTCGACCTTCCTGGCAGTGGTCGGAGCGCTGCTGGAGAGCAGCGGAGCGGAGCGAGCTGGCCTATTTCTCAGGGTGGGAGGAGCTTCATTGTCCATCAATAAATAATGTGTGTTTAATGTTGTTTTTTTTTTTGTCTAAAGTCAAAAATATGAGCTGAGTGTTTTTCTCCTGCAGGATTTCTTGGTCACTCAGCTGATTGGCAGAGACCTGTTTGACATGTGGACGGTTGTCAATCCGATGGGGCTGCTGGTGGAGGAGCTGAGCAGGAGGAACGTCCCTCTGCCGGAGCCTCGCCTCATCAGGGCGGCCGGAGCCAGCACCGTCCTACCGCTCTACTTTGTGGGTTTGTACAGGTGCGTACGCTCACATTAGTATTGTAGTCAAGACCGCACCAACCGAGACCAAGACCCTATCAAGACTAGGGAGTATCGAGACCAAGACCAGACCAAGAGTTTATATATCAAAGAAAAATAACAAAACAGAAAAAATGACCAGTATCTTATTTTATTTTATTTTTTTGCTTCTAAATGGAACAGCATCTGTTTTCAGCAATGTATCTTTTAATTATCTTTTTAATTATTAATTATTATTTATTATCGTGTCATTGTAGTGTTGGCTGAGTCTCGACTGGTCTGGGTGAAAAATCCCAAGTCCGTCCAGTCCGAGACCAGACTCAATAAAAATGCGTCTTAGTCCAAGACCATTAGCAAGTGGTCTGGAGACCAAGACCAACCTCCAGTGCTGCAACACTAGCTCACCTCAGCCCCGACTACCGGGAAAACGTGCAAATTTAAAGGTCCAGTGTGTAATATTTGGCCTGATTTATGATTTTATCGTGGTTGAAGCTTAATATACTGCCCACAAACGCATCGATAAAAGTGTATACATGCAGTACAATAAAGGGGAATTTGGTTTTCCTACCCTTAGATCGGTTCTTATTTATATATAAGATTATACAAGAGCAAGAATCTTGCTCCCAGTCTGCTGCCACCTTGCTGCCTGACAGCACATTTCGTTTTTAGGGTAAATGCTCACATCCTCAAATAAACCAATGAAGAAGAAGGTTAGCAAGGTATCCAGGTTTGTGTGCTCTCTGGCAAACTCAGGAGGGGGAGGGAGAGTGAAGGAGCACTGCAATCTAAAATGTCACCACTTGATGTTGCTGTTTCTTCTCAAAATCTACAAATATTAAACACTTGACCTTTAACCCACCTGTGTGTAATGTTGTCATGCTTCCCCCCCACTCCCCCTTGTGCTTTCAGTGACAAGAAGCTTCTGGCTCAGGGTCCCGGAGAGACGCTGGCCGCGGCGGAGGAAGAGGCAGCGCGCGTCGCCCTGCGGAAGCTCTACGGTTACACAGAGAGCCGCAAACCCATCGACTTTTCTCCACCTCCTCCGCCTCCGCAGCAGCAAGTCCTCCAGTCTGTCAGCAGTAGTTAATCAGCTGACAACGGTCCTCCTCCCCAATTATGTGGATGATGTGAAGGAAATAATGCGAAACAAGGACAGCCAAATATTGCTCCAAAGGAGAGTAACATCAGTCCGAAACAAGTCTCCTGTTTAGTAGCAAGTTAAATAAAACTGTGTTCATCCTGACAAATTTTCTCTTGGTTCTTGTAAATAGTAAAACAGCAGTTTAATCAACTGTAATAAATAAAGCAAAGTCATTTATACATCGTGTCATTTCCTTTGTTTTTATTTTTATTCTTGATTAAATTGAATGAATGTGTAAAGATTTTTAATCTTTGCATGAGTTTTTCAGTAAACAGCTTTAGAGATTTATTTTATTGTTATTATTTTATGGATAGACTTAAACTCTCTGGGCCAGCAAACAAACAAGAAAAATAACAGAGGATTCCAGCTAATGGATTGAATGGATCCAGAATGTGACGACCTGTTCGGAGTAAACTGGCCTGAAATACCGAGAGACCTTGAGAACGCGTCCAACCATTCCATCTTTGGCCACGTGAGGGCAGTACGGAGCACGGACCGCTGGGCCAAAGTACCCGGATGTGCCGCTTTAATCTATCCAGCCGCCTCAAGCTCGCAGTTTGAGCCTGACGCCAGCCAGCCAACCAGGGCCCAGCAGGGACAGCGGATCCGCACGCAGCCGTCCCCCCTATCCGCCCTTCGCTTCGCTCGGCCCGGCCACCGCCGATAGAAGCACAACCACTTGTTCCTCGGTGTAGTTTAGCCCCTCTGTGTTTTTTTTGTCACTTCCAGCCCGTTTTAGTCAGCATGGCGTCGAGCGCCAAGCGGAAGCAGGAGGAGAAACACCTCAAGATGCTGCGGGAAATGACGAGTTTGCCCCCCAACAGAAAGTGCTTCGACTGCGACCAGCGCGGCCCGACCTACGCCAACATGACCGTGGGCTCCTTCGTGTGCACCTCATGCTCCGGCATCCTGTAAGTTATTATTTAAGTGTTAACCCATGACCTTATAGCTCGAAAATGGCGCACAAGTTAAGTATAATCATTTTTTTTTCTAGTCCCGGGGACGCAACATGAGGTATCTCTCGGCTAGCGGCTAGCCGACCGTGCCTTAGCTAACTCGGGTTGGGTTATCCAGCTGTTTGGAGTCTTAAGCTGTTGGGAAACCCTCTCGCCGAGGCGAGACGAGCCGAGCCAAGCCGGGCTGGGCTAGGTCAGTCTGATAGATTCGTGGCTAAAGTCGCAAGCTAACTTGAGCTAGCGAGTTAAATTTCACTGCACAGCTGGAAGCTAGCGGTCTTAGCTAAATTCTTCTTCTTCGCCTTCTTCTTCTTCTATTATTAAATAATGTCGTATTCTAAAACTAATTTAAAATGATGAACTTCTCTCTTTATTTAGTGTATGCATGCATGCATCCATGTATGTATTTCATGCGCCAGTATCTGATGTATGTTTGTGTGAGAGGGAGAGGGAGGGTGGGTATCTTTGTATCTGGGGAACCTGAAGAAGCCTTGGGTTTTAGGTTCGGCAGCTGTAGATAGCTTCTGGGGAGTCCCATTTTTACCAAACGAACTTCGATCGAATGTTGTTTGTATTTGAATTGATTTGTAAAATAGGCCGAAACTGAACTGCTCCTACTAACTAGTTGCTGTTGGCAACGACCGTTTAAAGTGGACTGCTCGATACCGGCCGCATTAAATATAACGGGGTGTGCTAACTTGGACATCACCACCACCACCCTTAAATGTCTCTGCCGTGTTTCATCTACTGTATCTCCACGGAATCACGTGGTTGGTTGGCGACAGCCCCGCGAGTAAGGGGGCGGGGGGTGCACAGCCTTGAATATTCAGCGATAGGAGAGCTTTGTTTGTTCTCGTTGCGTCGTCATCTTTCACGACCTTTATCAATGCTAGCTGGCTAATCGGAGGTGTCGGCGATGTGTGCTGATGGATTCTGGGGGAAAGGCGAGCAGTTTGGAGCGAGAGCCGAAGGAAAAAAAATGTGGCCGTTTGTCAGTGATCGCTGCCTTGGAATTGGGCGTGGTCTTGACGAAAGGAGGGAAGAAAGAAAGTCACGTTGGGAGAGGTGGCCGAGTTTAGAACACAGTCTAGTTGTTGTTATTATTAGCATCTGTAATCATCATCATCATCATCATCACAGAGAAAAACGGGTCATCAAAAATGCAAAATGCTTCACATTCAGTCAAAGTTAACGCCTCATTGGCTGCGTTTCATAAATAATAAAAGCCATGTTTTTAAAATTTCAACAGAGTACAATTGTGATTTGCAGGTGTTTCCGTTGAATGGTGCCAACTCGAAATGCATAACCTGGGATGAGGATTACGTTAGGCTTTCATGTGTTTACGTTTGCTGCCAGGAATGGTTGTTGTATTTTCCTCTTTGAGTACTTGTAAAAAAAAAATAATATTTATATTCAGTCTCATCCTCCGTCCAAACACAACGCGCCATTTTCGCTGGTCAGTGACCCCCACCTCACCGTATTTGAGAGTTTTTTCCAAGTTTCGCTCTTTCCATCACCATTATTGCGATATTTGGGTTGTGCGCCACCATGGAGGTCATGGAAACGCAGCTGTTGTTTTTGTGACCCGCAGCAATACAAGCGCTCACCGCAATCACAATGACCTTTACTGGTTGTGCCTCTGTTTAACAACCCCGGGCATTTTGGAATTAATTAAACTTGAATTAAAAGCACACTCTTGTCTTCCAGGTGAACTTCTTCACTTCACCTGGAAGTCATTTTGACAGCTGAACCAGAGGGAAGATGTGTCGCCTGCGGCCTTAAACCCGCTCCAGTTATGGCTGAATAAATAAATAGTGGTGGATCCTGTAAACAGGTTATTATCTGCGTGCAGCTGCATCATCAGTCTGTGCACGCACGCAGTAAATTAGCAGCAGCCTTTGAACTGGCAACACAATAATGATGATGATGATAATAATAATAATAATAATCTCTGACGCACACTCTTCCTAATGCTTTATGGAAATGGTTCTGGCAATTTTCACTTTGTGAGTAATGATTATTCTATTGTGACTGGGGGTTGCATTTGCTGGCCAGTTAATCCACGAGTCATCCCTCCTCTGCTCCCTGCGCTCTAATGGCCGTGTTGAGCTTCAGTCTGCAGAGGATCGCCAAGTTAATCTGCACAATCAGCCGGTGCTGCCCCTCACTTCCGCCCCTGACCCCCCCCCGGCTATAAAAGTGAAGATTATTCGACTCTGCCGCTGGAAAAAAGGGTTGAGATTAACGTTGTGTTTGCCCTCCGTCTCACTGCTCCCACCGCCAGTTGACCGGATCCCATCTGCTCACCTTTCCCCAGCACACCTCCTCTCTCTCTCTCTCGAACGTGACTGAGTTGAATTTCATTAACCCCCCTCCAACCTCCCCCACATTTTTTTTGTCACTTTTCTCTTGCCGTCCCTCACGTTTCACACGGAACGAAACGACGGCGGTGACATTTACAGAACGAGACGGTCGTCTGCAGGAAGTTTGCGGGGGTTGGGGGGGGCGGGATGTGGCTTTCTGCACCACTTTGCCAACTTGCCGACTTTGTCGCTCCATTTTCACACAGTGCTCAAAGGCTGCTTCTCCTTTTTTCCCCAGAAAAGCGACTAATCGTGACAAATCTACCGGCTCTGTCTGGCGTTCTTGGAGGCTTTTGTGCAACTCTGATGTGAAACCACGTATCGTTTGTCCTCCAGATTGGTCTTGGTCTCCAGACCACTTTCATAAGGTTCTTGGTATCGTCTCAAACTCGGACGTGTTTTTACTGGGTCTTGTCTCGGACTGGACGGACTCTGGGTTTTTGATCGAGACTTCAGCCAAGACTGCAGTGACACGATAATAACGGAACAGAATCCAGCTGTTTTTACGCTCTCTTGGCGACGCCCAGAGTGACCCACCTGCCCCCTTAGTCCTGGTTCATTGATTTTTGAATTTTATGAAGCCAAGAAACTGGTTCATAGTATTTGGCAAAGCAGCACGATGTCACTGGAAATGAATCGACGATATCTTGCTGAAAAGAGATGTTGCTGTTCGATTTAGAAGCAAACTTGTATTTAAAAGAGATACTGGTCATTTTTTCTGTTTTGTTGTTATTTTTCTTTGATATATATAAAGTCTTGGTCTGGTCTTTGGTCTCAAACCCCAAATGTCTTGGTTTGGCTTCAATCTCGATGCTCTCTTGTCTTGATAATGTCTTGGTCTCGGTTGCTGCGGTCTCGACTACAACACTGGTGTGCACTATGGTTCTGGTTATTCAAAACTGGTGACTTGTCGCTGGCTCCACCTACGTGTAGCATAAAGTAAGGAGAAGGAAACCAAATCAAATTTAGGAAGACGAGAGGAGCAGTCACCCTGCCAGTGAGTGTCTTTGTTCTGTCAGAAGTTAATTCATCACATTTATTTCTCTCTCCCATCACTTTGTTCCTCTCGCATTCAGTCAGTTGCGATGACATGTGCGTGATCCATTATGCGAATGCGGCGATGACGTCATCCAGCAACTTTTCCGTCTAAGCCAGCAGCTTCTTTCCTCGCTGGTGGAGGCGGCAGAGCCGTCGACGCGTTTGTCGTCCTGCTCGTCTCTTGATCTCTTTATTTTTTTGTTGTTGTTGTTTTATGGAACACTTCCTGCTCCCGGCTGATGCTGCTGTGGAAATATGTTGAGCGTTATCCAACATCGTCGTGCCCGAGTCTCGTCCTGCCGCAGCAGGAAGGATCTCGAGGTTGTTTGATGGGTGGAGCTGGAATCCACTGTGTAAACACACATTCCAGGGGAAGGTGGAGCCGGTTCCTGCAGGAACAGACAGACAGACAGACAGACAGACAGACAGACAGACAGACACCCGCTCGGCCTGATCGTGGTGTCAGGAAGCAGCTTCCACTGTGACCTCCAGGGACCCGGCCGCCGGTGGGGTGTGATGGAGCGTGACGGTGCTGCTGCTGCAAACAAACAGGCGCCGTCGCTTTAAGACCCCCCCCACATTTTTCATCGCTGGGTTTTATTTTGTTTTTGCTGCTGCTGCTGGCAGTGCTTCGGAAAGGTGTCGATGAGCGAGACGTCACTGCAGAAGGACGAGTGCTCACTTGCTTCTCTCTCTCTCTCTCTCTCTCTCTCTCTCTCTCTCTCTCTCTCTCTCTCTCTCTCTCTCCCTCCTTTGAAGCCTGAAGCCAGTCCCGCTCGCCCCTGCAGCACTTTTGCACGATGCAAATGACTCGAGTTTTCCCGGCTTCACGCTGTGGAGGAGGAGCATCGTTATTATTTTACTCGCTGCAATACGGGGCTTTCCACTAGGGGGCGCCACCACTCGAGAGACGGCACACGGCTGAACTCGGTGGTTGCTGAGATGCAAAGGAGCTCATCGTCATCATTGGTGTAACGTGAAAAAAAAAAAAAAATCTCACAGTCGTTGCGACTTTGTGAGCGTTAACACAGCAGCGATGTTTTGAATGTCTTGGTTTGACTTGCTGCCTGTTAAACAAAGCCAGAGTGCAGGGAGACGTATTCAAACTCAAATACACTCCAACATCACACACACACACACACACACACACACACACACACACACACATCACGTCCAGTGTAACAGGTTCCCCCCCCAGAAAATAAACTGCACTGCACCCCGTGTGTAAATACGTGGCTGATGTTTTAACGAGCTGACGGCTGATTGGACGAGCTGATCCCCTCCAGTGCATGTCACAGAGAGCACTGGCAGAAGAACAGCAGCTGCGGTTCCATTACAAAATAAAAGCCATGTTTCTAAAATTTCAACATGGTGTCATTGTGATCTGCAGGTGTTTCCATCGAATGGTGTGGAGCACATAAGCATAAGAATTACGTTTGCTTTTGTTTGCTGTCAAAAATAGTTGTAATATTTTAAACATAACGCGTCATTTTCTGGTCACGTGACCCCCGTACGTCACATCTGCTGCCATATTTAGGTTTTGTGCAATTCTAGGGGGTCATGGAGATGCAGCTACTGTCTCCTCTGGGTCCAACCAATCAGCTGTCTGACGAGAAGCATGATTAAGTCATGTGGTTGTGTGTGTGTGTGTGTGTGTGGCCTGGCTTGGCTTGTTCACACACTCACACTGTAAGCCGCGGGCTAATTAGCCGACAGACGTGACGGAGTCGAGCTGCTTTGAATAATTCAGCCGTCCAGTCTCGTGTTTCTGTGACTGCGGCTCCTCGTCATTGTGTCGCTGGTCAGCAGTAGCATTAGTAGTAGCAGTAGCAACAGTAGCAGTAGCAACAGTAGCAGTAGTAGCAGTGGGGGTCAGTTGTAGGGCTGCCACCAACGCTATTTTTGTCGTCGACTAATCTATCGATTATTTTTTCCATGAGTCATGATTGTCTTTTTTTTCGCCACCTATTTTGGACGCCTGTTTGACTGAACTTGCGTAAATCTTCACACCTGTGTTCTGCTGTTGTACTCTGCATGTGTTTTTAACCAGTACATCAAAATAATGACACACAAAGCCTTTATCTGTGGCGTAAGCTGCGTTTCCATGACGCCTAGAAAGGCGCTGAACCTAAATATGGTAATGAAGAAAACAGCAGTGAAAACGGCTCAACTTGGAAAAACCTCTCCAAGGTGACTAAAAGCTTTCGACGCTGCCACCAGGTGGCTCTGCACACGTCAGCGGACGTGATGTGTGGAGTCACGTGACCAGTTCACTTCACGTAGCCGAGGAGCTCAGTGCCGCTAATGGGAGCCTCGCTGTCTGTCGTCTGTCTGTCTGCACAGACATTCTCTCACAATTATCCCCCCCCACCCCCAAAACAAATATTTATTACCTTTATTCGTCGGAAGGAAGGAAGGAACAGTCACAACTGCATCATCGTACAGTGAACACCAGTGTCTTCCATGGTCCTGCTTCCTGATGATACGCGGTCGTGGAATAAAACCCGGTCCTTTTTTCTGCAGCCAACCGTTTTAAAGATTCTTTACTGAGAACTCAATTCGGTCACCGTGTTCAGGCTTCAGTGATGTTTGAGGTGGTTGTAGAAACGTGATTTGTTTCCTTGTGGTGCTGCGAGGAAGTTGAGACACTCATTGCGTGTGGCGTTCTTCTGGCTTTCGTCGTTTTCTCTGAAACTGAAGAACTTCCAGACCGCGGAATGTGGTCCCTTCTTTGGTTCGAGGACACTGCGCTTTCCTTGAAACTTCCCCAATATGGGACCAATAAAATCTTCTTCTTCTTCCGCTGCACCATTGACTGAAGCAGCTTCTCCTACAGCATTTCACGCCTTCACGTTGTCGGTTAGACGGCGCTTCTGACGCAGTGCAAGGTTCTCCCACCCACCGCCACTGTTGTGCATCACGCGGTGCACTGCTGCCTCGTCATTTAGCAGCGCTTGTTTTCTTGCCTGCTGACGTCCCGAATGAGAGGAAATGTGAGAGAATCGCCGGCATTCAGAAATGACACGCCGCAAGTGTGAATCCAGATCGATTAATCATGCAGCCTGACTGCAGATCCCCCCCCCCTCTCAGTAACCTCTCTCTCCTCTCTCTCTCTCTCCCACCTGCAGCCGAGGACTGAACCCACCTCACAGAGTCAAATCCATCTCCATGACGACCTTCACGCAACAGGAAATCGAATTCCTGCAGAAGCACGGCAACGAGGTGGGCGGAGCCACTGACTGCACCACCTGACGGTGGAGGTCACTCTCACACTCTCTCACTTTTCCTTTTTTTCCCCCTCTCCTCCACGCCGTGGCTTTTAATCTGTATCACTCCGCCGCCTGTCCAAGGGGCGGGACTTCCTGCTCCACTTGGCTGAGCCTATTAAAAGCTGCCCGGTGCGACGGCGGAGACAAACATCCTCCAGTGGCCTTTTTTTATCTTTAGCACCTTTATTTTCAGCTGCTGCTCCACCAGCGCGAGTAACCTGAGCGGCAGCAACACTGTGGAGGTCGCCGCCAGTCGGAGACCCTCACTGTTCTGTTCCCAGTTTAACACCAGTCTGTCTGTCTGTCTGTCTGTCTGTCTGTCTGTCCCTCTGTCTGTCTGTCTGTCTGTCTGTCTGTCTGTCTGTCTGTCTGTCTGTCTGTCTGTCTGTCCTTCTGTCTGTCTGTCTGTCTGTCCGTCTGTCTGTCTGTCTGTCTGTCTGTCTGTCCCTCTGTCTGTCTGTCTGTCCCTCTGTCTGTCCCTCTGTCTGTCCCTCTGTCTGTCCGTCTGTCTGTCTGTCTGTCTGTCTGTCTGTCTGTCTGTCTGTCTGTCCCTCTGTCTGTCTGTCTGTCCCTCTGTCCCTCTGTCTGTCCCTCTGTCTGTCTGCAGGCGTGCAAGCAGATCTGGCTGGGCCTCTACGACGACAGAACCTTGTCGGTGCCGGACTTCCGAGAGTCGCAGAAAGTCAAGGAGTTCCTCCAGGACAAGTACGAGAAGAAGAGATGGTGAGAGCCAACTGGACCGTCGCCGTCCCAGTAGCGCAGCTGGACCGAGTCCCCGTTCCTGCTCTGACCCCCCTGCCACACAAACCAACACACACACACACACGCGTGTCATTGCTGTGGTGTTCTCCTCCAGGTACGTCCCTGCAGAGCAGGCCCGGGCGGTGGCCTCCGTCCACGCCTCCATCTCAGGCTCCTCCAACAGCAGCACCAGCAGCACCCCGGAGGTCCGGCCCCTCAAGTCCCTGCTGGGGGAGTCGGCCCCCACCCTGCACCTCAGCAGGACCACCCCGCCCAATCAGGTGAGACTCACTCAGTCGGCCAGTCGGCCAATCAGGCTGCACAGTCACTCGCACTCTCTCTCACACACACACACACACACACCAGGTTCTATGTAGTTGTTTTTCTTGTTGCTGAATTATTTTCTTTCCTCCTCCCCACCACTAGTCTCCGCTGGCGAGCCGCAGTCAGGCCCATCACCACCATCATCACCTGCAGCAGCAGCAGCAGCAGCAGCAGCAGCAGCAGCAGCAGCAGCAGCAGCAGCAGCAGCAGCACGTCCACGACAAGCGCTTTGACCTCCTCAGCGACCTTGGTGGAGACATCTTCGCCGGCCCGTCCAGCGCCAGCGCAGCAGCAGGCTCCGCCCCCGGCTTTGCAAACTTTGCACATTTCAACAGCCACACGAGTAAGAAACACAGACAGGAAGTGACTCACGATGGGAGGGGTGGGTGGTTGGGGGGGTCCTCCCTGCCGTCGCCGTGGCCGTTGTCGAACAATTCATTGCTTCGTTTGTGGTTGCACACTTTTGTCGTGTGTGTGTTGCACTCCTCATTCACTCCATCGTGTGTGTGTGTGTGTGTGTCCTGTTCTCCATCCTCCCATCACCTGCTGCTCCTCCAGCCGCGCAGCACAGCGCCAACTCCAACACGGGCTTTGCAAACTTTGATGCGTTCTCCACCACCAGCTCTGGCCCCAACCTGGCAGGTTTCCACCCGGCAAACACAGGTAGAGCACCCCCACCCACCCTCACCCCCACCCCTACCCCCCTCCTCCTACACCCAGTCTGCTCGACCAATCACGACGCTCCGCCGCTAGCTTTCAGAATGGTTTAGTTGCCACGCTGCCCCCCGTAGGCCGTGTGTAGTCACGACAGTCTTGATCTCCTGCTGGTTGGATAAAACTCCTCCTGCTCCTCCTCCTCCTCCTCCTCTTGCTCCTCTTCACTCTCTCTTCCACCTCCCCGAACCCCTTCTGTTCCTCCTCCTCATTCCCCTTTCTCCTTCTTTCCTCCTCCTTCTCCTCTTCTCCTTCTTCTCTCTCTGTTCCTTCTGCTTGTCCTCCTTCTCCCTCACCTCTTCCTCTTTCTCCTCCTCCTCCTCTCATCTTTGGTATTGTACTCTCACACATGCTGTCCTCTCTCTCTCTCTCTCTCTCTCTCTCTCTCTCTCTCTCTCTCTCTCTCTCTCTCTCCCTCTCAGCTTCTCATCCTTTTGCTTCAGCAGCTGTTGATCACTTTTATATCCTTATGCTTTCTCTTTTATTTTAACGTTTCTTTCGCCCTCATCTTTTTAACGCCCTTTCGTTTTTCTTTGGTGTTTCTCATCTGCCCGTCTCCACCCCCCACCCCCCACCCTCCCTCTCTCCATCTTCCATCCCTCTGTGCCTTTTTTTTTCTTTTCTTTTTGCTGCCAGCCTTCACTGCGCTCTCATCCAGCCGCAGTCTGGTTGAGTTTGGTGCTGCGCTGCCTCTGCAGGACACACACAGTAAGTGTCCTTGTCTGGGTTTCACACTCTGACCTGCACACCACCCCTCTCTCTCTCTCTCTGTCTGTCTGTCTGTCTGTCTGTCTGTCTGAGGGTCAAACAAAATTAAAAACGGCTCTAACCCCCATGGACAAAAACACAGAGCCAGTGCAGGAAGTCGAGAGTTGAAACAGCCGATGTGATTCATGGAGTTCCGACTGAACACACACAATGTTTTACATAGTCATTAACATATTTGCTTTCCATAACTTATAGTTGCTCCTGCCAACAAGCAGGAGATTCCATGATACGGTTTCATAACGAGGTCGTGACCCTCCATCGACAGTCGTTTGTCACGACCTTGAACTGACCTCTGACTGCACTGGTGCGACTTTGGCTGCGTTTGCAGGGGGGCTCTTTTGATTGATGGCGTGCTGCTGACCTTGCGTGTTTAACAACAACAGAAGCAAACTAGTGAAGCTAACTCTAAACAGTCAGTAGCTGCGTTTCCGTGACAGGTTTTCGCAAAATAAAAGCGATCTTTCTAAAAAGTTCCGACAAAGTCCAACTGCGATTCGCTGGCGTTTCCATTGAATGCTGCTGTCAAGGATGCCGCTTATATTTCTCTCTTTGATGACTTGAAGTGGTGAACTGGTCACGTGACCGTACGTCAGGAAAACCAACTGCTTCCATCAGCAGTTTATTTATTGCCGTATTTGGGTTGTGCACAACCCTAGGGTTCATGGAATCGCAGCTCGTGTTGTGTTGTTGTGTTCCCTCCTGGAGACGATGACAATCTCCTCCCACCCCCTCCACCAGGCCTCACGTCTGACTCTCCCATCTCTCTTCTCCTCCATGCAGGCGGCGCCGCGGCGGGACTCGCCGGCGCCACTTTTGCACATTTTCACCACTTGCCCAAATCGTGTAGCGCCGCCGACTTTGGATCCTTCGCTCTCTCCTCCTCGCACGGTCGCCCCACTGCAGCCGGCGGGGACGTTAGCCCCGCCCTGGCCGATAGATACGCGGCCCTGGCCCACCTGGATGGTGTGTTTAGCTCAGCCAATCCAGAGCCAGGTAAACCCCCTCACACCAAACGCCAGTAGCGCGGCGGCTCGATCGCTTCACGCCAGGATTTGCGAGATCGCGCTGCAACCCAGGTAGTTTGGTGTAGTTAAAGGAAACTACAGTGAAAAGGAAGTGTTTTCCCCGTCGGAACCGTCTCAAGTGTCACTGAGTGGGAAAACGAAAGGAAAAAAAGATCAGCCGACCTGCAGGTATCATGCAAAATGCAGGTGTTTAAAGTTTACATGCATTTTGTTCATCATCGTTTCAGATTTAATGTGAACTCTGCTCGGTTATTTGACGGGCGAGCTGAACGGCGTTGAAGCCGATGCGTCACGTTGACGTTTCACAGTAAAATGCAGCGGCGCATCCAGCACTACCAGTCGCACCTGTTTCCACAATGTAAATAACCATGAAACCATTCAATCAGAAGTAGGCGTTCACCTTTTGCCTGCTTGTCTTTATTATCATGAAAATCAACCACAGTGTTTTCACACCACTGACTTCCTGTCTGAACGATTCTTCCTGCTGATACATCTGAGACTGGATGGATGGACGGATGGATGGATGGATGGATGGATGGATGGATGGATGGATAAGGAATAATTCCACCTGCTGCCATTGACGTGGTTGCAACTTGTAAAGTGTGAAAAATAGAACAGCTGCGTATTTTTCCAAAGCAGCTTCAGTGGTTTCATGCATCTGAAACGCGCCCGCGCTGCCCCCTGGTGGTGTGAACCTGCACACTGACTTCAATGCAGCAGATCGCGCCGCAGAGGCTTCTGCTGTGAATTGGGGGTGACGGTCGTTGTCCCTCTGTTAACCTTCTTCCTTCCTGTCTGTCTGTCTGTCTGTCTGTCTGTCTGTCTGTCTGACCCTGCTGTCTGTCTCTTTGCTGCTCTTCCAGGAGCTTCTGTCCCCCTCGCTGGTGGAGGAACAGGAAGTGGAGGAGGCGGAGCAGCGGCGGCGGCTCTCCTTCAGAAGCAGGCGACGGGCGGCGACCGCTACGCCGCGCTGGCCGCGCTGGACACCGTCTTCAGCTCCTCCTCGGCCCCGCCCACCAGCGGTTACAGCACCTGCAGCGCCACCCAGGGGTGAGCCGTGGTCTCCTTTTCTGAAAAGACTGTCCATCTATCGCTCCATCCATCGTTCTATTGTTCTCTACTTCTCCAGCTCTCTGCCTCTATCGCTATATCTATCTGTCTATCCATCTACCTATCGCTCTATGTATCGCTCTATCTCTCTCTCTCTCTCTCTCAACACACACACACACACACACACACACAACAATGACGGATTCAGTCAGCGTGAGTGAATAGTAGGTAAAGATAGAAATGAATGAGCGAACATCAGACCTGTAGACCAGGTCGTGGTTTTTCTCCCTTTCCGGCCCTTCTGACACTATGACCTCTTGACCCCTTGACCTCTTCTCTCCCTCTGCAGCGGGCTCTTTGCTGGTGATGCCGGAGTGTCGACGGCGCAACAGGTGCAGCAAGCAACACCCAGCATGGCTGCAGGGTTTGGAGGTGAACACACACACACATCCACCTCATCAGGTCTTGGATCTTCTGAACAGGAAGTGTTTCTCTTCCTCCTCGTCCTGACCCGTCTTTCCCTCCCTCTCCCTCTCTCCCTGCAGCTCCATCCACCAATCCCTTCGTAGCTGCAGGAGCTCCAGCGGCCGCCAGCAGTAACCCCTTCCAGAGCAACGGCCGAGCGCCTCACACAGCCTCAGCAGCAGCGGCAGCAGCAGCAGCAGCAGCAGCAGCAGCAGGTCAGGCCAGAGCACCGCTGACTCACCTCCACAAATCCATAAAATCTATACATGGATTGATAAGAGTGTTGGCACGGGACGCGTCTGAATTTAGCGTGAAACATCAGAATGTTCAGAGAGAATCCTGTAAGATTGTCTGATTTGTATTTTTCTTTCTCATGTGTCATCATGTATTAGCTCAGGTCCATTTAAACAAAAATATACGCCTTCTTGTGCATTTTCTTTAAAAAGAAAAAAGAAGAGCCTGTGCTTGACAGACGTGTTAACATCCACTGGCAGTCAAAAGCTTGGACAAACCTTCTCGTGAAATTTTCTTTTTTACCTTTAAATCTTTCTACACTGCAGATACTGAAGACATCAAACATATGAGCAAGACAGATGTAATTGTGCAGCAAAGAAAAATGCGTTAAATAACTCTAAATATGCTTTTTTATAAAAGGTGGCTGTATTGAAGAATTCAAATATAAAAGGTGTTTGAGTTATTTGACACTTTTATTGTTAATTCCATGTGTGTTCATACACGGAGTAAAAGGCTGCAAATGAATGTTTTTTTATCTTAACCCATTCATCGATTACTGTAGAAAAATAATCAACTGATCAGTCGATTAGTAAAACAGTTGCAGCCCTACCTCTAACCACAGACACATTTTTATTTGTTTATTTGTTTGTTTGTTTGTTTATTAATTCTAAATCTCCTGCTTGTGTCGCAGCGTCGTTCGGCACCGGCTCCATGAGCATGCCGTCGGGATTCGGGAACGCCGCCGCCTACAGCCTCCCCACCAGCTTCAGCGGAACCTTCCAGCAGCCGTTCCCCGGCCAGCCCCCGTTCCCACAGCAGCCCCAGGGCTTCCCTCAGCAGCCCAACGGTGGGTGCAGCAGCCATCTGGTGTTGACCCGGTGATGGCGGCCAGTCCAACTGATTTGACACACATCAACGCCTTCGACGCCGGAGTCGTTAATGGTTTTATTTTTATTAAAAACATTTTTCTGTGTTTCCAGGTGGAGGTTTCCCAGTGTTTGGCCAGGCCAAGCCTGTAGTGACTCCGTTTGGCCAGGCGATGGCAGCACCCATGGTCTCCGGCAACCCTTTCCTGGTCCGTCTCCTGTCGTTCTTCCCGTCACTTCACGTGAATTTACATTTCTTTATTATTTTGCCTCTGACTTCTTCTTAATTCCTCCCCGCTGCAGGGCGCCGCTCCACCTCCACAGTATCCTGCAGGGGGCTCCTCCACCAACCCCTTCCTATAGCGCCCCGTCCAATCAGCTGCTCCGCACGGTCTAAGACAAAGTGGCGCTCTTGCACTTATTGATCTGTCTCATTTCACCAAGTAGCTTTAAAGAGAAGAAAAAGTAAGAAAAGTGAAAACCCACGAGGTTGAGAGAAGTGGGCGGAGCCTCTGTGAAACCTGTGAACTGGCCTCTACTGAACCACGTCATCAAACTGGCTGAACTCTTTAACTTATTGCAAAGGGCGCGTGGTGCCGATGCTGCAGTCCCGTCTTCTTCTTCTTCTTCTTCTTTTTTTATGAATTTAGCTCTTATTTCATATCAGTATTCTTCTTGTATTACGCAGGATTTCCTTCCGACTGACTGGTTTTCTGGAGGGAGGGTTTGCCGGGGAGGGGGCTGGGGGGTCCTGCCCCCTGCTGCTGTCCCCTGCTGCTGTGTTTGTGAACCTGTTTCTTTGTGCTGGAATTTTTTTTTCTTTTTTTTTTCTTTCGAGTTTTGTGAACCAACTGCGTCCAATAACAGGGTGACAGCAACAGCTGAGGAGCTTGGAAACACTCACTGCTGGCTATTAAGAGTATTTTAAGTTAACGTGTAAATATATACAGTATGAATATATATTATATATTAAAAAATAATTTTAAGTAAGATTGAAAAAAAAAAAAAAGACCAAACTGTCCATTTATATGGAAATGCGGAAAATCTTGTACATTTTGTTTTGTATAAAAAATGGATTTCTATCCCTGGTGTCTGCTGTCAGTCGTTTTTCAAAAATTAAAAACTTTAAAGGACGAAGCTCTGCGTTCAGAACTTGTGCTCCTCAAACTCCGGAGGCTGGTTTTTTGGCGGGTGGGCGGAGTCTTTGGGCCGCTGCCTCTGCCTCCTGGCTTTCCAAAGGGTGAAGATCCCTCTGACCAGGAAGACCACGGCGATGACGGAGAAGTAGCTGCTGTAGATTATGAACTGGGGATCGGGAGCACATCAGAAATCAAATCAACCAACTTCCCAAAACAAAGTAAGGCCAAAATCCAAAGCTACTGAAGTTCTCACTAACTCAAATCCAATGCAAGACATTAAACTGCTCTTGACCAGTTGAGCTCAGGAGAGCCATCACGTTAGCCAATCAGAGGTCTGCACATTGCAGGAATGTTAAAAAAAGAAGGTGATGGTATCGGAGGCAAAGCTTCCCTTAACCAAGAAAAACCGAGCCACTCCCAAAACATGTGACACATCTGGCTGTCCAATCGGAGCAGCTCGTCACAGCAGGCAGTCATACAGCACCGAGCCACTGCATCCATCCAGCAAAGAGCACAGACGGCGTTTGAAAGGGCAAAACCTGGAAAGGTGATTTGTGTGTGGAAAGCGACCAGTCAGCTGCCATTCTGGCCACAGTTCGAGGCTTCCCATTGGTGCTTAGAACAGCTCTCAGCGAGCGACTTCCTGGTTGAAGCTGATTGGTCATGAAATCCCCTGATTGATGACTGACTGACTGACTGACTGACTGAATCATTTTCACAGCTGCTCACCTGTGGGATGATGGGGAGGGCCAGCCCCGTGTTGTCCACCACCACTGAGGTGATGATGGTCTGCAGAACCAAGGCGACAAAGTTGTTGGCACCAAACACCAGAGCGTAGCGCTCCATGCTCAGGTCCACCGCTATCTGGTACCTGCAGGGGTGGAAGAGGAGGAGGAGGTTGAGAAGGAGGTGTAGGAGTCGGTGGAAGAGTTGGAGGAAGAGGAGGAGTGGAGAAGGAGGAGGAGGAGGATGTGAAGATTGAGGAGATGCAGTTGATTGTCATTAGTGGTGTCAGCCTGGACCAGGTGTTGGAGATGGACCTTTCTTACATGGCGATGGTGATCAGCAACATGTAGAGGCACTTGAAGAGCACGTAGCCGACATAGCACAGCCAGATGTTGTAGGTGAAGGTCATGAGGAAGAGGGCGCCGGAGCCCAGGGCGGAGAAGATCCCCAGCGACAGCTCCCCCCAATGCTCCCACCTCACCTCGATGAAGCCCACGCCGTAGGCCGTGGCTGCACCTGCAGCCACAACAGCAACATCAAGAGCAGCTCAGCTCGGTGGACAGAGCGCCAGTGGCCCCACCTCCTTGGTGATGTCACCCACCCATCAAGTTGGACACGGCCTCCACGCCGCCGTTGTAGATGCTGCTGAAGTTCCCGGAAGGTTGAGTCTGTTCTTCAATGTGTTCCCACAGAAACTGAAGAGGTTGAAAGAGTGATTTTAAACAGCAGGTGAGATGTTTGTTCTGTTCTGTTCTGTTTGTTTGGTGGGTTGCTGTGGTTCATTTCGCTAGTAGCTTCAACCATCCACCATCAGTGACTTTGTGGATCCTCAAAAATCCCCAATTGGCCTGCTTTCTTTAAGGCCCTCTAGTGGCAATAAAACATACTTATTGTTTGGTAGGCAAACAACTGGCTACCAGGTGCTTGAGGTGACAGATTAGACACCCAGGCAGCCTGGGTAAGCTCCACCCTCCCCACCCCCCCACTCCTCTACCCAGGATCCTAACAACGGTCTTATGACCAATGAAATCAAGACTGTGTTGTGTCATTTTGTTGGTTCTCTGGGTTGTTGCGTGTTTCTTGCGTGTCACCTGCACGTAGTTGACGGTCTGGTTGTAGCCGCAGGTGGCCATGGCCCACCACACCGACCAGTAGAGCAGCTGCCTGGAGCTGTAGCACTGGCGGAAGTCCCGGAACAGCTGCAGGAGAACCCCGCTGCAGCCCTGACCTGCTGCTGACTCCTCCACCTGTTTCTCTCCTCCTCCACCACCTTCATTTCCTCCTCCTTTACCGCCTCTGCCTCCACCCACTCCATCCTCCAAAGGTCCACCTCCTCCACCTCCATCTCCATCCCCCTCAAGCTCCTTGGCCGCCTTGCGGTGGAAGAACATGCTCTGCTGCGGCATGGGCAGGAAGAAGGAGATGAGCAGAGCGATGGAGGTGAGCACCAGCGTGAACTCGGTGATGCCGTGGTAGGACAGGAGCTGCAGGCTGACCAGGATCTGACCCAGCACCGAGCCCACCGTGTAGCCCAGAAGCTGCACGCTGCGGCAGTACGACGTGACCCTGCGGTACCTCTCGGGCTCCACCATGCTGCAAGAGAAGAAGGAGGAGGTGGAGGAGAAGGACAAAGAATTTGAGGAAGAGAAAGAGGAGAAGAGAGAGGAGAGAGGGGGAGGAGGAGGAGGAGGAGGACTTGAAGGAGGTACCTGTAGATGTAGGAGAAGTAGGCCACGTCACAGGCCGTCACGAGGGCGTAGAAGAACTGCATGGCCTGCATGGCCGGGATGGTGGCCTGCCAGCGCAGCAGGGCGGTGGTGACAAACAGGGCGCAGCACTGTAACACCACCACTGGCTTGTAGCGCAGCCAATCGGTGAGCAGGAACACTGGCACCAGTAAAGCCAGGTAGGAGTAGGTCCATACTGGGAACACCTGGCCGTTCACCTAATGGGGCCATTAACCACAATCAGTTCAGTCTCAGATAAGAAGGTTGTTGCTTCATAATTTAGACTTTTTTATAATTATTGTTATTGTTATTGCTGGTGAGGACAGAGGTTTCCTTCACTGACAAGGACAAGACGTTTGAAGTCTGGCTGTATCGTTGGAAGGAGTTTCTTGCCCAGAAGAAAACACTTTCTTGGTCCTGATCCGTTGGAGTTCACTGCACCACCGCTGAGCATTTTAGTTTCCAACCTCCACCGCTGTCAGGTTCTGGACCCGAACCCTAACCAAAACACTCCTCCTGCACCTGAGGTTCGGGTCAGGGTTGGAGTTGAGGTTAGTTTCCTACCTGCTCCACCATCAGGTTCTGAACCCGAACCTTAACCAAAACACTCTTCCTGCACCTGAGATTGGCTTTGTGGTTGAGTTTAGGCTTAGGGTTGGGGTTAAGGTTGGGGTTGGGGTTAGTTTCCTACCTCCTCTGCCGTCAGGTTCTTGTCCTCTCCGGTCATGAAGGGGACAAGGAAGGGCTCCAAGGGTTTAACCGTGCTGAAGAAGCCATAGATGCAGAGCAGAGCTGTAGGGAACCTCCAGCTCCTCCTGAACCTCCTCAGCGCCTCCATCTGCTGCTGCTGTGTGCTGAACTGCTGCTGCTGCTGCTGCTGCTGCTGCTGCTGCTGTAAACACCTGATGCTGACTCACTGCGGTCAATCAACAACCTGGTCAAAGAGCAACACAACTCCACTGTGACGTAGCCTGATTGCTGTCGTGTCACAGCACAACACAATAGATGACGGGAGAAATGCCTGTCTTTATGATGCTGATATGCAGTGACTATCGGCAACGCTGGAAATTTCGCTGAGCTGCATTTCTGGCACCTTCAGGAAATTATTTTAGATAATCATGTCCAATAAAAACCAAATAAAACAAACAAACAAAAACCCAGGCAGCAACTCAAGATTGTTTTTATCGACTGATTAATGTTTGAAGATAAATGATCATAATGAGAGTTTGGCATTCATTAATAGAAAAGTTCAAAGGTTGAGCCGGATAGGCAGCAGAGTAAAACCACCGGACTGAAGTCAATGCAGAGCGCCCCCTGGGGTCATATTCCTATCGGGACCCGCAGGTCACTGCAGGACATATATTGTGCAGGAATAGTTCGCACGCCAACATGAGTCAGTCACAGAGAGTCAGAGTGACTACAGCCAGGATGCAGCCTGGTATGGACACCTCTGCATGCAGTAGCGGGGAATCACCACTTGGTGTCGCTTTAGCACGGCATTATACCGTGAAACCAAAAACCAAAAACAATATACTGTACTTATATTCTAATGTAGCACTTTAATAACATATATCATATTATACAAGTGATTTATATATATTTTTTGGCCCAGTGAAAAAAGGGTTCCAGCTTATATGTGTTTCAGTGTTTTCGGTGTTTGGTGTTTTTCCATCCACGAGATGGCGCCACATGCTCTGGATCAGTGCTAATGTAAACGATTGCATTTATGTTTTTCTGGTGACTTTTATTTTGACACCTGGATGTCCATGTCCGCTAGGTGGAGACAGTGTAGAGCACCACTTAAATAGAGTAGAGTAGAGGTGTGGCTACCTGCAGGGCATGCTTGCAGGGGCGGCGCGAGCGACAGAGACAGCGAAGAAGAACGGACGGCGCAGAGCAAAGTTTCAGGACTACTACTGGTCGAGGGCGCGCACGTTACACACATCACCTTTGTTCCGTCGTAACCTTTCTTTGTTGTCAACAGCGAGTGATTTTGAACACCCCTTTACACGACGATGTGCACTCGCGTTTGCTGTGTTTGTAGCGTTTTACACTGCCGAGGCTGATGGCCACCTGCTCACCTGAGCTACATGAACGTTGATTTGGGGAAGCCTGAGTTTGGTTTATTTTAAGAGTTTCAATCAATTATAGTCGATTGTGTAAATTAAATGGCATGATATGAGTTTTAATAATTTATTTTTTTATTGATGAATTTTATATAAACTTTAGACTTGTGTTTTATTTTTGATTAAAATGAGCTATTTGTCACCGTTAATGAGTGTATGTTAAATATGAATTGTATTGTTTTTTGAGAAGTACTCATTGAAACCTTTTAGTCTTGTTTTCTATTTTTCACGGTTTTCAATGGTGCTTCATTTGAACTGTTTAATAAAGGCGCCTGAAGACGTCAGTCAGAAGCGTGGACCTGCTGATTGGCCAGCGGCAGTTAACAGCTAAAATGACGAGCGTGTGAGCTAGGTTGTTCACATTTAGATCACGCATGCGCAGTGGTCGCGGTGCGTCGTCATAGCGACGGCTTGTTGACGTGCGCGAGCTGCGTCCGTGCACAAAATGAAACTGAAGCGGTTCCTCCTCAGATATTATCCGCCAGGTAGCAACAGTTTTCGGGAAATACTCTGAACGTTCTGCTTTTCATTGGAAAACTTGCAGGTTGTTGTTGTTGTTGTTGTTGTTGTTGCTGTTGTTAAACGCGTTAAACTTTGACAACAGCGGCACCGCTGGGGAAACTCCAGCTCTGTGTCCTGCTGCGTCGTGGTCGGTTTGTGAAATCCTTCTTCACCGTCTGCTTTTTCTTCATGTGTGTTTCCTTCACGCCAGGAATCATTCTGGAGTTTGAGCGCGGGGTCTCAGTGGGCACGAGAGCCATCGACCTGCTGGATTTATCTCCCGAGTGAGTCTGTTCCCATCACATGTTCCTGTTAGGATCGAAGCAGTTTCCGGTCTTTTGGGGCTACGTTTAAATGACTTGGCAGCAGTTTTAAGTGTAGACTTGTATGCGCTAACAGTCTTAATTCGTATCTCTACCTCGTTTGAGATCATGCTCTTATTGTGAAAAAAAACAACTGAAGAAGTTACCATCCACCTGCAAAAAAAAAAAGGATTTGACGCTAATATGGCAGATAAAATATTCACTTGTGCCCAACAGGAAGTGATTGTTCAACTGAAATTCCCTGAAAAACCACAGGAATCATATATTTACATGTATGATATAGGCTATATGTGAAAGGGACACAGATGAGAGAAAATCACACATTGTTTTTACAAACAATATTCCAACGCTTGGTGACCCTTAAACATAATTTTCATCTGCATTTCCCCAAAGAGAAAGAAAAATCATCTCCAGCTCCAACTGAAATGTGCGTGTCGGGATGGAAATAAATCTTTTCCCACTCCAGAGAGTTTGGATCGTCACGCCACTGTTGATGAGAAACATCTCACCATTTATTACCGTCATTATTTTTCATCCTGGCAACGCAGGACGGACGTCGAGGAGCTGCTGGCGGAAATCCAGCGCTCTGAGCCGCTGGTCACCGAGTCTCACGTTGATCAGGTCAAACATCTGCTGGTCCGACTGCAGGAGAAGCTGAGCCAGCAGGACCAGCGCAGCTTCAGCTCCTCCAAGGTCACACCACTCTCCTTCTACTCAAACAACACGAGAGATAAGATAGCTCGGTATAGGTTTGTAGGTAGAGTGGGTTACTGTCATTTTATTTATTTGTTACTTTTTTATTTATTATTATATTGTATTGGTTGAAAAGGTGCTATGAATTGTTGGTCAGCGTTAACGGTGCAAAATATCACAGTTTCCCCAAAGTGACTCTAGAGGGCGGCAGTGATCCAAGGCACAAAGCGTCAGAATCAGTATGAAAAAAACAAAAACAAAAACCCAACAAAAATAATTGCAACCATCAGAGGAAGTCCAGATGACTGCAGCAGTGGAGCTCATTGGTCTTGGCACGAGGACAGACAGTGACAGCTTAATGGCCACCTCAAGGGGGAGCTCTTCACACAGCATCAACACACAACAACCTGTGTTTGTTATGTGAGGATGTTTCCCCTCTAGTTGTGTTGTGTTGTGCACGTGTTTGCAGGAGCTCAAGGCTCACATCCTCCCGCTGACCAACGTGGCCTTCGACAAATCCGGCTCCAGGTGAGTTGGGAAACCTCGGCGTCGTGTGCTGTGTCGCTTGTGTGTGTTCGTGTGTGACTCGGGCTACTGCCGCACCTGCTCAGGTTCCTGACGGGCAGCTACGACAGGACGTGTCGTGTGTGGGACACGGCCTCGGGCGGCGAGCTGCACACGCTGCAGGGTCACGGGAACGTGGTGTACGCCGTGGCCTTCAACAACCCCTACGGGTAATCTGCTGCAGTTTGCTGTTCCTGCCACTAGAGGTCGCCCTCGCTCAACTACCCCTGCCCCCGCTTTGGTCTTGGCAGGGACAAGATCGCCACCGGC
>CM020510.1:2962772-3007772 GCA_009823395.1 Thamnaconus septentrionalis | reverse complement strand
AGCTGCGTAGATGAGGTGACACCACATCAAACATGTGGTGACGCTTCCTGACTAGAACCAGCCAGAACTGGTCAGTTTACTGTGAGCAAAGTGCTTCTCCGTCTCTGAACCAAAGTGTTTCATTGGCTTCAAATAAAACATCAGCGAGCTCAACGACGACTGCAGACTTGCTCGTTTGTCACACCACAGAAATTTAATCATGTCAAAAGATAAATACATTCAGTTTCTACCGTGACAAGAGTTTACACCTGAACCGCGCGTATCATCATCATCATCATCATCATCATCATCATCATTATGGTTATTCTTATCATATTATTTTCAATTCACCCCAGTGCTGATGTAATACTAAAGACCACTAAGTCAAGAAGTAAACAGACCAAATTCACATTGAAACTGAACATGACAGTCGCTCCTCCGTCCTCCCGTCCTCGTCGCGAAATCCTCCGCTCCTCCTCCGGCGCCAGAAGCAATCCCTCCTCCAACCCAGCGGCGGCGCTAACATCGACACAACACAGGCACTCGCGACGGAACGTCACGGCCCCAGCAGGGGGCGTGATGGGCAGACGAGCACGACGGACACCGGCGGCGGCGGGAGTGAGGGGGGTGCGACAGACAGGAAGTGGAGGGCGGAGCTTCTCCTGCCGTGCGCGATTTTTGATCTGCGCTGGTCGGTTTGGAACGAAGAAACACGTAAATTGACCTCGGATTATTTGTTTGGGGAAATATGCTGTGAAGCGGTGACAGGTGGCGGTAAAAAGCTGTGAGGCGCCGCTTCTTCTTCTTCCTGTCCCCCCAGGAACCCGTAAAAACCTACAGTTTGTCTCCGTGTGTTTGTGTGTCTGTGAAGGGAGAAGCTGAAATAAAAAATACAAATCTGGCTCCGCCCACAACAGCCGACGACCAATCAAATTCCTCCTCCTCCAGTTATGGGCGCTTCCTCCCAGCCGTCTTTGTGCTTTTTCATAAAGGGACATGGCGGCAAAACGGGAAGTGAGGGGGCGGAGCCGTTCCTACAAGGAGTCCAGCAGCCAATCAAAGAGTCCGAAGAGGGCGTGGCCTCCCTCCACTGGGCCCTGGCTGAGCTGGCAGAAGCGCAGGATGGCGGCGAACAGGTCGGCGACGCGCCACGCCCTCTGCGCCATCAGGAGCGCCACCTGCTGGAGCTGGAAGGGGAAGACAGGAGGGGATTCAGCATCTCAGCGCCCGGTCGGTCTGGCTTCCGAAACATTGGGACTTACACTCGCAGTCAACAGTTTGGTCCCACCTACTCAATTCCATGCGCGCTAACACGTAGTTTTGATGCCTTCAGTGAGAAACTGAAGGAAAGACATTAAAGTCATCGGTTGTGTAGCTCCGCCCACCTTGGCCACGCTCACGTCCTCGCTCCTCCGGAAGTGCAGGGCAGGAATTCCCAGCTCGGAGGCAGCGATCCACTGCAGCACCAGCCGCAGCTCGGGGTCGACGCCCCCTGGCTCCAGGTCGCAGTTGGCCACTGCCAGCAGCAGCAGCAGCCTGGGCTCAGTGCTGCCCCCTGCTGTCCTGGCTGCGAGAGAGAATCACAGCAGTTCTGTTACACAACACGTCCAAGCCAACGTGTCAGATTTTTTAATTTTTTTTTTAACTGCAAGGTGGTGTTGGTTTGGGAGGGGGGTGGGGTGGTGGCGTTAACGTTAGCTTAGCATTGCTCTTTGACAAACAGCAACAGGAGACTTTGACTCCGCCCACCCTGCTGGATGCCGTCCCTGGATGCCGCCGCCGCCGCAGGTCCTCTGTCCGTCGCCTCACTGCAACACAGGGACAAACATCAAAGTCAGTAGCTGTAGCTCCGCCCATTTCCCCGTCTGAAGACCACCGATTGGTCCTTTCCACAGTCTGACCAGCTGGACCAGCAACAGTAATTAAAACAGAGTAAAGAAATAAAACGACCTTAACTTGTGCGACGCAGAGAAAAACAATAAAACAATGAAAATAAAAAGTAAAATAAATGAAAAAAATAATAATGATAATAGTAATAGCAGTATTAATAATAATAAAACTACATAAATACATTGAAGAATCTCTAGTTTTCATCAAAGAAAATAACACTGCAGAGTTGATCTTGCAGCTGCACCATCACAGCGAATTTTAGAAGTAAAAAAAAAATAACCGAAGGAAAGGAAAAAAACAGAAGCCAACAGCAGCCGCTGCTGAGATGATGAACACATAATTGGCTCTAATCTGTCATGTGCTCGACGGCTCGTCTGACAGCCTGACTGACACCTGACGGAGTGTGAAAATGAAAAGACGAAGAAGAAGAAAAAACCAGCAGCACCTCTGCAGGAAGAAAAAAAAAAACCCCACCTGTCCGTCAGAGAGACGCGCTGATAATGAGAAACCCTTCAGCTCCACACTCACCTGATTACTGCGCTCTGATTGGCCGCCGCCTCGCAGCACAAGCCGTCCAGGTCTGCTGGTCCCCCCAGACTGGAGGGGCTGCTGGTCCCAGTCCTGTCGGTCCGCAGGCCCGCGACAACCACGCGACAACCAGGCGACGACGACAACAACAAGACGACATGGGTGTCAGCTACACAACGACAGCAACACAATGTCTACACACATCCGACACAGCCGCCGACTCGCGACGGGAACAAATCAGCGGGCGCGGCGGAGCAGGTCATGTTGTTCATTAGCGGGTGATTAACATATAAATAGCAGCAGAGGCACAAACGGACGCTCAAGGTTAATTTGGTTATTTTTTCCCCTCCTGGTGGCAGCAGCAGCAGCCTGAGGAGGAGGAGGAGGAGGAGGAGGAGGTGGTGGTAGAGGAATAGGAGGAGGAGAAGGAGGAGTAGGAGTAGAAAGAAGAGGATGAGGAAGAGGAGTAGGAGAGGAAATGGGAGAAAGAGGAAGAGGTGGAGGAATAGGAAGAGGAGGTGGTAAAGGAATAGGAGGAGGAGGAGGAGGAGGAGGAGGAAGAGGGAGAGGTAGAGGAGGTGGTAAAGGAATAGGAGGAGGAGGAGGAGGAGGAAGAGGGAGGGGTGGAGGAATAGGAGGGAGGTGAGGGGTGAGGAAGAGGAGGAAGAAGTAGGAGTAGGAGTAGAAAGAAGAGGAGGAGGAGGAAGAAAAGAGGGAGTAGGTAGAGGAGGAGGAGGAGGAGAACGGGGATGAGGAGGAGGACAAAGAAGAGAACGAGGAGAGAGAGGAGGAGGAAGAGAAGAAGGATAAAGAGGAGGAGGAAGAGGAGAAGTAGGACAAAGAGGGAGAGGTGGAGGAATAGAAAGAGGAGGTGAGGGGTGTAGGAAGAGGAGGAGGAGGTGAAGGAGGAAAAGGAGTAGGAGTAGAAAGAAGAGGAGGAGCAGGAGGAAGAAAAGAGGGAGTAGGTAGAGGAGGAAGGAGGGGATGAGGAGGAGGACAAAGAAGAGAAGGAGAAAGAGGAGGAAGAGGAGAAGAAATGGGAGAAAGAGGTGGAGAAATAGGAAGAGGAGGTGGAGGAGTAGGAAGTGGAGGAGAAGAAGAATCAGCAGGAGCAGGCAGAGGAGGAGGAGGAGGAGGGGGAGGGCAAGTAGCTCTGGTGGGACTCATGGAGCAGCAGATGAGGTGGAGCTGGAGTTGAAGCGGCTGGATGGAAGGTCGTTCGGAGATCCGAATCGTTTTGCTGAATCTGCTGAGCCGACTCACTTCCTGAAACCAGCGGTTCAGTTCTCAGCGTGTTCTCAATGTCTCCGCACTCCCACTGCCTCCGCTGAACTCAACACTACTGCCAGTGTGGAGGGCGACTCGTTCACTGGACCCACTGACCCACACCAAAAAAAAAAAACCCTCACAAAAGCAGGAGCGCCAACTAGAGGAAGAATGAAGAAGCAGCAGGGGAAACTTAAATAAATAATCATCAATAATAATAATATGATTATCCATCGAGTTCGGGTCGTTTGTGAAAGCACCAGCGCCCGCCTGAGAACTGAACGATTCGGCGAACGAATCTTTTGAACAGATGGGTTTTCACCGCGCTGATTCGAGTGATTCGTGATTCCCAGCGGCGGCCGGCTGGATCAGAGGGATGAGGAATTCTGCTGGATGCTGCAGCCAATGAGCGGATGGTGTCGACCTGAGGGTGGTGGCGGTGGGGCGGGGCCTCGGGCTTGCGGGGGCGTGAACGACAGGAAGCGGAGCAGGGCGGCGATGGGCGGCGGCTACTGACCCGTCGCTCAGCTGGATAAAACTACTGGTCTCCTCGGGGACGTCGTCCTCGGCGGTCACATGGGACCAGCTCTCCGCGCTCTCCTCGCTGCTCGCGCTCATCGAGCGCTTGTCCCTTCCCACTAACCCCGCCTCCGCCGCCGCCGCCGCCGCCGCCGCCGGCCTGTCCCTGTCGCTGCTGGAGGGAAGAAAAACCTCAGAGTGACAAAACCTGCTGTGAGTCTCCACTGCTGCCACCGTGTACAAAGGCGGGCGGAGTCATGATGACATCACCCACTGGCTCTCAAGGCGAGAAGCTGTTTGGGAAAACCCCCGGAAGATACCGCATTCGCACGTGTGTGGGTGATAGCGTTGTAGTCACGACCGCACAAATCCAGACCGAGACATTATGGAGACTAGAGAGCGTGGAGATCGAGACAAGACGGAGACATCTAGGGTTCAAGACCAAGACAAGACCAAGGGCCAATTCCAATTCCTCTCTTAACTCCTCAATCTTTGGCCCTCAAAAATAAGTGTCAGCGCTATCTTGTGACTTAGAAATGGGACGCCCCTTAAGTGCAGTTACGTCTTCAGACTGTGGGGGGCGGCCTTACGCCAAAGCTACGTCCAGTCTGTCAAGAAGACGACGACGACGAAGAAGAAGGAGGAGAAGAAGAAGAAGAAGACGACGAAGAAGAAGAAGTCCTCCGTCGCTACACAACGAGGTATACAAGTAACGTGAAGCCGGGACCGCCGGTCTGACTGACAAACATCGTAAAAAAAAAAAAAAAAAAAAAAATGTTACGCAACAACGATGTCAATAATCCATAAAAAAAAGTCTTAAACTAAGACAATAAAATGGTTTTGTAATATTTATATCTTTATTAACTAAGAAAATATTTCCATTTGTAGCTCGCTTTTTTCATCGCCATCTTTTTCGAAGATGTCTTGGCGAAAATACACAATGCCTTCTGGGTAGCCCTTACTGCCAAGGGTGGTGCCGGAGAATCTCAATAGTGAGGGCGATACATCCCTTAAACTGGTCCCTCAACTTGACGTTCTGAGAATCGGGACAGCACTTGCACTTCGCGGGAGCGCGCATTTTTGAGATGGAGGGTTGAGATTGAGGGTTAAGGGAGGAATTGGAATTCACCCCAAGACTTTATTTCAAAGAAAATCACGACCAAAGCGAACAAATGAGCAGCACCGTTTTTTTAAAATTCAAGTTTGCTTCTACATAAATGGAACAGCAACATTTCTTTTCAGCAAGGAATCTTTTAACATGTCGCTGGTTTGCCAGCTATTTTGAACCATTTTCAAGAAACAACAACTTTGCCTCATAAAATTAAAAAATAAGTTAACTAGGAACCGAAAACGATGGCATGCCAAGCGTGAACAAAATACGGAAAAACCTTTCATGCCTGAGCTCGACACTAAGAATACACTCATCTCTCTCATGGTGGATGTCAAAGACCTCAAAGTTCTGCATGGCTCTAGAATGAGGTGGTAAAACAGAAGCTTTCTTTTCTGTTACTATCTGTCATTGCAGTGTTGGCTGAGTCTCAACCAAATTTCTTGAACAAAAATCTCGAGGCTGTGCAGTCCGAGACCGAGAGAAGACGGAGAAAAAATGCCTCAGAGTCCAAGACGAGACCGAGACCCCCAAAAAGTGGTCCCAAGATCGGGTCTCAAGACCAAGACCAATATCGAGTCCTGCAACACTAGTGGGCGGTACCGAAGGACAGCAGTGATTGGAGCAGTGGAAATGTTTGTCCCGCTCACAGAACCGGTGCAGCCATTAGCCTGAAAGAGCAGCGACTCCTCGACTCAAATTCAAAGCTTCTGATTGGAAAATGACTACGACACTATTAGGCTAATTGTTTTAATCTTTCCCACCTGAGTGAACTCGGCTTTTCTCCCGAGTTCACTCACTGTGTTTTTCTTTTGTTTCCTCTTTGCTAATTAAATGAATTGAGGATGGGATGATTGAGGGCTGCCATCCATCCTCCATCCTCCTGCTCGGCTCCGGGGGGAAATCAGCTCGCTGAGTCCCACTCCGACGCCGCCGTTTGTTGCCAGATTAAATGTATCGTCAGCCAAGACGGCGGCGGCGGCGGCAGCTTCCATGTTTTGCAGCAGGTTCATTTGATTCAGCTTCAGCCCTCATTACCCTGACTGAAGCAGAGAGTCTTCAGGGAGACGAGCTCTTTCTTGCTCGCTGCTACCGCCGCCTCTGTCTGAAAGGGCACTCAGACGGCTACAATTGTGCAGCAAATCCGTCCGAGCCCTCGTGCTGCTACAATGTTGCGCTGTTGCATGGAGGGCAGAAGGACAGAAACACTCAAGCCGCTGGTGTTTGGGCAAATAAGAATGTCTGAACGCTGTTCTTTTTCAATCAAAAAAACCTTGTTTTCAAGTGCATGAATGTGTGTGCACACACGTGTGTGAGTGTGTGTGTGTGTGTGTGGCCACAAGGCCACTAAAAGCTCTCTACACACACACACTCGCTCCATCACCCCGGCGCCGTGAGTCATCGGTCTCATCAGAGGGCCGTAGACCACATCGAGCACATCTGTGATGGATTAGTTTGGCCTGCGGGGGGCGAAAACCCTCTGCCGCTCTTTGATCAACACCAACTGGAGCGCCACCCACAGGTGGATGGCTGGCTGGACAGTGTTTCCACAGGGGAAGGTGGTGTAAATTGGAAGAAGAAGAAGAAGAAGAGAAGAAGAAGAAACGGTGGCGGAGGAGGGGCAGTTGTTTAAGAAATAATGAATATAATAATCAATAGTTTGGCAGTGACGTTTGGCAGTGCTCTGTCACCTGCGGTGCCATGAAGCCTGATGCCAGCCATCTTTTTCAACTGTCGCCGAGATCGAGACCATGTGACATTTGCCTAACTCCTTCCACTTTGCCAGTTTTGCTGAAGCGTCCCTCCACAAAAAAATATATTGTCCGACACAGCCTGATCAAACTTTTCACTTGGTGTTCAGTAAAAGTGCCTCACACGGGGCCCTTACAAAGTTTACGTTCAATCCAAAGTACAACATTCATACCGTTTCATTAATATGAATAAAAAGCGGCACATTTAATTGATGATCTATTGACAGTTTACCTGCCGCCACTGGTCAAGGATATCTTGACCGCTGTCTGCTTGGCCCCGCCCCCTGTCCTGTCTGGCTCTGAGGCTGCGACCTCGTCCCGGTGGTCTCCCTCGATGTGGATCAGCGGCACATCCCTGGGGCCCGGACCCCCTCCGGACTGGCTGGACTGGTCCTGGCTGGACCGACTGGACCGGCTGCAGCTGAGGTGAGACTGCTTGAAGCCCCGCCTTCTTTCGCAAACGGGCACATGCGGCTGCGGGGCCGCCGCCGGCCTGCCTGTGACCCCACCCCCACCATCACATCCTGCTGCCCGCCCAGCGCCGACTTGCCGATGTCCACAATGTCGGCTGCCAGGCGGTTGGCGAACTGCTGCACGTGAGGCTGCGAGTCTCCTGCCGCCACTGCCGCTGCCTCTGGCTCCACGGCATCCTCCGGGTCGGCAATAATCTTGTTCTTCCTCATTAGCGACTCGATGGAGCTGGACCAGGTCTCGTGGATCAGCATGTCCGTGATCTGGTCCGTCTTACCGCGCTGGTACAGGCAAGAGTCGGACTTGCAAAGCCCAGCGCCCCCCACTGCCGCCGCCGCCACCGAGTCGGTGGGGAAGACGTTGAGCATGTCACCACGGACGTTGCGGGCAAAGCCATCGAAGGAGTTGGCCTTGAAGGACGGGTTGACGGTCAGCCGTGAGTCTGAGGAGCGGCGGTCCGGCACCGATGACTGGCGGATGCAGAAGGGCGTCCTGGGCGATGGCGGGAAGAGGCTGTTGCTCCACTCCTTGGTCTTGGCCAGGCCAAAGTCCTTGTCCATGTCCCTCAGCATGAAGCGGTAAAACTCCTCAGTGATGCTCTCGGTGCTGGACTGCTTGGACAGGCAGGAGGACGAGGAGGTCCTGACATTGAGGTGGCCGTTCTTCTTACAGGCCGCCTGCTGCACGGCTGCTGCCAATATGTTGCTGGCATTCTTGCCGGCATAGTAGTCCAGCAGTAGGTCGAAGCCCCGCCCTTCCGTCTCCATCTGGTTGACCATGAAGCGGGAGAACTCATCGGTGATGCTCTCGCAGCTGGACTGCTTGGAGATAGAGCTGCCACGACTCAGGTTCTGGCCCAGGCGGCTACCCGGGCCGAGGGTGTTGTTGGGGGTACCGGCCGGGTCGCCATCCTCCTCTGGGATGCTCTCGTAGCTGGATGCCTTCCCGCGGCTCCAGCGCTCGCACTGCAGCCGGCTGCGAGGCTGACCCGCCTTGGAGCAGGTGTCCACCACGTTGAGCTCGGGGCAGTTCATTATCCTGGCCGTGACCTCAGAGGCGAAGAGGGCGAAGGGGTCCTGTGGTGGCTCGTCCGGGTTGACTGACTCGTCCACCACCCGGTTGACCAGCCGCTCCATCAGCTCTGGCTGCTCCTCCGTCTTCCTCTTGATCTCACTAAGCCGTGGCGCCCGGTGCTTCTTCGAGGCTGAGCCGCCGTTCTGCCCATCCTTCCTCCTCAGGACCGAGCGACACGCTGGGATCAGGTAGGCCTCAGGACCCTCGCCGGCCATTCCCTTCAGGGCACAGAACCAGGGTTGCTTCCCAGTGGAGTTCTCCAGGCAGATGGCGGCCAGCTCGGTGGCCATGGAGACCACCGTGGCGGCCAAGTCGTCGGCATAGCAGGTGATGGGTGTCCTGAACTCAGAGTCCGTCCTGGGGTGGAGCAGCAAGGAGCCACAGGAGCCCAGCGAGGACTGGGGCGTAAGTGAGGCCTGTCGGACCTTCTTCTCGCCGTTGTGGTGTTGGATGTCCCCCCAGCAGTCCCTGGTCTGGTGGTCTGCCTGGTCTCTGGTAGACGAGGAGGTTGAGGTGGACTTGGACAGGTTCTGTCTGCTGCTGTACGTGGTGCAGGACCATGCTGAGGGGACGTCAGCATCCTCAGGCACGATCTTCTCCTTCACACCAGGAACCAGGGTGGCTGGAGCCTGACACAGGTTTTTGCTCTCGCCACTGGCTGGCTGTTCCTCCACCTCCAGTGCCCTCCTCTGCTCACGTTCAGATTCAGAGACATGAAGACTGATCTTCTTCTGTGTCAGGCGCAGGACGTCAAACAGGACGCCGTTGACGCTGTCCTGCAAGAAGACCTGCAGCTCGGCCGCGTCCTTGGCGGAACCTTCCGCCTCTTTCCTCTTCTTCTTGGCCTTCTCCAGGGCATGGATGAAGAGGCTGTCGGCCACTTCGCCGGCTACCTGCTCCACCTCGCGCTCGTCCGCCTGCACCGGGGATTTGTTGGCGATGCCGTCCAGGATCTTGCGCTGCGTGGCCTCCAGCAGGTGGCCCACGCTGCCGTAGCCTTGTGGTCGCTCCAGCAGCACGCCGCCGCCTCCTGGTGGAGGACCTGGGCGATGTCGGAGCGGAAGGCCTCCACGCTGGTGCCGGCGGTGACGCTCGGTGCAGCGGGATGGCGGCTGAGGCCTCGGCGGCCGATATCAGGCCCCGGGACGCCGTGTGGGCGTCGGCCAGGTCCTGGTGGGCAGGGCGTGGCAACTCCTCGCTCAGCTCGACGGCGGCCACGGCGCCCACCACCCGAGCCATGCCGCACACGGCCGAGGAGAAGGAGTACTCGGCTCCGCCCCCCTCTGGCTCCTCACCCTCCACCACCTCCTCTGGCTGCTCCCCCTCCGAAGCCGAGTCCGCGGCGAGCTGCTCCGTCAGCTGCGGTGCCATGATGGTGCCGATGACGTTGGCGGCGCAGGCTAACGCCACCTCCACGCGGTGTTGGGCTGCACTGCCGCCCTGGTGGCCGCTGACCTGAACCACAGCCTCCACCTCCGTCTCCAGCGCCTCCCCGCCACCGATGGCCACGTCCTGCTGGTGCAGCTGTGGCTCCACCCACTCGCCGGCCCCCTCCGAGGGGTCCGGGCTCTGCACAATGACAATCTTGGGCAGTTCGAAGGAGCAGGCGCGCTGCCTTTGCTGCTGCTGCTGGCTCTTGGTGGGCGGGGCTGCCGAGTCGGGAGGCCGGTGGGCGGAGCCAGACATGCTGATGGCCGCCTGCGAGACGAACGACGTCTCGTCCTGCGAGAGGCGGATGAAGGCGTCCTGCAGTACCGACTCGGCCAGGTTGGTGGCGTAGTGGCCGGCCGACTCCTTGGCGTGCAGGCTCGGCCGCCGCTGCCGCCGCTGCTGATGGTGGGCGGAGTCCTGCTGCTGTTGCTGCAATGGTGGCGCCCCCCTGTGGCCGGCTGCATTGACGCAGTGCTTCTCGTCTTCCACGTCTGCCAGGAGAGACAAAGAAGAAAATGCAGGGAATGAAAAGAGGGCGGAGGCAAGATTGTTATTTCTCTTCTTCTTCTACCCGAACGCTGGTGTGTGTTCAGTCTGTCAACACAATGGCAGTGATTACACACACTCAACACAACCGCTCACGCACACGCTGATGTGAAATTGGGCGTAGATTCCCGCCGTTAAGAACGTGTCTGCAGGTGAAAATACAAACGTCTGCCACATTTGTCCATCAACCACGACGAAGACTCCGCTTTTGTCTCCTCGTCTCTCTTTTCGAGGCAGCCAATCAGAAAAAAAGAGAAAAGACGGAGGCTGTCGGAACGAAGAGGCGGGAAAAAGGTTTTTGTTTCTTGGCTCGACTCCCCTCACCCCCTTCTCCACCTCCTCCTCCTCCTCCTTCCTCTCCTCCTCTTCTCTCTCCTCCTTTCTTCCTTCTCTTCCACCTACTTCCCATTCTCACCTCCTCCACCTTCTCCTTCTCTTCCTCTCCCCTCCTCCTGCCTTTCCTGAACCTCCTCCTCCTCCTCTTCCTCACCCCCGCCTCCTCCTCCTGCCCTTCCTCAGCCTCCACCTCCTTCTCCTCCTCTTCCTTCCTTTTCTAAACCTCCTCCTCCTCCTTCTCCACCTCCTCCTCTCCCTCACCGCCCTCCTCCTCGACTTCCACCTCCTCTACCCCCTCCTGCCCTTCCTCCACCTCCTTCTCCTCTTTCTCCCCCCTCCTCCTACCTTTCCTGAACCTCCTCCTCCTCTTCCTCCCCCTCCACCTCTTCATTTTGACACTTCTTCTGTGATAAATCTTGGCAGTCAAGCCTGATCGCAGCTAAAAAAAAAATTAAAAAAGAAAAAAAAGGCGAGAGAGAGAAAGAGAGAGAGAGGGAGACAGAGAGAGAGAGAGAGAGAGAGAGAGAAAGAGGTGGCGTTGGCGGCGGCAGATCTCACCGTTCCTGGTGCCGTCGTCCTCGCTGTCCTCCCCCAGGTGCTCGGACGCCGTCAGGAAGTCGTCCTCCACCGAGGAGACGGAGCGGTTGGCGTCGTCGTCCAGTCGCGGCCGCCGCCGCTCTCGCTGGTCCCGTCCCCGGTCCCGCCCCCACTGGAGGCCCATCAGGAACTTGTTGATGTCGACCACGATGGCGGCGGGCGGCGCCGAGCGTCTCGGGGCCGAAGACTGCAGCAGGCAGAGGGCGCTGCTCCTCGGCTGCGGGAACCCAAGACAGCTGGTTTAGAGCCTCCCGAGTTAGAAGAAGATGTGACATCATTGACGTTGACGTCGGTTGCAATACCCCCTCAGCCCACTAGGTGCTGCTGAACCCCCCCCCACCTTTCAGTTTCCGATGTTCACCCCTCAACCCGACGGATCATTGCAACTTCATTCGTTCATCTTTGACGTTAAGACGGACTGACGGACGGACAGACGGACGGACGGACACCCACCTGGGCCGGAGAAGCTTCCTGGCCGCCGACCAGCAGGATCTCGTTGTCTTTGGGCTGGTGCAGCGCCAGCAGCTCGGAAAGCTTGGGCAGCTCCGGGGACACAGACGCCAGTTTCTGCAGGGGAGGCGGGACAGGAAGTGACCTCAGAGAGCGGTGACGGCGTGTGATCGTCAAAGCCGAACGAGCAAATCAGCCCCTTTCCCGGTGGGAAGATTCCAAATCCATGGCAAAGGAGGCGGAGTTACTGTGCGGGTGCAAAGGGGGAGGTTCCTAGGGAAAAAAACAAAAACAGGAAGTGGGCGGGAGCGCCGGGACTCACCTGGATGCTGCCTTCATCCCGACAGTCGCCTTGCTGAGGGTCCAGGCTGACGAAGCACATCTGAGGGAGCAGAGAAGAGACGGCGTGACTCTCAACTCTTCAGCTGATCAGCAGCCGTTCAACAGTCAGTGATCCGTGATCCCTGATTGGCCGACGCTTTTCTGAAAGAGGCCAATCAGGCGATGTGGAAAATAGAACAGTTTATTTTTTTCTGTGTGCTTCTATTTTTTCTTCTTTTCTTTGTTTTTAACTCTGCAGAGCTGCGTCAGCTAGAGGAGTTTCTAGCTATCCTGGCATCCCCCACCAGGGGGCGCCATACACAACTGCACAGGTCACTATGGTGACAAACACCTGTGGCTTCAGCAGTAGCCGTCACAACACGCCTCATAACTAATGCAACACCATCGATTTTTATCACTTTGACGTTCTGAGCTGGTGCGGTCAGCAGGCCTTGCTCAGCTGCTCCCCCTGCTGACAGAGCGAAAGAATGGCGGCTATAAAAAAAATAAACAATAGATAAAAAAATGCAGCGACTCGGTGTCATGGCGTGAGAGATTAGAAAAGTTGTACGTTGGCGTCACGTTTGAGTGACATTCAGCCGAGACCCCCCCCCCCCCCCCCCAGCCGCCACCCCTCGGTCACATGAGCCAGAGCTATTATTTATCTCCAGTAATCGCCTGCCTGCAAACACACGGCGGCCTGATAACTGTGGCCCAGAGCCAATGGGGAGGCTGACTGGAGAAGGTCAAACACAGTGACCCCATCAGGCGGCGGCGGGTGGTGCTGGTGGTGCTGGTGGTGGGGAGGTGGGGGAATTCAGGTGGGAGAGGGGGAGGAGGGGGGGGGGGGTGGCAGCTCGGGAAACGATGACATTCCCAGTCTGACCATTTGTCAAAAGCAGGCGAGCAAACAGGAAGTACCTGCTGCTCTCCAGGGTGAAAGTCACACACACACACACACACACACACACACACACACACACACACACACACACACACTCTGCAGTCAAACAACGGCAACATATCTGAGATCAGATAAAAAAAAAACTAAAAAACATCTTTGTCTGTTTGTATCATTGCGACTGGAGGCGAAGGTGGGCGGAGTCATGGTGACATCACATCGTTCTTCTCCTCGAGCTTCAGGTCTGATGTGTTTTGCTGCAGGTTCATTTGCTGCTCCTACTGCTGCTCCTCCTCCTCCTGCCCCCTCCTTCTTCTCCCCCGCCTGGTCCTCCTCCTCCATCTCCTCCATCTCCTCCTCCTCCTCCATCTCCATCTTCTCCACCTTCTCCCCCAGCTCCACCTCCTGCTGCTCCTCCTCCTGTTGCTCCTGCTGCTGCCCCCTCCCTCCTTCTTCTCCCCCTCATGCTCCTCTTGCTGTCCCCTCCTTCTCCACCTCCTCATCCTACTCCTGTATCTTCTCCACCTTCTCCCCCAGCTCCTCCTCTTCCACCTCCTCCTCCTCCTCCTCCTCCTCCTCCTCCACCTCCTGCCACACAGCAGCTTATCCTCCTCTTGCATCTTCTGAGGGCCGACCAGCAGAAAACCCAAACAAACAACCGTCACGTCCGTCCACTCCTCGCTCTCCTCCTCTGAATCTCTTTTCTTCTCGCTCCTGCTTCAATCAACCAGGTGGCGTCGTTCATTATCGGCTCCTTTCAGCTTCGATTGACTGAGAATCAACGAGGCCGACGGGGAAACAATGAGGAGGGCCGGCCACTCTCACATGTTGGTCCTGCACGCACACACACACACACACACACACACACACACACACACACACACACATATATACATATATATACATATACATACATATATATACATATATATATATATATATATATATATACATATATATACATATATATATATATATATACATATATATATATATATATATATATATATATATATATATATATATATATATATATATATATATATATATATATATATATATATATATATATATATATATATATATATATATATATATATATATATATATATATATATATATACATATATATATATATATATATATATATATATATATATATATATATATATATACATATATATATATATATATATATATATATATATATATATATATATATATACATATATATACATATATATATATATATATATATATATACATATATATATATATATATATATATATATATATATATATATATATATATGTGTGTGTGTATATATATGTGTGTGTATATGTATATGTACATACACATATAAATACACATCTATATAGAAGATGTATACACATGTATATATGTGCATACATCTATATACAGTACATCTATATATACATATATAGTATACACACAGACATATACATACATGTGCATACAGCTATAGCTATATATGTACATATAGCTGTATATAGATGTATATATGTATGTACTGTATATGAATGTATTTTGCTGTCCTCCAAGTCTGAGCCGCTGCTGTTTTCTGAAAAAAAAAAAAAGAAGAAGAAGAAAAAGAAGCAAAGCAGACGGAGACTCTCGCTGAATACAGATGTGGAAGCTCAGAGTCTGTTATCACACACGCACGCACGCACACACACACACACAAGCGTGCATGCACACACGCGTGCGCAGCGAGCCGCCGGCTAAAGGCAGCATGAAGAGGCTGATGTCGATGTTCCACTTCTCGGCTGCTCTGCTCGACGCTCCAGAAACCGTTAAAAAACAGACGCTTGGTCCCCGCGAGAGGCCGCGTTCTCTAGCCAGCCAGCAGGGGGCGACTTTCCACATCAGACACACACCAGAGAAACACAACAACAACAACAACGACAACGCCGGCGTGCATCAAACAACATTAATGTGTGGTTTTCCTGCAGGGGGGCAGAAGAACCTTGGACTGCTGGCTACAGCGCCACCACCTGGACAAAGCGAAGGGTCGAAGGTCACTGACTGACCTGAGCCTGGAGGAAGGCTGAATTTAATCCTGTGCAACAGAAGAAATACGGCGAAGAATCTTCATAAAAAAAAGAAAAATCTGCTTCCTGCCTTCAATCATGAGCTGCGTTTTCATGACCCCTAGAATTGCGCAAAACCTTAATATCGCAATAAAACCATTCAATGGAAACACCTGCAAATTGCAATTGTACTTCTTCAAAATTATAGAAATATCGCTTTTATTTTGCGAAAAACTGAAATGGAAGCGCAGCAGATGCAGTATCAAGCTAGCTCGCTAGCTGGCTAGCAGGCTGTCCATGCTAGCATGTCGCTAGCTGCGTAGCCTGTCTGTTCAAAGCAGCTCAGCTGTGTAGTCGGCAGGGTCGGGAGTCGCACTGGGTCTGGGTCGGAGGCCCAAACTGTGGTTTTCTGGCTCAGTTTCCAGAGAAGAAGAAGTCGAGGACGACGTCACAATGACAGAGGAGCTTCAGCTGTGGACGAGAACTTCTGGCTTTGTTTCCTCCAGGCCAGTCTGGACTGGAGCACTTCCTTCCTTCTTTCCTTCCTGCTGTGATCCCTTCAATTAATTAATTAAGGACCAGAACTTCCTTCCTTCCTTCCTGACCATAACTTCAGCTTGACCTCTGTTGACTCGCACTGACTCACAGCTGCACCTCCTCCCCCTCCTCCTCCTCCTCCTTCCCGAGCGTTGATCCGTGTTGTTTTTTTTCCAGAGAACTTTTAGCGCAGCTGCTCAGAGATTCGCCAGCTGTCACGGCGGCGCCTGTCAAAGCGGCGTGATGACACTCAGTGTGAGTACAGCGGCGGCGGCGGCGGCGGCGGCGGCGACATGACACTTGACAGCGACTCGATGCATTAAAACATGAGGCGGCGATGAAAGGTGACGGGGTGACACAGTCAGAGGTTCTGATGGAGAAAACAAACATCCGCAGCTCACAAACGACCTGAAGCTTTTTTTTTTTTTCTCGTGCGTCAGATTTTTTTTTTTTCCTCCACTCATCTACTCACAAAATGTTGCCGATTTATTTTTATAACCCACGCAAAAAAAGAAACAACCCAAAAAATAAAATTAGAAGCATCTCGACTTATTTTGGAGCCGACAGAGTCGAGTTCTGCTGCTAGAGCATCGGAAGAAACGTCCAGTTTTCCCACACTCACATCCTGTTCCTTCTTTTTTTTTTAAAAATCGCAATAATAATAATAATAATAATAATAATAATAATAATAATAATAAAAATAATCATCATGATAATAATAATGGATTAAAAGAACTACAAAAATTCTATCCATACAGAAGAAGCATACTTGTAATAAGTATATATATATATATATATATATATATATATATATATATATATATATATATATATATATATATATATATATATATATATATATATATATATATATATATATATATATATATATATATATATATATATACATTTGTATACACACATTACTATTATTATTATTACGATTATTACTATTATTATTATTATTATTAGATTACATTTCTTCTAATATAATCTTTGAGCATCTCACTCTTGCTTTTTGGCCATCAGAACATGGCACCCTAGGCTACACCCACGTCCTCCTCCTCCTCCTCGTCCATCTCCAAATGCCACCATCCCCGCCTCCTCCAGCTTCACTCCTCCTCCTCCTCCTCCTCCTCCTCCTCTTCCTCCTTCTCCTCCTCAGGGAGAGAGACAGAAAGTAAAAAAATCACTTCTCTCGAAACGGCATCGACCTGAGAAAAAACAAAAAAAACTTTGGTCGTGACTGATGTCCTGAGTGGAAGCAGAGAGGAGGCGAGGAGTCGGAGGAGCAACTGTCACCACGTCCCAGCCCCAAGGGGGCGCCGGTGGGAGGACGGGACACATCTGCTGCACACACACGCGCGCGCGTGCACACACACACACACGCACGCAGAGTTCACTTTGATAAATCGAAATTTTGACTTTTTTGTTTTTTCGGCCTCGAGCTGATATCAGGCAATTCGTGCGTGTGGAAGACGGTGGGGGACAAGCAGCAGCAGTGCATTCTGGGAAGGAGGAAATACAAGGCTACGTGTCCTGTGAGCTCAGCAGCAGCTAGCAGTAGCAGCTCTCCATCAGTGCACGACGTCAATAGAAAAGATAGAAAAAAATTATTTTTGCAAAACTATTATTATTATTATTGTTATTATTATTATTATTATTATTATTGTTATGAGGAGGAGGAGGGAAGCATTGATTGGATCATTAATAAATTTGTTAAAACTTAAAAATAAAGTTAATTGTGACTCATCAATTCAGAAATTCAGAAAAATGATTCAGAAAAACCCAACACACACACACACACACACACACACACACACACACGAACAGACAGAATGAACGGGGCTAGCGCAGGACGTGAAGCAGGCCGATACTCCGGCAGTGCGAGAGCAGCGAAGGGTTAACTGAGATGAAAGTCTTGTTTGTTTGCATCCCAGCTGGTGATTCAGGAACATTCCACACTTTGACAGTGCGACACAGGCGACGAGCGAAGGAATAAATACATCGGTAACGAGCGCAGCTGCTGTCCGCAACCGTTCCGGAACGTTCCGCCGCTGCGAGAGTGCGACACGAGCAAAGCGAGCTCTGGCTAGCGGTTACCAAACGCTTGCGAAACTCTCGAGCGTTCCAACATCGAGGGGGGAAAACGGAAGGTTGGTTTTGACGCGGCGATTTGTTCGACTGCAAACAGCAAACAGGAAGTACGGAAGCGCATTGCCCCCCCGAGAAAAAATGCTCTGTGTCACGTTAAAACGTGAAAATGATCACGTTCGTTGGTGATTATTTCCACGTTGTAACGTGACACAGCTTTTTTTTCTAGTGTGGCGGCAATGCGCTTCCGTAGTAATTAGAACAGAACACGGGGTGAGTGCTTTATTGTGTTTGTACACAGGTTCTAGACCTTGATTCTAGACTTCTGTCGCTGTCCTGTTGCGGCTTCCTCTTCAATCAACTCAAGTCGATGCAAGTTTTTACGTGATATTCTTCTTAACGTGAAACTTCCACAAAATAACGTGAAAATGATCGCAAAAGTATTATCACGATATTTCATGATAATTATCACGTAAAACCGTGATGGTTTCACGTTATAATGTGATACTGAGCCCTGTTTTTTGTTTTTTTTCTAGGGTGGCAGCAATGCACTTGTGTAAAAAAGTGAGCAGAAAGGACAAACAAAAAAAAAAAGAACAAAACTGACCAATCGAGGGACCAATGAACATCCAGTTGCTGGTGTGGCTAAATGCTAACAATAAGAATGACGCATACAGTGCTGCCCCCTTGTGGACGATTGATGTCACTTCAAAGACTCAACAAATAAACAAACAACAACAACAACAACAACAACAGTAGCAGCAGTCGCGTCATAAAGTTTTTCTATTTTTGCACAGATCCGTCCCAGCATGCACCGGGGCACCGAGGCACAACTCCCAGACCACCGTGTCGTTCCTCTGATGTCAGCCAGGTGGCAGCGGTCCATCCTCACCGGTGTGTGTGTGTGTGTGTGTGTGTGTGTGTGTGCGTGACTGTGTGGAGCACAAAAGCTTCAGATTAAAAGGGACAGTTCACCCAAAAATGACCCTTTTTGTTCCGCCCACTCTGAGAATTCAGGTCGTGCTGACGATTTCTGATCCGAGAGAGGCGGAAAAAAATAATCCCCATCGCCGCTGCCGCCGCCGCCGCCGCCGCCCCCACTTTGTCTCAAGCCATCGAGTCGTACACCGTGCATTAAAATGTCCCCACGGGCCGAACTGTCCCCCACCAGACGGACAGACAGACGTCCTGCTGCTCCGAGCAGAGACACGGTGCGTTGCACGTGTTGCAACAGGCAAACTTCTCACACACACACACACACACACACACACAGCGCACACCAACACACACACACAAACGCAGAGTTTTCGTGTCACCATTAGCTGCTTACATAGCCTTCCTTAGCTTTAATGCTAAGCTAATAGAAGGGCAGGAGCTGAAGACCTGAACCTGTGATGTCCAAAAACAAAGCGCACACACAGGCACGCACACACAGGCACGCACACACACACACACACACACACACACACAGGCACGCACACAGAACCCCCAGCACTCACCAGGGTGCAGCCGGCCTCCACGTCGCCCTCTAGCAGCCCCAGTCTGCACAGCGCCTTCGGGTTCTGCAGCCAGTAGTCGCAGGAATCCAGGGCGCCGTTGGCACACAACACCTGCACACGATAAAAACACACACACACACACACACACACCTGCTGTGGTCACAGTGGTCACATGACTCCCATCAGCCAGCCAGTCACCTTCCGTTTTACCGAGGGCAGTGACTGGGTGACCTGTGGCATTTCTGACCGCAACGATTGTATCTATGGAGGGTTCCAGCTGAGCGTGATGTCACAAAGGGCACTGGTGAGTGACCACATGCACCCACCCAAGACAGGTGTGGGCTCCGACCCCTCTGAGACCGCCTTGTTCTGGTACCATTCCAAACGAAGGTCCAACAGAGCATCAGTTACATACATACATAAATATATATATATATATATATATATATATATATATATATATATATATATATATATATATATATATATATATATATATATATATATATATATATATATATATATATATATGTATATATATATATATACACATATATATATATATATATATATATATATATATATATACATATATATATATATATACATATATATATATATATATATATATATATATATATATATATATATATATATATATATATATATACACATATACATATAAATACATATATATATGCACATATATATATATATATATATTTCAAATGATGTGATTAAATGATGTATTTCCCAGGTTCTAAAGGTTCTGTTGCATGTTCCACAGTACATTGAAGGCCTTTGGCAGTTTTTCAGTGTTTTTTCCTGTGACATCACAGGTCCCGCCCCCCCAGGGAGAGGCCATCTGCCGGCCTGGAGGATCCAGGTGATGCTGACGTCAAAAAAAAAATCAGCTGATCACGGCGTTGGGGGGGCGGCCAGCTGATCTCCAGCTTCTATAATTATGGTAAAGACGTCAGACACACACACACGCACACGCACACAACACACACACACACGCCCAGAGCATATTGTCCCTCCTGTCTCTACGGCCACGATGATGATGATGGATCTACAGGTCGGCCCTCAGAGTCTGGCCTCCTCTTATTGCGCCACCTCTGGGTGTCACAGGAGCAGCAGAGGAGAAAATGAAAAATCTCCTCGTCAGAGGGAGGAGGAGGAGGAAGAGAAAATAAAAGTCTCCCCTTCAGAGGGAGGAGGACGGAGAAGAGAAAAGGTAGGAGGAGCAGGAGGAGGAGTTGGAGGAGGTTGATGAGGAGGAGGAGGAGGAGGAGGAGGAGGAGGAGGAGAAAGAAAGAAGGAGTCTGAAGTGAAAAGGGAAAAGACAGAAATGAAAATCTCACTCTGTCAGAGAGAGGAGAAAGAGGAGGAGGAGGAGAAAAGGAAGGGGCAAGAGGAGTAAGAGGAGGAGTTGGAGGTGTGATGCACAAACTGGATGTGAACTCCTCTGTCACAACAACACGGCGGAAGAAGAAGAAGAAGAGGAAGAAGAAGAAGAAGAAGAAGAAGAAGAAGAAGAAGAAGAAGAAGAAGAAGAAGAAGAAAGAGGAAGAAGAAGGAAGGCTCTCTGCTCCTCTGTTACCTTCTTGCAGGCGCTGATGGTGGAGGCCGCCGTGCTCGCCCTGGCGCCGCCCTCCACCGTCGCCTCCTCACCGTCTGAACCGTCCAACATGGAGGACGACTGGAAGTTCCTGAGGAGACGAAGAACAAAGAGGAGGTCAGAGAGGCCGGACCTTCGTCCCGGGGAGTCAGGAGCTGCGTTTCCAGGACGGTTTTTTTATTTTATTTATTTTTTCCGCAAAATGAACGCACAATGCTGCTTTGCAGGTGCTTCCACTGAATGGTGTGAAGCGCAGAAGCAGTAAATCTGCTCAAATCTCATCCCGTGGGAATTCTCGTATGGGGGATGAGATTTTATTCAGAATGACGTTTTCTTTTCTTTGTTGACGTTTGTTTGCTGCCAAGAATGCTTGCCGTGTTTTTCCCTCCTCCTCCTCCTCCTCCGTCCAATCACGCCATTTTCCCTGGTCAGTGAGCTGGTCATGTGACCCCGTACGTCACGTCCGCTGGCGCGTAAACGCGAAAAAGTGTTTCCATGACACTTTGGCGATACCCCTCCGTATGGATGCGTGTGGGAAAACCTCCTGGCGAGAGCCTCAAAGCCTTCCAGCCATGCTGGAGAGGTTTCTCCAAGTTCAGCGTTCCCATCACCAAACACTGGCGATGGGAACGCAGCTAATGACACAGATCATCACCAGGACGTGACCTTCATCCAGCTTCAAGCCGAGAGAAGCTTCCGTCAGCGCTCCTCCAGGGCGGCGCCAACGAGTTTGTTGTCTTACTTTGGACCCCAGTTTTAAAAGCGTTTAATTGTGGAGAGACCCCCGAGTGGGGGTGGGTGGGGGCGCTGGATGGACTGATGGGGAGGTGACACACACACACACACACACACACACACACACACACACACACAGCGGGATTCGACCACCGCTCTGATCTCTGAACTCAACTCGGCGTCACGACGCACGAGGTGATTGGCAGCTCAGCGCGCCGCCGTGCCCGCGGGGCCGTGCGGGAGACCGGCTGACGTGAGTGTGGCGCGAGGACGGAATCGATGCGGTTGCGAACAGAACAACCTGCAACTCCAGCACCCCCAATTCCTTCCACAGTGCGCGGCGCCTCATTAAACAGCAGAGTGCGTGAAAAATCGCGAATTTCTATTTTTACTCTCTCCTCTCTCTCTCTCTCTCTCTCTCTCTCTCTCTCTCCTCTCTCTCTCTCTCTCTCTCTCTCTCTCTCTCCTCTCTCTCTCTCTCTCTCTCTCTCTCTCTCTCTCTCTCTCTCTCTCTCCTCTCTCTCTCTCTCTCTCTCTCTCTCTCTCTCTCTCTCTCTCTCTCTCTCTCTCTCTCCCCTCTCTCTCTCTCTCTCTCTCTCTCTCTCTCTCTCTCTCTCTCTCTCTCTCTCTCTCTCTCTCTCTCTCTCTCTCTCTCTCTCTCTCTCTCTCTCTCTCTCTCTCTCTCTCTCTCTCTCTCTCTCTCTCTCTCTCTCTCTCTCCTCTCCCTCTCTCTCTCTCTCTCTCTCTCTCCTCTCTCTCTCTCTCTCTCTCTCTCTCTCTCTCTCTCTCCTCTCTCTCTCTCTCTCTCCCCCTCTCTCTCTCTCTCTCTCTCTCTCTCTCTCTCTCTCTCTCTCTCTCTCTCTCTCTCTCCTCTCTCTCTCTCTCTCTCTCTCTCTCTCTCTCTCTCTCTCTCTCTCTCTCCTCTCTCTCTCTCTCCTCTCTCTCTCTCTCTCTCTCTCTCTCTCTCTCTCCTCTCTCTCTCTCTCTCTCTCTCTCTCTCTCTCTCTCTCTCTCTCCCTCTCTCTCTCTCTCTCCCTCTCTCTCTCTCTCTCCCTCTCTGCACAAACACTGCACAACGCGGCAGAAACACAACACGGCGGCACTGCGTCCTCCTGGCTCGCGCTGACGGACTGTTTCCGCAACAAACACAATCACGATCCGCACCGAGAACCGACGGTTTATATTCTATGTTATTTAGTTGTCGTTGTTGTTGTTGTTGTTGTTGTTGTTGTTGTTTGTTGTTTTATTTGCACCGACACTCTTGGAACTCGCTGATCATCTCGTGTGAGTGCGATCACAATACACGGCTGTGTGTACACAACCAATGACAGCAACACAGTCACAACGCAAACAGCAAACAGCAGACAGAGACGGACAGACAGACGGACAGACAGACAGACACCGGCGGAGCCTCACTGCTGCAGCCCCCCTGCTCTCCCCGCCTCTTACCCGGGCTTCTCCAGGAGACACCGGGCTCCTGCCATCCTGTCAGCGACCCGAACCGCCTCCTCGGTCCGGAGGCTGCAGCTCCTCTGCGGGGACGCAGCGGTGCGCCTGCGCGCGTAAAGGTTCTCCCTGTGCCCGGGACGCGGCGCTCCAGTCCGGGACGCGGAACCGTCCTCCCGGTCCCTGCCGGTCCCAGCCGGTACCTCCGGGCTACGAGCAGCACCGCGGTACCCGGCTGCCACCGCGCGTATCTCCAGCCGAGTCGAGCGCCGCGCGCGGGGGCGGGAACGGGAGCGGGAGCGGGAGCGCCGCGTGGATCAAACGTCTCGCGAAGTTGCACGCAGGCAGGCGGGCAGGCAGGCAGGCGGGCGGGCGTCGCGTGCGATTGCACAAGAGCCACTGGGGGGGGGGTTGCGCATGCACGGCGAGACCTACTCACGTGCGTGCAAACAGGGGGCGTGCGTGCGTGCAGGGCGTTGCGATGTGAGTGTGACGCCGGCGACTTGAAGAATGTTTTGGTGCTTCGGTCCGCGGTGGATGATGGGAAACGGTTTGTAGGAGGGGGAGGAGCTAAGGAAGGAAGGAAGGAAGGAAGGAATCAAGGACCGCCCCTCCGGCCTGCACAGGTGACCAGCAGGCAGAAACTGACTGGTTGGCTCTTTTCACACTGGCTGCAAAATGTTAGCAATGCGCGCCGCACACTGCGCTTTTATCTATGAGCAGCAGGGGGCACCTTCACTGGTTGCAATGACCAGGCAGTCTATGAGAAAATCTTCTGTTCTGAAGCCTCCAGAGAAAATTTCAGCGTCTCTTCTTCTGCTGACAGTTGGAATCCACAACCGCAACATCCACGCTGACACACACACCGTCTGCAAGCTGGCATGCAGCGGCTACAGTAAAACCCGGAAGTGACTCCGCCTCTCTCCCCTCAGAGGGCTGACTGTGATTGGTCAGGTCATTCTAAACGAGTGAGATTTCGTTCCTGTTCTTCTTCTCTGGTGTTTTAAACCTGCAGCTGCCCAGAAAAGCCTCGGGGGGCTTCCCACACGGACGTTGAAAATTTACGCTCTTCTTCTTCTTCTTCTTCTTCTTCTTCTTCTTCTTCTTAAATGACGCTATTCCAACCATCCTCCACATTTCTTTTTTTTTTTTTTTTACCAGAGGGGGCGCCACTCCACACATCCAGCCGTCCTTGCGGCTTAAAGCACAACAGCAGCGGACGCGCAGGCGAGATGCACGGAAGGCTTTTCCTCCCACTCCCACTTGCGAGGAAGACTTTCTAATTCATCATCGCACCGACACAAACCACAGCGGCAGAACGACCGAGCGGCCGCCGGCCGCCTGCTTTCAATACGGTCACATGATGAATGCGGCCAGCGCGCTCCCCTCCGGCAGGACGGGGAGCGCCGTCGCCGGCATTACACGCTCAATCCATCACGCGGATGGGGGGGGGCGGCTCCAGAGAAACAATAACTCCCACATCATCGCTCAGAATTTTTTGCACATGAGTGAACTTAAAAAGGTGACCCGACTAAAATACCAGCGCAATCCCCCTTTATCACCTGCTCCGGCTAAATATAGCGGCGGGATCAGGATCAGCGCCGAGGGCAGCGCAGATACCAGCCAGCCAGAGAGAATTATGGGAATAATGCGTTGGGCCGCCGCCACAGGGGGCGAAAGATTTGAATTTTTATCACACTTTCAACACAATATCACTCAGGGTTTTTTTTTTTGAATTTGGGGGGGGGGTTGGGTGTGGAAAAAAAAATCAACCTCATCCACGTGATGAGAAACTCTTCTGTCTGCTGCTGCTGAAACCTCCAGAATTAAGAACTGCGAAGACTGAAAATGAAGGATGTATTTGTAAATACGCCATTTGTCAATTTGTCAATAGCACATTTGTAAAAAGGTCAATTTGTCATTTGTAAATATATGTATTTGAAGATATTGAAGTATGGGCGACACGCGGTGGCGCAGTCACAGTTTGCATGCTCTCCCTGTGTCTGCGTGGGTTCTCGCCAGGTTCTCTGGCTCCTCCCACACTCCAAAAAACATGCATGAGATGCCAATTTGAAAGCCTAAAGTGACCGCAGGTGTGCACGTGAGTGCGAATGGTTGTTTGTCTCTATGTGGCCCCTGCGATGAACTGGCCTCTTGTCCAGGGTGTCACCCTGCCTTCACCCTAAGACAGCTGGGAGAGGCTCCAGCAGACCCCCAAGACCCTGAGCTCAGGAAGAAGCAGGTATCGAAAATGGATGGATGGATGGATGGAAGAATGGATGGATGGAAGAATGGATGGATGGACGGATGGATGGATGGAAGAATGGATGGATGGAATGGATGGATGGATGGAAGGATGGATGAATGGATGGATGGATGGATGGATGGATGGATGGATGGATGATGGAGCGGATGGATGGATGGATGGATGGATGGATGGATGACGATGGATGATGGAAGAATGGATGGATGGATGGATGGATGGATGGATGGAAGAATGGATGGATGGACGGATGGACGGATGATGATGGATGGATGGATGGATGGATGGAAGAATGGATGGATGGAAGAATGGATGGATGGACGAATGGATGGATGGATGGATGGATGGAAGAATGGATGGATGGATGGAAGAATGGATGGATGGATGGATGGATGGATGGATGGATGGATGGAAGAATGGATGGATGGATGGATGGATGATGGATGGATGGATGGATGGATGGATGGATGGAAGAATGGATGGATGGATGGATGGACGGATGGATGGATGGATGGATGGATGATGGATGGATGGATGGAAGAATGGATGGATGGATGGATGGATGGATGGATGGAAGAATGGATGGATGGATGGATGGTTGGATGGAACAGGCCTGGGCAAATTACGGCCCGGAGGCCATATGCGACCCGTTGTGCTTTTTCAATCCGGGCCGCAGAACTTGAAGAAATGACATTAATAGTCAGTAAGTCATAAAAAAGCTGTACTTCATGTATTTCATCCATTCTCTCAGTGTTTCAGGAGTCATTTCAGGTCATTTCAACAAAGAGCGAAATACCGTAAAGCCACATGATATCTTTTCTGCATATCTCATGATATATTTTTTTTTCCTCCTATGAGGTGGCTCGCCAAAACACTCCATCCATCTGCTGCTGCTCCGGGCCCCTCTGTCACATTTTAGAACCCACTGTGACCCCACCAGCCTAACAGTTTGTCCACCCCTGGATAGAATGATGCATCCCCCCCCCCCGAGTGGCAACAACCGTGAACTGAACATCGAAGCCGCTCTGGTTCCAGTGTAGACGTTCAAGAAAAGCCAAAACAAAACGTGGCTAAATGTTTCCCGCTCTGAACTCTCGTCTCGCTGGTTGACCTCCGCGGCCCGCAGAAGAAAAAAAAGACGCTGGGCGTTAATGAGCCGCCGTGTTTGTTTACATTCCGCCGCCCGGCGCTGGTTGGCCGCGAGTCCCCGAGGTTGAGTCGCCGGCGCGGGCGACGGATTACAGGCATCAATTATAACAGATGAAAGAGGAACTTTAATTAGCGAGGACGGCGAGCGAGAGGGAGGAGTAATTAAATCATCGGCCGTAAGCGAACGGCCGCGGTGACGCGACGTGCGCAGGAAACACTTTCAGCCGCAGTGTTGGCTTCGCTTTTTTGTGAATGAAACCACACAAACCACAACCAACTGATTATTGCTGGTTTTTAAAATTGTTATTTAGGGACTGAGCCCCGGCGATGAGACCAGCTCTGGAACAGAGTCGGACCGACGCCAGGACCAAAGACCTGATAGTATTTCGTGTTTATTTCCGCTTTTTTTCTTGTACTGAACACCAATTTTGCCTCCTGAACATATAGCAAAAACATTTTTTGCGTGTGTGCACGCGTCGGAGCCTCCGGGCGGGGGGGGGGGGGCGTCACCGCCGAGCTCCACGGGTTTTCAGAGTTTGCAGCCGTCAATAATTCAGGCGTGAGATCACAGGACCCGCGGAAAAAAACTCTGCCGGGATCAAAAATCGCGACCCACTTTTTTTCTTTCAGCCCCGCAGGAGCGACGCCACCTGTTTTTTTTCTTGTCTTCCTCCTCACTCGTCTCTCATCTCCCTCCTCCCCTGTCAGGCAGCGGGGGGTTGGGGAGAGGGTTCTTTAAGTGCAAGATGGATGAGAAGAAGAAACAAGAAGAAGAAGAACATCAAGAAGAACAAGAAGATGAACAAGAAGAAGAAGAAGAAGAAGAAGAAGAAAGCAGAGCTGAGACGGAGGCGTCGGCATCACTGCTGACTTTGGCCTGGGTGATTTTTTTTTTTTTTTTGCTGCTTTTAGCGACTTGAAAAAACACAGAGAGAGAGAAGTGACACAACAACACAACACAAAGCAACACAAATCAACAAAACCAACGTGTTTCAACGCCAGAGAGAAAACTGAGGTGTGGGACGTCCAGCACCAGGAAGCCACCAGGAAGCCACCAATAAAAAGTCCACATCCACCCTGAAAAGGTCCAAGCTGGTTTCTCTGCCTCTCAGGACACCGACCAATGGGAGTCCTCCGAGGGGGGGGGAAAGAGGCGGAGCTAAGTCGACTCACGGTGTTTGAGTTTTTTCTCTTCTTCTTCTCGGAGGCCATCAGAGCTGACGGCCTCGTTAATTAATTAGGGTGATGATTATCACGATTATAATTGTGGCCCAGATTTGTTTTGGCCTCGACCTTCTCGTCCGTCTCCTGGCGATGGAGTCATGTGACCAACATCCCCAGTGTCCGTTTGGCTTCACCACGAAAAGGTTAATGTCACACGGACGCCTTCCGAGGCTCTTCAACAACCATGACATTTTGAAATCCTTTCCTCCGGGCGGGAGGGAGAGGAAGGGAGGGGGGGGGGTCCGGGATGTGAAGATGTCATCAGCGTCTCCTGAAGGTCTCCTGAACACCAGGCAGTCTCTGGGTTCCTTCAGAAGAGGAAGAAGAAGAAGAAGGAGGAGGAGCAGGAGGGGGAGGACGCAGCAGTGCAGTGACACAGCTGAACGAACAGCGCCACCTAGACAGTGGCTGGCGCTCTGCACCACCGTGTGGCAGGTTGTGGTTCCGGTGCTGCTGCTGGGAGCTTCAGCCAGGAGGTCTGCTGGGAACTAAAGCATGCTGGGTAATGATGCGGTGAGCCACGGTGCCGGCTCAGGTGCATGGGGAAGGAGGAGGAGGAGGAGGTGAAGAAGTAGGGGGAACAGGGAGAAGGAAGTGGAGGAGGAGGAGGAGGGGGAACAGGGAGAAGGAAGTGGAGGTGGAGTGGAGGAGGAGGAGGAGGAGGAGGAGGAGGAGATGAAGAAGTAGGGGGAACAGGGAGAAGGAAGTGGAGGAGGAGGTGAAGGAGGGAGGAAGGAAGGAGGAGGAGGAGGAGGAGGAGGGAGAGGAGAAGGAGGTGGGGGAGGGGAACAGGGAGAAGGAAGTGGGAGGAGGAGGAGGAGGAGGACGAGGGAGAAGGAAGTGGGGAGGAGGAGGAGGAGGAGGAGGAGGAGGAACAGGGAGATGGAGAATGGGGGGTGTAGAGGTAAGAGGAGGTGGGGAGGAGGATGAGGGACAGGGAGGTAGAGGTAGAGGTGGGTAAGGGAGGAGGAGGAGGAGGTGTAGGAGGAGGAGGAGGTGAAGAAGTAGGGGGAACAGGGAGAAGGAAGTGGGGAGGAGGAGGAGGACGACGAGGGACAGGGAGGTGGAAGAGGGGGAAGGGGGACAGGGGGTAGGTACGAGGGAGGTGGGGAGGAGGAGGGGACAGGAGGAGGTGGGTAGGAGGAGGAGGAGGAGGAGGAGGAGGAGGAGAAGGCGGAGGACTCTGCTGGTCTTCTTCAGAGCAGCAGCAGGTTGAATTGATTCCTGAAGATTCTCTAATCCGGCGCTTCAGGTCTTTGTTGGGATTAAACCTCCTCCCGTCTGGGCTCCTAATCCCTCCACCATTGATCAGCGTCCGTCCACCTTCATCTCCTCCACTCACCACTCACACCTCACACCTTAAAGAAGAAGGGCCTTTAATCTGGAGGAGGCAGCCAGACAATGGACGAGCAGGAAGTGGGATAAAGTGGATCCTGCAGAGAAGAAGAAGAACCAATCCAAGGCCGGGGGAGGAGGGCTGCCGAGCGACCAATCAGCTGCAATCCTAACTGGCTAATGCTAACATCCCCGCAGGTTAATTGTCAGCGTGTGTGTGTGTGTGTGTGTGTGTGTGTGTGTGTGTGTGTGGCATGGGCATGGGGGAGTGGTGGATGGGGCGCCGAGCGAAGAATCAGCTTCTGAGAATCTGCTGGCCGCTGAGGCCTGCCGAGGCGAGGCTAGCTTAGCGAGCTAATGCTGACTTCCCCCCCCAGGCTAATTGCTAGCACTATAATAACTAGCAATTAGCCTGCGGGGCAGCAATTAGTGCTGATCTGCTAGCGGCCGTCCTGCTAACTTCCAGCCCTGGATTGTGTTTAAAGATACAGTCTGTGCACACACACACACACACACACACACTGAAACACTTCTCAGCTCTTCAAGACAACACAGATTGTCGTGTTACTTTTTTTCCCCTCCCTGCTATTTCTGGATTTTGGCGTCGTGTTTCTGGGGAACCATGGCGACGGCGTCACATCTTCACCTCCTCGGAGGTAAACGTGCTCAGCGCTGCCGCCGCCGCCACTGCCGCTGCCGCCGCCACCGCCGTCCTGGTGTCACTCACTCGATGTCCTTGGCGCCGCCGCCGTGGTTTACGCTTCGTTTTTTTCTTTTTTTTTTATCCTGTCCTCACTTGAAGGTTCTTTAGCGAAAATAGCGGCAGAATGCGAAGCTGTTTAGACGCCAAGGTGGCGCTGGCAGATAAGACACGCCTCCACTGCTTCCAGCAGCGTGTGCACGTGTGTGTGTATGTGTGTGTGTGTGTGTGTGTGTGTGATGTCGAGTGGCACAAAAACAAGGGAGTCACACGCAAATCAGCCGACAGACTGATGGGAGAAAAAAGGGAAAAAAGAATGAGGTCACATCCATTTGTTGTGTTTGAAGGCGGGCGGGCGGGCGGTGAGGGGGCGTGGCCTGTAGGAAAGTGGCGAGCTGGATTTCAGGGAATTTAATCGAGCGTGAAAACGGCCGAATCCAGGTCAGCGTGAGGCCTTCCGGATTTACAGCCTCATTACAGAAGGTAATCCAGTCCGGCCAGAACCGACCCCCCCCACCCCCACCCACCCTCAAACACACACACACACACACACACACACACCACAATGACAAGCTCCGCCCCACTCTGACGTCACAGACCTGCAACATGAAGCGGCCTGGTCCCGGACCGCCGGCTCCGGACCGCCGTGGAAGTCATTTGTAATTCATGGCTGTGGAGGAGGCGGGGTTAGGGGTGGAGGAGGCAGAGCCCCGGGGAGGAGGCGGGGATTGAGGTGGAGGAGGAGACAGTAACACGGCCATTAAAAATTGAGGAGTTTTAATTGGAGAGCAGGTGGAACAAGAGAGCGGCGGGATCAGGGACTTCCAGCACAACAGGACAGCAGGAGGGTGGAGGTGGAGGAGGGCGGGGGAGTTAGGGATGGAGGAGGTGGAGGAGGTGGAGGAGGTGGGGTTAGGAGTGGAGGAGGCAGGATAGGAAGGAGGAGGTGGGTTAGGGTGGAGGAGGTGGAGGAGGTGGGGTTAGGAGTGGAAGAGGTGGGGTTAAATACCATCACTATCATATGGTGGGGTTATGGAGACAGGAGGTGGAGATCGAGTGGAAGCTCCTCGCGTGGACCTGAAGTGAAGCAAATGTGGGGTGGAGGAGGCAGGATAGGAAGGAGGAGGTGGGTTGACCAGGAGGTGGAGTTGAGAGTGGAAGAGGTGGGGTTAATCAGAGAGCGAGGGAGGTGGGGTTACTGGAGTGGTGGACCACTGTCACTTCATGACGCCGGTGGAAATACAGACTATCACAAGGTATCACGTTTGCTCCTCGCGTTACCTGAAGTGAAGCAAATGTGACGTCGACGTGACCAGAGATGAACTCCTTCTCACCACCGTGTGAGATGAACTCCCTTCCCGAATCTCTCTCTCTCTTTCTCTCTCTCTCTCTCGCTCTCTCTCTGACACACACACACACACAGATACACACACACACACACACACACACACACACACACGCCTCCTCTCCCACAACCAGCCTGAGAAGCCTTCTGAGCTTCTGCCAAAAAAGACAGAAATGTTTCCGTGTTGGTGGAAGTGAGAAAAAAGCTGCTGCTGTGCTCAGTTTGACCCTTTGACCTTCTTCTTCTTCTTCTTCTTCTTCTTCTTCATCACTTTCTTCTCTTTTTATAACACACACAACAAATAGTTTTTTGTGGATTTGAAATAACTTTGAACTTCCACTGGAACACTTTTGTAGCAATGGAAATCGGCCTGCTGTGACATCACAAAGGGTACTAGTATCTCTCAGGTTAGAGGCCGGACCCTCAAAGAGGGGTTCGCTCTGCCCCTGCAATACCATCATTATCATCATCACCACCACCATCATCATCTTCACCATCATCGCCATCTGCAGCATCACCATCATCATCACCACCACCATCATCATCATCTTCATCACCATCATCACCCCCACCACCATCATCATCAACATCGTCATCATCATCAACATCGTCATCATCATCACCACCATCATCATCATTTTCATCATCACCATCATCATCACCATCATCAACATCGTCATCATCACCATCTTCATCATCACCACCACCATCATCATCTTCACCATCATCGCCATCTGCAGCATCACCACCACCATCATCATCATCTTCATCACCATCATCACCACCACCACCATCATCATCATCTTCATCACCATCATCATCAACATCGTCATCATCATCATCACCATCATCACCACCACCATCATCATCATCTTCATCACCATCATCATCATCATCTTCATCATCATCATCATCAACACCATCATCATCTTCATCATCATCATCATCCTGGCCAGCAGCTCATTAATCCACTCTGCTGCCACAGTGATGTCACACAGTTTCTCCCCGCGGCGCCACTTTGGCTCCGCCCCCCCACCTGTCCGTCACCCCTGGGAATCGCTGACGAGGCGCCGCTCAGAGGACGGCACTCTCTCAGCGGCGCCGCGTCCATTAGTGGGAACACCAGCACATCGCTGCCTCAGCAGCAGCAGCAGACGCACACACACACACACACACACACACACACACACACACACACACACACACACAGACTGCAGAAATGAATGGCTGTTATCACCCAGAGAGGCCAGACAGAAGTTAAAGGGGTGGAGCAACGGCAGAAATTTGCATTTTAATTATCAATTAACCCAAAGCGACCGCAGCAGTCAGACCAATCAGCATCCTCTGAGGAGGAGGGGGCGGAGCTACAGCCAGGGTCAGCTGTGACAACATTCTCTCAGTAGAAGAAGACTGGAGGTTTCTCTCGACTGTTGATTGGCTCTGGACACTTTGCTGTTAGACTCCGCCCACCAGGAGCCACTGGTCACCGACTGGCTGGACTGGTCGAGAATCTGGAATCTGATTGGTCCGACTCGTGAGACTTCCTGCCACTCACCGCCCTCCAACCAACCAACCAAGCACGTCTCATTTGGAGCTTCTTCACAAACGACTGATTCTCCAATCACGACGCAGCTGCTGGGTCACATGACTTACAGCTCGGTGAAGCTCTGCAGCGCCGCCAACAGGGACGACAGCATCTTCAGTCCGGATCCTCGTCCTGCACCTGGACCGCTGCTGCAGCCGCCGCTGCTGCTGCTGCTGCTGCTGCTGCTGTCCGCTTCCTGCTTATCACCTGTAATTCACACACACACACACACACACACACACACACACACACACACACACACAGTCAGGAGGTGGGAACAGATGCTGCAGTTCTGCAGCATGTCGTCCGGCTGCTGTAAGCAATTAAAAACATGCAAGTACAGCATCACTTTACACACACACACACACACACACACACACACACACACAATCTCTCTCTCTCTCTCTCTCTCTCTCTCTCTCTCTCTCTCTCTCTCTCTCTCTCTCTCTCTCTCTCTCTCTCTCTCTCTCTCTCTCTCTCTCCTCTCTCTCTCCCTCTCTCTCTCTCTCTCTCTCTCTGATTGACATGGGCAGGTGTGACACCTGCAGTGTCTCAGGCGTGATGAGCAGCAGCATCACATGACCTCAACGGAGCGACGCCATTGGGCCAGAGATCCTTTTTTTGCGCAGACAGCCGACTCACTTCAATGTACATGTTGCCAGACAGTTTGGACTCACACGTGCACAGAACAGCACACAAAGACACACTGATTGGACGGCGAATTCAGTCGCTGTTCCCTAAGTCCCGCCCACCAGGTGGGAGGAGCACCGGGATGGGTTGAGCTCTCTTGGCTCTCCTGAACAATCGATCACTTTACTTCTTTAACTGCAACATCTAGAATTTCTTTCTGCACCTTTCTAGAATGGGCATGCATGTGTGTGTGTGTGTGTGTGTGTGTGTGTGTGTGTGTGTGTGTGTGTGTGTGTGTGTCTGTGGGGAGAAGTTTGGAAGATGTTTGTTTAAAAGCTCGTTAGCGTCTCGGAGCTTCAGGGGACGACCGTCGACAGACACGCAGCAGCTCTTCATTACTGCTGACAAACTGCTGCTGCACTGCCAGTCAGCCTCGCTCGCTCTGCGTGTGTGTGTGTGTGTGTGCTTGTGCACGTGTGTGTGTGTGTGTGTGTGTGTGTGTTGGCATGAACGACAAACACTAAAAAAATCTATCGTTCAGATAGAGCAGGAGGAGGTAGAATAGGAGGAGGAGTGCAGACAGAAGCATCAGCCTTCCCCCCCACTCCCCCAAGTGTGTGTCTATTGAGTTTACGCACACACACACACACACACACAGCGTGTGCAGTGGTGCAGAACGTGAAGGCAGGTGATGTTCTTGGAGGGCAACTGGAGGCGACGACACGAGGGCGCGGTGGAGGTGAAAGTGTGGCCAGGGGCGGATTTACAGCCTCACAAGTGGCAACAGCATGGGTCAGAGCGGACACACAACACACACAACACACTCCCGTCATATAGGACGCACGCGGCGGGTTAAATTGCCCTCTAAGCCGCAGAGACTTGGACCGTGTCCTGCTGCAGAAGACAGACAGTCCTCCTCCAGGCCATCAGGGGGCGCTGTGGCGGTGGTGTGGGTGCAGTTTGTACCCAGTTACAAGTCTATGCAAATGGTTAGAAAGGTGTCTCGTCAGACCTGATGATGAGATGATGGAGGAGCAGGAGATGCAGGAGGAGCTGGAGGAGCAGGGGATGATGGAGAAGCAGGAGATGAAGGAGGAGCTGGAGGAGCAGGAGAAGATGGAGAAGCAGGAGATGAAGGAGGAGCTGGAGGAGCAGGAGATGGTGGAGGAGCTGGAGATGGTGGAGGAGCTGGAGATGGTGGAGGAGCAGGAGGAGCAGGAGATGGTGGAGGAGCAGGAGATGGTGGAGGAGCAGGAGGAGCAGGAGATGGTGGAGGAGCAGGAGGAGCAGGAGATGGTGGAGGAGCAGGAGAAGCAGGAGATGGTGGAGGAGCTGGAGGAGCAGGAGATGATGGAGAAGCAGGAGATGGTGGAGGAGCTGGAGATGGTGGAGGAGCAGGAGGAGCAGGAGATGGTGGAGGAGCAGGAGAAGCAGGAGATGGTGGAGGAGCTGGAGGAGCAGGAGATGATGGAGAAGCAGGAGATGGTGGAGGAGCTGGAGATGGTGGAGATGATGCACCGGCTGAACCGACTCCTGCTCTCTTCCCATCTCCAGTTTCTCCGCCCACCCTCTCAGTGGGGGTGGGCGTGGGAGGTTAAGCCAACGTTCCTGCTGCCTCGCTCCTCCTCCTCCTCCTCCTCCTCCTCCTCCTCGCTCAGTGGAGATCCAGACCTCGGAGCTTCTCAGCCTCCCGGTGGGACGTCTGGAGGAGACGAAACCTTCTCACAGCCAAACCGTTGCTGAGAACAGGAACAGTGAAACCTCCGACTGAGTGTGAACTCACTGCTGCTGTCCTGCTGGAGGAGGAGGAGGAGGCGGAGGAGGCGGAGGAAGGGTAGGAGGAGGAGGAGAAAGAGCAGGAGGGGGATGAGGATGAGAAGATGGAGGAGGAAGAAGAGGAGGAGGAGCAGGGAGAGAGGGAGGAGGAGGGGAGGAGGAGGAGGCAGAAGAGCAAAAGACGCAGGAGGAGAAGGAGGGAAAGGAGGAGCGGGAGGAGGAGCAGGAGGAGGAGCAGGACGAGTGATCTGAAACCAGCTGACGGCTGATTGGCCAAGACTGGATTCATCCTGACAGCCGCCACTTCTGGAGGAACCTCGCAGGCTCACACACACACACACACACACACACACACCCTGCAACTGCACTTTAATCTCTGAGCAGCAGGGGGCGACTTCACTGGTTGCAACGAGCAGACAGTCTATGGGAAGGGCAGCAGTGACTGAGCCGCTAGGTTCTTCTTCTCTTGAGCTTCCAGAGAGAACCTCTCCTCCTCTTCCTCTGCTGAGGTCGCCACCAACGTTTTACTTTTGAAGCATTCATCCAAGCATTGGAAGGGGGAGGGGCAGCGGAGAAGGAGGAGGAGGAGGAGGAAGGGGGGAGTAGAGGGGGCGGGGCCAGTGACATCATGCTGCGGCGGAAGAAGGAGGTCGCTGATAACCTCAGCGAGACGAGCTGGCAAACTGTCCAAAGAGGCCATAAAAAAAAAGAGTGAAGAGGGGGGCGGGGCTTTTAGCAAAGGCTGGATTGATGCGAGTTGTCATGTGTGTCCGAATGCTGACCAATCAGATCGCGGCTCGTGCTGCCGGCAACAGTTTTCACTTCCTGCCGGTTAATAAAACTTCACAGTGAGACTTTCGTACTGGAGCTTCTCGCCACGGTGATGCTGCTGCTGCTGCTGCTGCTGCTTCATCAACATGATGACGATGATGAAGATGATGATGATGAAGATGACGACGATAATTTAACAAGTTGTTTGATTCAGAAGCGCAACATAAAAACGGCCTTTTGAAAACAAAGCGGCTTCATTTCTCCTCCTCCGCCGTCGTCGTCTTCGTCCTCGCGGCTCCCGTTGGCCTCAGCTTAAACGAGGCGGACGTAATGGCCACTTAACTGCGCCGCAGACACGCTACACTGGAAAGCAGAGGTGCATCCTGGGAAAATCTGTTGCGACAGCAGCAGAAGCAGCAGCAGCAGCAGCAGCAGCAGCAGCAGCTGAATCAGCCTGGCATCTTGATCTGCGAGATAAAGTGTTTTCTCACCAGCCTAGAGCCACCAACAGGGGGCAACGGAGCTACTGACGGTGGTGGTACTGGTGGAGGGTGGAAGAGGTGGGGGTGGAGGGTGGGGGGGGGGGGGGGGTCAGCTTCCTTCGTCAGGCGCCATTAATTAGCGCAAACTACGTCGGTCGCCCGAGAAACAGAAAGAAAATTGAGAACCGTCAGGATGAAAGATGAAGCTCAGAGTCAGAAGCCTCGTCAAAGAGACTCATTGATTAGCTGGCACGCACACACACACACACACACACACACACACACACACACACACACACACACACACACACACACACACACACACACACAAACACACACACACTCATGGCTCGTTAGCGTCGCGAGGCTCTGGCTGGAGCGTTGATGAGCTGTGGCGGCGTCAGCAGCCCCGAGGAGCCGCAGCGACAGACCGGAGCTCCTCGCTTGTCCTGCAGGTGGTGGGTGTGGCTGGCGCTAACGCTACATTAGCCCCGGTAGCCGTCGTTAGCTTTCAGCTAACCTCATTAACCTCGGCATGCAGCGGAACACTCACATTTTAAAGGATCCGTTTTTATTCCACTCACAAGTAGCCCACTTCTTCTTCTTCTTCTTCTCCTTCTTCTTCTTCTTCTTCTTCTTCTTCTTCTTCTTCTTCTTCTTCTTCTTCTTCTTCTTCTTCTTCTTCTTCTTCTTCTTCTTCTTCTTCTTCTTCTTCTTCTACTATCATAACCAGAAGTACGCAGTATGCCGAAAAATACGCAGCTGTTCTATTTTTCTCCCTTCAGACGTAGCGACCGCGTCAATCGCAGCAGGTAGAATTGTTGAGGCAGGAAGTCAATGATTGATCATTGACTTTGTTGAATGTGCTGGATTTTGGTTTCTATGTGCTGTATTTTATTGTGAAACGTCATCGTGATATCTCGTCTTCAGTGCTAGCTAAGTGGACAGGGCTAAGCGGGCTAGGCAAAGGCGTCAACGTTGGAAAGGAGTTCTTTCCGCTTGGGAATCTGGCGGAGTTGAAGGAGGTCAGAGAGGTTCGGAAGGTTCGGAAGGTTCCGGAAGGTTCCGGAAGGTTCTGGAAGGTTCTGGAAGGTTCCGCTCGCTGCGCTCGATAAAGTGTCGCTGTCGTCACCGCCGCCACCGGCTGTCACTCAGCGGCGTCCGGTGCAACAAAGGATCGATTTCACGCCCGTTACAATCCATTAGCTTGTTGGCCTTGTTAGCCTCGTCAACGGCTCGATCCAAACCCTCCAGGCCAGGCCAGCAGCGCCACTGCAATGCAGGCAGGCGGGCAGGAGTACTGCAGCGTCGACCACCGATGGTCGGAAAACATTGTGTCGCCGTTTGAGGCCAAAATTGGAAGATTTTCTGAGAAAAGTTTCCCCTTTTCCCCCTAGTGGTCGTGTCCGGAACTTTGTTCCACAAAAAGGCAGCAGGAGTCGGGTTATAAAGGGAGACAGAAGAGAACTGGAAACTGTTTCTGTCTGAAAGTGTTGTCGTACAACAGAAGCAACTTTAGTTGTGTTGATTACAACGGCGGTGGTGACATCGATGATTTTTTTTTTTTTTTTTTTAAAAGGACGCTCTTTCACTGGTGCATTCTGGGAACTGAGTGATAAAGTGAGAGCAGCACCAGCTGGAGGAGGAGGAGGAGGAGGCAGAGCCTCATGGATTCTCTCCTCCCTCAGGCGCAATAGAATCCCACCGCCACCAACCACACACCCACCCTCCCACCAAGGCAGGTGACCTTTTTAAGTGAGGTCAAAGGTCAGGCCTAGTTGGTGGCCGTTAATCTTTGGCCGTTTCTTTTCCATCGACTGCCGCAGTTTTTCATCGCGACGATTCGTCGAGCCACAGAGAGCGTGAAAGGTTTAATTAGCGCAAGCTAGGCTAACTAGCCTCATTGGTAATCAATGTAGTGAAAGAGCCCTTAGTGAAATATAGAGTGCGAGTTTGTGTGTGTGTGTGTGTCGGCGAGGTCAAAAAGCCGGTAAAAGCCGCATCTCTCAAACCACAAAAATCAATGAGGCTCCGTCTTGTGTAGCACAGGAGAGAAATACTGGAATTACTGGAGCCGCACTCACTGACCACACGCTCACACACACACACACACACACACACACACACACACCGGGCCGAGGCACAAGAACCCACTCAGACGGATAAAGGAGGTGTAAGATGTCAGTATCTGTTCTGCAGCCAGCTGGCAAACATCTCTGGCTGCGATTGAAACTAACTGGCCATTTGCTTCTACATGCATCTCTGTCTCTCTCTCACACACACACACACACACGCACACACACGCACACACACTCACACAGGGCCGATGTGAAACGAGCCAAAAGTCGGTAGCAGCGACGCCAACAACATCACGTCACCCAGCAGTCGATGCAGCTCGGTGTCGCGTTGCACAGCCACTGAAATCAGGGAATGACTGGAGCCTCACACACACACCTGGGGTGGTGTAACACACACGTTACACACACACACACACAAAGAAAAACTCAACAACTGCACACAGACGCACAAAAGAAATGCAAAATGCCAGCAACTAGCAGTTTGCTTCATCTTGCATCACACACACACACACACATACAGTGCTCAGTGTGTGTGTGTGTGTGTGATAGCATACGCGTGAATCAGTCAGTGCAGTGAGGGGCTGTTCCGTGTGGTCCCGGGCTCTCGGCAGCCTCACGTGTGCTCCTAGATGGCGCCGCTGCGTCACGTCAGCTCGCATCACAGAGCACACGGCACGTAAACACGGCTCGCACACGCCACACACGGGCTATATTTGTATCCCTCGGCTGAATGATGCATGGGTGGGTGGGCGGCGGGCGGGCGAACATACGTGTGTGAGGGTGTTCTGGTTGGGGGAGGGGGGAGGGGGAGGAGGCGGGGCAGATGGACGCTGACCCCAGAACCCTCGCAGGGGAACGAATCCATCCGCCGCGCTGAAGGAGGTGTGTAATGAAGCAGCTTGATGAGGCTAGGCCGCAAGGGGCGGGGCTAAGAGGAGAGGACGCCGTCGACATCTGAAGTCCAGGAGCTCGAAAGGTTCCCAGAGTTCTCCAACCGTCCTCCACCTCCACCGCCCGTTTCCCCACAATGCATCGCAGCAGGAAAAAAAAACAAGTCCGAGAGTTTCGAGTGAAAGGTGATTGGACGAGGAAGGAAGAAAGGAGAGGAAGAGGAGGAGCAGGAGGAGGCGGGAGAGAAGGAGCAGCAGGAGTAGGAGAAAGACGAGGAAGAGGAGCAGGAAGGGGAGGAGGAAGAGGACAGGAGGGGGAGGACAAGGAGGAGGAAGAAGAGGAGGTAGATGAAAGAGGAGGAGGTAGAGGAGGAGACGGAGGAGGGAGAGGAGCAGCAGGAGTAGGGGAAAGATGAGGAAGAGGAGCAGGAGGGGGAGGAGGAAGAGGAGGAAAAAGAGGAGGTAGATGAAAAGGAGACGGAGGAGAGAGAGGAGGAGGGGGAGGAGGAGGAGGAGAAGGAGGAGCAGGAGGAGCAGGAGGAAGAAGAGGAGGAGCAGGAGGAGGAGGAGGAAGAGGATTCCTCCCTCTCTGTCTCTGACTCATCAGTGTGAAAACGTTTATCTGGGGAGCAGAAAGTGTCAGTGAGCTCAATGGGGGTCCCAGCTATTATTTCATGAAATGGTGTGATCACGCTTATTGTCGTACACACACACACACACACACACACACACACACACACACACACACACACACACACAGTGGCAAGCAGCAGCGGGAGAGCAGAACATGACTGCATGCAGATGAGGAGCCTGATTTTTAATTAATTTTTTTTTTTTTGCAAAGGGCAAAAATATTTTGCAGGAAAGAAAAAAGCAGCAGCAAGCAAGAGAGGAACTGGTGGGTTTTCTAGAACACATTCCAGGAGGAGGAGGAGGAGGAGGAAGAGGAGGAGCAGAAAGAGGAGGAGAAGGAAGACATTGCAGCTGCTGCTCCCCCTCCCCACCAGCAGGGGGCCCCCTCAGAAATAGCACAACCTTCCCGAGATTGAAGACTCGGCGGACGGACGGAACTCTTTTGCTCTCTGAAGGCAAACAGGTTGCAGGCACGTTGAGAAGCTCAGCAGCAGCAGCAGCGGCAGCAGCAGCAGCGGCAGCAGCAGCAGCAGCAGGACAGACTGACGGACCGATGGCGATCAATATTCAGATCAATAGACGATAAATACTTAAGCAGTCCTGATGATGTCACATGACTCCAGTCGATTCAGAGGAGCATCACTCAGTTGATGATGACAGAGTGGATGATGGTGCTGGCTCTCACTGTCACACACACACACACACACACACACACACACACACACACACACAGGAGGCGGAGATCATCTGTTTGTCGGCCACACCAGTCGCTCTGTGTCAAAGCGCTTCGCCGCCAAAACTCGACATATGTTTGGCAAGCGTCCTGACTCCGCCCCCAACACCACCTCCTTCACCTCCCTCCCTCCACCCCCATACCCTCCCCTCCCCCGAGGCTGTTCGCATGGCGTGACCCCAGAGAGCCATGAAGAAGAAAAACAAACACGACACCGACCCACAGAAATATAGAATATCACGATTCATTCGAGTGAAAGTCATTCAAATGACTCAAAGGACTCATGATTCAGATTCGGGACCAATCAGCCACCTCGTAGCCTTGACGGGAAACGGGACGCTGCTGCTCAGTCTGATCGCACTGACAACACACTTGGGGTTAGACTCCGCCCATTATCACCCCTCCCCCGACCATCAACCGCCCAATAGGAAACCCAGAGCTGGAACCAACCGGCGCTCCCAGGTGGAGGAGAAGAAGGATTCTGATTGGCCGGCAGCGGTGAACGTGAGCTACGTGAAGGTGTGAATGATTATTTTCTCATCACGTGACTGAACAGCCAATCAGAGCGACTCCAGACCGGCGGCCTTTAATTTCCCCCGAGGCTCCGCCGCTGCGGATACAGACGTGTTTGAACCTGTTTGCCGCTACTAATAGCCAGCAGCTGCATCTTAGGCCCCGCCCCTTTGCGCACAGCAACCAATCAGCAAGAGGCTTTTTTTTTTGTTTTGTTTTTTTTACGGATTACTTGTCGTTTTTTTTGCGTGTCTTGTTTTGTTTGGTTGTGTTTTTGAGTTGAGCACCAGCTGCTGCTCCCCCTCCCCACCAGCAGGGGTCCTTCCTTTAGAAATAACACAACCGTCTCTCTCCTCTAAAAGCCTCTCAGAAGTCCCGGAGCGCCGGGGTTGGTCGGCCGGTCACTCGAGAGGAAGTTAATCTCCTCTTAAAGGGCCGATGACTCGTCGTTTTTGGTGGATCCGCCGCCGCCGCCGCCGCCGCCGCCGCCGCACGGCCCTGACCTTCCTCTGAAAACAGGCCCCGCCCCTCCGCTGGCCTCCTCCTGCAGCGAGCTCAGCCAGGCGAGGAGAAGGACCCCCAGCCAGAGGAAGAAATAACAGCAGCCGCTCAGTTCCAGCCAGACGCAGCATAAATAAAATGAACAGGAAGCAGAAATCAGGTCGTGTGTGTGTGTGTGTGTGTGTGTGTGTGTGTGTGTGTGTGTGTGTGTGTGTGTGTGTGTGTGTGTGTGTGTGTGTGTGTGTGTGTTCTGCTGGCCCTCAGTGAAGACCAGCAGCTTCACCAGCAGCTCCCGCAGGTGTCCAATGATGATGTTGTTTGTTCTGCAGCTCATCACTGTGATGAAGCTCCTCCTCCTCCTCCTCCTCCTCCTCCTCTTCCTCCCTCCTCTTCCTCCTCCTCCTCCTCCTCCTCTCGGCCCACCAACCAGATCTTCATAAGTGCAGGAGGGCCGGGCGCTGACAGGAGATCCTCATCCAGGTGATCCATCCTCTGGTCACACGACGAAGAACGAGGAAGCTGCAGCGGCGCGCAGGACAATCAACTCGACAGTGCGAGACACTACAGGGGTGTCACTACCACTGCTGTCCACCAGGGGGAGCGCTAGTGGTGGCTTCTCTTACATCCATCTTTATATAAATATATAAATCACTAACCTAGCTTTAAATCCGATTAAATCCGGGGGGTGCGGGTGCGGGGGTGGGGGAGTGGCAGAAAAGAAGGGGGAGGAGGGGCAGGTGGAGGAGGAGGGGGAGGAGGAGAAGGAGCGTCACCCAGGCTAACGAGCCGAGCGCCGATCAGGCGGCCGCGACTGCAGGAATCCACGCGCTGCTGCTTCGTTATCAGCCGAGGAAATTTCACTTGGTGGAGGAGATCACAGAGGAGGAGCAGAGCACCTCCTCACCAGACCCTGTCTTCTCCCCTCGAGGTGGGAGCTCGTCTGGATGAAACACACACACACACACACCACCACCACAACTGCCACCGCCGTCCACGGGTCAGAGCGCCGCCTGGAGGAGCCGCCGGGCAGAGAGATGATCTCCACCTGTTGACTCCTCACTGGGGAGGAGCTGCTGCTCTGCAATTAAACCAAGTCTGGGGGAGGAGGAGGAGGTGGAGGTGGAGGAGGAAGGAGGGAGGAAAAAGCGGAGGAGGTGGAGGAGGAGAAAGAGGAAGAGGAGAGGAAGCGGGAGAAGAGGAGGAGGAGGAGGAGGAGGAGGAGATCATCCTGGACCAGCTAGCTAACGTTTCACCATCTCACAATGACTTGATGGAACCTTGGAAAGCGACCAATCAGGTTCCGGTCTCCACCAGTGGACCAGCAGTCTGGTTGCAGCTCCTCCTGGCCTCCTATGGGGTGGGCGGGACCACGGACACCTTTCAGTCAGTGGCCATAGCTCCACCCCTTCCACCTCTGAGGGATTCTGATTGGTTCCAATCCACGAGGAATCTCTAGTTTTTTTACTGAGTCTGGCGCCCCCCTTTGGACGAAAGTGGAAGTGATGGCCAGGTCCTCCATCTCATCTGTAGGAGGAAACCGGCAGGCGGTCGGCGACGGGAAGGGAAGCTGCAGCACCGCCGTTGACTCCGCCCCCCTCTCCACCCCCTCTCTCCTCAGCCACCCCCCCCACCCCCTCCCAGTGTCACGACCTCTCTGTGATGTGATGTGACGTGCGTCGGAGCAGCCGAGCTCACAGAGCCACTTCATAGAGCCAGATTAAAAATCCAATTCCACAGTCTTTCTCTCTCTCTCTCTCTCTCTCTCTCTCTCTGTGTGTGTGTGTGTGTGTGTGTGTGTGTGTGTGTGTGTGTGTGTGTGTGGACTGCAGAAAGTGGTTCATTTATCACAGCGTGTGAATAAGAGAGGAGACGTTCATCTCTAATCCGTTAATCTGGGACACTCCCAGCTAGTCAGGCTGTGCTGTCAAAAAAACAAAAAAAAGTAAAGCGTTTTTTTTTTGTTTTTTTTAAATAAAAAAGCGTCCTGCTGCAATTCGGCCCGTTCTGATTGGCCGTCGGCTCAGTTGCTTCTTCTATCATGATTGGCGATGTGTTGCTACAGTTACTGGTCAACTCATCTCATGGTGTTGATGGTAAATGTTTTATGATGGCTGGCAAAAGAGGCTAAATCTTTGCTCCTGGTGGCGCCCTCTCTGGTCAACATCCTGATCTGCATGTTATGTTAGCACCGCCATACAGAAGGTTTGTTATCAAACCTTGCCAGCCGTGTGTGTCTCATATTTCACCGATATGAAACCTTGACTGTGGACACTTTGTCCCACGCCTGCCTGCCAGTCGTCCTTCTCTTCTGATTTCCCATCAGCCCTCTCAGCTCCGCCCCTCAGTCTGACAGGAAACAATGAAGGGATTTGGGCCGGCGGGTGTTAATCTGCAGCCGGATGATGAGCTGTGGGATCCTGGGGACCCTCGGACCGCCTCCAGTGAGGCCAGAACCATGTTTCTGCATCATCGCCACCATCATCATCATCGCCACCATCTTCGTCATCATCATCATCATCGTTGCCACCATCATCATCATCATCATCATCATCACCACCATCATCATTGCCACCATCATCATCATCATCATTGCCACCATCATCATCATCATCATCACAACTGTTGTCATCATCATCGCCACCATCTTCGTCATCATCATCATCATCATCATCATCATCACGACTGTTGTCATCATCATCGCCACCATCTTCGTCATCATCATCATCATCGTTGCCACCATCATCATCATCATTGCCACCATCATCATCATCATCATCATCATCACCATCATCATCACGATTGTTGTCATCATCATCGCCACATCATCATCATCATCATCCTCAAAATCTTCGTCATCATCATCATCCCCACCATCTTTGTCATCATCATCATCATCGCCACATCATCATCATCATCATCCTCAAAATCTTCGTCATCATCATAATCCCCACCATCTTCGTCATCATCATCATCATCATCATTGCCACCATCACCATCATCACCATCGTCATCACGATTGTCGTCATCATCATCATCATCACCATCATCATCACCATCATCATCACCATCAAGAAACTGGTTCATAATTAGCATCAAGATGTTGGCGGTATATTTTCAGGATGATGCAGTGCCCCCCGCTGGCGAAACATCGGCAGCGTGCCACATTTAGCACAAATTTCTTTTAGGCTTGTTATTTTGATCTTGTTGTGTTTCTTTGATGCTGGGGGAAAAAAAAATCTT
>CM020510.1:2927772-2957772 GCA_009823395.1 Thamnaconus septentrionalis | reverse complement strand
GAAATTAAAGCTTCATGCTGTTTACATCACAAACCTCTAAACTGTGCTGACCTTACTGTCTCTCTTTTTTGCTCTCGTCCTGTCCTTCCTGCCAGGAGGGGGCGACATCTGGCGGGCAGCTTCAGGTTTCACGGGGGAAAGCAACTGAAACGGTGCAATCATTCGCTGCGTTTCTTTTGCTGCGTAATCGCATATGCGTTGCTCGCGTATTTGATGCCTTCAGTATCTGCAGTGTAAAAAGAAAAAAACATTCCATTAGACAGTGCGTCCAAACCTTTGACTGCTAGTCTACCTCCATATGGATACGTCTGAAACCCTTTTGCCATATTTCAGAGCTTTTTCCAAGTTTATGTGTTTCCATCACCAGTTTTTTATTATCTATTTGTTTTTATTTATTTATTTTTGCAATTGTAGGGTTCATGGAAACGCAGCCACTGATGTGTTTCAGTGTGAATTTGTGTTTTGAAAGATTTTTTTTTTTTTTATTGGAAAATTGTATCGATGATGGAAATTCCCCAGATGCAAACTCGCTTGAAGTTTGCTAGTTCCTGCTTTAGCACTTCCCTGCAACAAAGCGACAAACACACACACACACACACACACACACACACTAAGGAAACACTATTAGCTTCCACATTAGCATCGTCTCACCAGCGCAGACATCAGGTGACCTGACAAAGTGGCCCCTCCTACTCCTTCTCTTCCTCCTCCTCCTTCTCTGAAAATTGTGTTGTATCTCGGTTTGGCAGCCGCGTCGTGTCCTCCGGGGGGCGCCGCTCTTATCCCACCATCTGGGAACGCAGAGGCCGACCCTGTTGTTTCGCTCTCCGACTCACTTTGATCGGTAATCGTTTGGCTTTCCCTGCGGACCCGAGCACCGCCGGCTCCCTTATCTCCCACCTTTTGTCCCCCAATCGGCATCGTTGGACACCGCAGCTCCGCCCCCCTCCCCCGACAGCCGTCCTTCTCCCGTCTACATGGTGTGACTCACACACAACACACAGACACCACACACACATACACACACACACACACACACGTTGGGCAGGAAGTGGAGAAGAGAAGAAAAGGGGGATAATTGAAAGAAAGCAGTAGTCAGATAAGCCAGCTGGACACACACACACACACACACACACACACACACACACACACACACACACACACACACACACACACACACACACAGAATTACATGCACGTGTTTTTTTCATTGTCTTTTCATGTCCCTGCTGCTGTTTCACGTCATTTTTAGTGACTGATCTGCTCTCTGTCGCCCCCTACCTGCAGGTTTCCATGATGAGGATGATGCCTAGGTGGCGCACTAGCAACTCTGAAATTGCAAGAGTATTTTTTTATTTTTTTTTTTTTTTTTGGGGGGTTTACAAAATGTAAGAAAATGAAATTGATCGCAAATGAATAAAACCACCTTGAATCGTGTCCTTCTTCAAGCGCCGCCCTTGGACGACAGCTGCAGTTCTTCACCCTGCTGGCGGGCGGCGGTGGGGGCGCCCCCTGCAGGGCTCCAGGAGCTGTTGTCACAGATGACGGCTGCATGACCCAGAAAGAAAAAAGTCTCAACAAAAGCACAAAGTGACACAGAAAGGAAAAAAAAAGAAGCTTTCACCGAGGAGCCAAACAACTGCCGGAGCAGCGGAGCGTCGCCTTGGATCATCTCTATCCACCAGGGGGCGCCATCACTGCGTCTGGAAACCATCCGACCAGGGGGAGGGTGAGGCCTCCGAATTCAGTCAGGTGGGTGTTTGATTGGAGGACCAGGTGAACACAGCCAGTCATCATGGACCAATCAGATTCCATCCTGTCTGGACCAGACGGTCAGAGGAGCAAGTTTCCATCGGAGTCCCTCGACATCCCAACGTCCACCTCCCCTTCCTCCTCTCCCTCCTCCTCCTACTCTCCCTTCTCTTCCTCCTTCCCCCTCTCATCCTCTTCCATCTCCTCCACTCCCTCCTCCCCCTTCTCCTCCTCCTCCTACTCCCCCTTCTCCTCCTCTTCTTCTTCCTCCTCCTCCACCTCCTCTTATCTTCTCCATCTCCTCTTCCTCCTTCACCTCCTACTGTCCTTCCTCCTCTCCCTCCCCTCCTCCTCCACCACCTCCTACTCTCCCTTCTCTTCCTCCTTCCCCCTCTCATCCTCTTCCACCTCCTCCACTCCCTCCTCCCCCTTCTCCTCCTCCTCCTCCGCCTCCTCTTATCTTCTCCATCTCCTCCTCCTCCTCCGCCTCCTCTTATCTTCTCCATCTCCTCCTCCTCCTCCGCCTCCTCTTATCTTCTCCATCTCCTCTTCCACCTCTGCTTCCGCCTCTCGCTCCTCCACCTCACCCTCTCCACCCCTACTACCCTTCTCCTCCTCTTCTTCTTCCTCCTCCTCCGCCTCCTCTTATCTTCTCCATCTCCTCCTCCTCCTCCTCCTCCTCTCCCTCCCATCTTCCTCCACCACCTTCTACTCTCCCTCCTGCTCCACCTTCTCCTCCTCCTCCCATTCCGCCGCCTCCCTCTCCTCAACCTGCTCTTTATCCTCCTCTTCTTCTCCCTCCACCTCCTCCTCCTCCTCCTCTTCCTCCTCCTCAGCAGCAGTTAGCCCCACCCCCGGCTCTCTGCTGCCCCCTGTGAACTCCTCGCGGTCCTTACATTCCGCACGCTGAGGGGGGAGGAAGGTAAATGTCACGGCTGTGATGGGAACCGTGATGATGTCACATCCAGGAAAGGTCAGCTGGGACCGTCACCGTCACATTCTTTATATATCTATTTATAAATAGATATTTATATATATATATACTATATATTAATATCAGCCAATCAGGATCGCCGACAGGCCCTTCACTCACTCACTCAGTTCGATGAGGCTCCGGCAATGGAAGCAGCTGATTGGCTGATCAGCAGACAGAGTTCAGGTGGGAACAGGCGCTCCTTTACAACTCAAACACACACGTGTAGAAGTCAGCCCTCTGTGATGTCACAAAGGGCTTCACAGCTCTTTGCCCCATCAATAATAAGATTATGATGATGATGATGATGATGATGATGATTGTTGTCATCATTATTATTATTACTACTACTACTAAAATTATCATCAGTAGTAGTAGTAGTAGTAGCATCATCATCATCATCATCATCATCATCATCATCAGATGAAGGAAACACACACGCTGGGTAAAAATAAACATATGAGTGAATGAATAAATGAATAAATCAATGAATCGTCTATTTTCTCTTTTTTTCCTCCATTTTTAGACACGTCAACGTCGCTGCACAGCTGCTTCATTTAGACACCTGGCTATATTTAGACCACGGAACAACACACACGCACACACACACACACACACACGCACCACCTGCAGCTCCGCCTCTCCGGGAACAGAGCTGTAGTGGGACATGACATGTTGACAGCAGTGTAGATAAAACACACACACACACACACACACACACACACACGCGGACGTGTCTTGGAGCAGGAGATGAACGCCACTGACAACTGAGTGTCTGCTTCACTCTCGCACTAAACGTCCTGGACAGAAACAATCTGCCGCTGAAGTTCTGACGGCTCGTCACTCGCTGATGTTCACCGTCAGTCGAAGAAAACCACCTGATCCATGTTGAGAAGCTTCAGTCTGAAACCTGTTACAGGTTTGACTCACAGGAGGCAGAGACAATAAGTCAGCACCTGGAATGTCAACGTGACAGTTTTCATTATTTTTATTATCAATACCCGCTCCTTCCTGAGCTCAGGTTCACAGAGGTCTGCTGGAGCCTCTCCCAGCTGTCACAGGGTGAAGGCAGAGTGACATAGGAGGGTGTGGCCACACACACACACACACACACACACACACACACACACTGTCAATTTAGAATTCCCAATTCACCTCACATGCATGTTGTTGGACTCTGAGTGGCAGCCAGAGAACCCAGAGAGAACCCAGGCAGACACAGGGACAGCATGCGAGCTCAACACAGAAAGGTCCCAGGCCCGGAACCGAACCCACAACCTCCTCGCTGTGAGACGGCAGTGCTAACCACCGCGCCACCGTGTCACAGTACCAACAGTAATTCTGATATGACTGAATTAGAGAACAGCAAACCAGTGTTTAATATCAATGGCAAACCTCCTATCAGCAGGTTCTCACTGTTCTGGAGTCAGGGGTCGGCTTGACATTAAATTTCAATCTCTGCGTGTCACGAGTCCGCCGATAACACGCAGAGATTGCGCGTTATCTCCAACCCAGCCAATCATTTGCAAGACGTGAGACATAAAAAAAGAAGACAAAGAGCTGAAGGCACAGAAAGATTTTCCTCTGCTGCCGATTGGTTGTCTAGTTAAACTCCACCCACCAATAAGATGCTTTGCCCTGTATGTTATCACGTGACTGAGAGCTTTGAACCACGGAGGCCTGCTGGTCTGAGGTCAGTCCCAGTCGTGTCCTCCACAGCCAAACAGGGGCGGCAGACTGCCGACCGATGATGATTCCTGACAGACTTCCGATGCTCAGCGGCCCGTCAGAGAACATCCTGGACGTGACCGGGCGGAACGCTTCCGGATTCTGAGCGAAGGAGGAAGGACAAGGAGGAGAAGGAGGAGGAGGAAGGAGGAGGAGGAGGAGGAGGAGGAGGAGGAGGAGGAAGGGGCAGAAGGAAGCCAAAAAACCTCTCAGTCAGCCACAGAGTCATCGTCTCAAAGTCTTTCCTGACAAGGACGAAGCCCCCAGAAAACAGCCAGTCAGCAAAAGTGGCACTGCACCAGAATCAGAGCCAGTAAGAGGAGTTTCCACATGGGTTCTGGTTCTAGGTCTGAGGCTGGGTCAGCTCCAGGTTCTGGCATAGGCCCAGGCTCAGGTCCAGGTTCTGCCTCTGGTTGTGGTTCTGGTTGGGGCTCATATTCAGGCTCGGGTTCAGGTTGAGGTCCAGGTTCTGGTTCTGGTTCAGGCTCAGGTCCACATTCAAGTATGAATTCTAGTTCAGATTATTGTTAAGCACCGGGTTCTCAGGTTCTGGTTCTTGTTCAGGGTCAGGTCCAGGTCCAGGTCCAGGTTCAGGTTCTGGTTCAGGTTCGGGGTTTTGGTGGGACTGGAAACAGAATCTGATCTAAAGAAAAGTCATTTTTGTTATGATTGAAGCCTCTTGGATTCTTGCTCTGATTTGTCAGCCAGCGTTGCAGCCATAAAGTCACTTCACCATCGCATAGAAAACACACAATCATCCTGCGAGACGCACAATCTGCCCCGCTGCAGCCCCCGGCAGGTTAAAAATAGAAAGTGTGTCACGCTGCCTGCGCTTGGAGATCTTCTGAATGCTCTCGGGCTACAGTCACCGGCCCAACAGAGCCCCCCCCCCAAAAAAAAAATAAATAAATAATAATAATCACAAAGTCTGTTTTCAATCTGGGATTAAAGGCCAGAAATCTGAAAATTCCTGTTGTTACAGAAGCAACATCTCCTAACCTGCAGGATGTCCAGAGTTCATAGGAAGTCCAGGAAGCAGTAGGACAGCTTCTACTATTCAGTTCGTGACCACGAAGGATGAATCATTCATCGTGGTGGAGATACGAGTCCCATCAGCTGACTCACTGGGTCTCTGAGCTGGTTACCAACCTGCGGAAAGAAGAAGTGAAGGCAACAATCAGGAGGATGTTTTGGTCCAAAAGAGCCAAAGAGGAAAAGTCTCATACCTCTGGGATCCTTTGATTCAAACGGCTCCCGTCTGAATCGGTTGCAGTGAGACTGAGTCCAATGAGTCGGAGATCCGTGTTGAATCGATCGTGAAGGTGAAGTCTGACTGAAAATAATAGTAAATTGAGAGAACAGAGGAAACGAAATTCATTAAATGAAATGATGATTAGAAATATTAAATCCGCCGAGTCCGACTGGAGACTCAGTGGCATCAAGAGCTGTGCAACACTGACACCTAGTGGACACAGGAGGTTACCTCACTTGTCTGATCTGTTTGGTTTTTTGTTTTGTTTTTTGAAGGTTTTTTAAATTTGAGGCTGCTGATTCTGAGACATGATGCTGGATTAAAAGTTCTCCACCAAGCGCCGCTTTGTTTTCTCCAGAGCTGACAAACTGGATCCAGACGTCTTCCTGGAACATCTGGCTGCAAGACGGCCGACCGGACCAGCCAGAAACCTCCCAGTTGATCTGCCGCTGGTCCTCAACACTCGGGACCTCAGAGCTTCTCCTGTAGGACACCATCAGACTGGTTTGTGCTGCTGCAGTGTTTAAATTAGTGAGATATTTTATTTTTTAAGAGTCATCTAACCTGTGTTTGGATGCAAATGCAAAGCTCGCTTGACAGCCTGAGATTGAACTGGAGGCGAACTGAGGCTGAAGCCCAGTGTGTCGACTTTGTAGCTTCTGACGTTACCTTTCCTGACCCGCTGGGACGAGAAAATAGCTGCTGACGTCACTTTGCAGGCGTGAAACCCATCGTCCTGATAAATCATCACTTTCTCCAGCGGCATCCGATCACAGTCGAGGACTCCTGCTCAGCATCAGTAGTTTCTGAACCTTCATTCTGCAGGTTCTTGACCAAAACCAGTTCCTGCAAAATCTCCCCAGATGTTTCCACCCTCCTCTACTCTCCACCACCGACCCCTCTCACCAGAATTCAACTCAACTTTGTTTTACCGATGTTATCTTGGGCTGAAAATCGCACTTCTTTGTGTCCTGTCAGTCGCAGCAGTAGCAACAAAAGAAAGAAGTTCTCTCAGGAGCCGCCAGATCCGACTCACCTTATGGTTGTGGGTTCTGGGCACAGCAGCCAGACTTACTAACTAACTGACTAACAGAGTGCCATTGTGAGGCGGCTGAGGGGGCGGAACCTCCCGGGGAGGCCTCTTTCTAGGGGGGCCCTGCACGCCGTCGCACTCCTGGAAGTGGGTCAGCACTCAGTGGGGGAACCAGAGCAGAACCAGAATCCAGTGCAGAAGTTCATCATCCCCCACCGCCTCTCTCTGTCTCTCTTGACTCTCCTTGTCTTTACACCTGTCAAGTCGACTACGGACCAGGTCGGAGAACGTCACAGGTCGACAGTGTCTGCGCAGGTGCGCGAGAACCAGCAGAGGGCGCACACTGCACCCAGACGGTTCCCCTGACAGACGCTGGCAGATTAAGTCTGCAAATGCTAAGTAGAATGCTAAAATTCCAACTTAGTATTATAGCAAACAGCTTCTATCATTTTACAGTCTCGACTCGGAGTCTCTGAGAATCAGTGCGTCCGAACTGCTTTAACTCCGCCTCCTTTGACGTCCCATTTTTTCAGCAGCAGAACTCAGCTGAACTAGGCTGAACCGGGGAAAGGTCCACCTTCTCCATCGAAAACCATCGGCTGGGATATTTTTCCCCTATGGTGTCCACATACCAAATTTGTTTGGTACTGAGGCTGTACCCCCGGCTTGCCACAGGGGGGCAGTGGTCTCATTCTAAACATTCCAGCCTCCTACACAGCATCCATTTTGCCTCCCAATCGTCTGCAGCTCCGCTTAAAAAAAAAAAATGAATCAGGGAGGCTGAGCTGAAATCCAGGCCAGGCCAGGCCGAGCCGGGCCGGGCCGGGCGGGCCGGGCCGGGCCAGAGACCCGGCTGGGATTCCAGGCTGTCTGGGAGGCTGAAGCACCGGTGGCCAATAAAGTCGACATCTGAGGAGCCGCTGGAATGCCGGGAATGAACGACTCTGAGGTTCCTGTCACACTTTAACCTGAAGCAGCGGTTATGAGTTACCACAGGGGGCGCCGTGACCACACGGAGTGGAGGGGAGAGGGGGGGGGGGGGGGGACTTCATCTGGTCCCCGTGCTGGAACAGAGACACACACAGCTCACCCACAGACGCGCACACACTGGGGATTCTTGGTAAATACTTTATATGCAACAGCTTCTTGATTCTTTTGCAAACACGGTAGATAGAAAACAAATCAAGGGAACATTTTCCAACACTTGAAGCGTCGTCTGAGATCTTCTCCGACGGACAGAACACGGAATCTACGACGTGGAAAAAAAACACACACACTCTGCACGCACACACACACACACACACACACACACACAGGCCACCATGGGACTCACTCACTTATTCACAGTAGGCTTTATAATACTGTTTCTGTATAGTACCACACGTCTCTTCTCATCCATGAAATAGCTGTGGACATTTTGACGCTGTGAATATTTTTTTTGGAAGAAAAAAAAGAAAAAAAGAGACGTGTCCGTATTTACATGACGACCTCGCAAAGCAAAAGAAAGAAGGAAAAAAAAGACAGCACACGGGAGGACTTCTGAGGGGCCAATGTGTTCTGGTGTTGACTGCTTCCGCAAAGTAGAAGAAGAAGAAGAAGAAGAACAGGAGGCTTCCTCAGCTTGGGGGGGGGCGGAGCCTCCAGTGGGCGTGGCCTCAGAGGACGATGGCAAAGTCATTGGAGATGGCGTGAGGGACTGACTGGAACATTCAGGCTTTGGAGGATTTGTTTGTTTGTTTGTTTGTTTGTCATTTCCAGATGAAAGTCAGTAAAACGTGAGTCACTGCCAGACGTCCGTCTTAAAAAAACGCCTCCCGCCGATGGCGAGGCGGCGTCGGGAAGTCTGGCTGCTGCAGCCGACGTCCCTCCATGTGTCTGAGCACAAACACACGCACGCACGCACACACACACACACGCGTACATTCATATAAACACAGTACAGAAGAAAGCAATTAAGCCTACAGACGAGAAAAATAAACTGCTGGCGCACACGCGCACACACACACACACACACACACGCGCGCACACACACACACGCGCACAATCAGCATGGACGACGGGGACGAGGATGAAGCGATGTGGCGGGAGGAGAGAGAGGCACATGGTCTGACAGGCAGACAGAGTCCGGCCTGCTTTTGGTTTCACTGACTGTGATTGGCTGTCGTCGGCAGGTCCGGAACTTCCAGCCCGCTGAGAACTTCTGCAGGTGTACAGCACCTTCACAACCTCCAGCGTCCTGCACAGAACCTGCTCCGGGTACACCGGGACCTGCTGCCTGGGATGCAGGTGCTAGTTCCTGGGCTGGACTCTGGTACCAGGGACTCTGGTACCAAGGACCAGGGGAACCTGGAAATCGGGGACCGGGCACCAGTTATAAGGCACCAGGGACTAGGCACCATGGACCAGGGACCAGGTACCGGGGACCAGGGTACAGGGACTGGGGACCGTAGCAATTGTGAACGGTGCTTCATAGCTTAACTTTCTTACTCTCCCTCCCCAACGTCCTCATTGGCTGTTTCTATGGTCGAAGGCATCCAAACAGAGCTCTACATGATTAAACAGGTCAAGAATTTATGGGCTCCAACAGTCTCATAAACTCTGAAACAGTCGGCGGCGGGTGTATTTCTGGCAGGGCCCCGAGAGGTTAGTGGTCCGGTTCCAGCAGGACAGAGACCGCAGGTTCACACTTTCTGTCCGAGGTTAGTACCCAATGAAGCCCGTCTCCGTAGGGTAAAGTGATTGAGGGAGGAGCTTCTGAGCGATGTGCGGTCGATCTCTTTAGGGGAGTTGACGGGGTAGTTTTGGAAGTCCAGGCCTCACCTTTGTGGACCTTGAGTACCTTGACTGTTAGAGCTACTTCATGATCCTGGGCGGTGTGAGTTTACATGGCGGGTTAATTGTGTTCCAATCCGATGGCAGAAGGTGAAAGTGAGGGCGAGATGAGCGAGAGAGCAGGTTACCAGTCCGTCCTCCCCCGTGGACCCTCCCCCCAACCTCCACCAGGACCAGGACTCTCTGCCGCCACCTGCTGTTGCTGCTGCTGCTGCTGCTCAGCCGTCGTCCGGGGTCGAGTCCTCCGGCGTGGACGAGTCCTCGGCGAAGTCGTCCGACGAGCCACTCTTGTGGATGCGGCCGTCGCTGCGCATGCTGTGGAAAGTCTTGCGGAAGGCCTCCATCATGGAGTGCGCCAGCTTCTTGGCCTCCAGCTTGCTCTCGCACTCGACGGCGTGGCAGTCCATCTGGAAGGACAGGTCGTCGTTGATCTCCCGGTAGATCCAGGCGAAGACGTTTGGCCGCACGCTGTGGTCGGCCGTGCAGTAGGCGATGCGCGCCACCTGGTAGGTGTCCAAGGCCAGCGAGGCCTCGCCGCGCTCGTCCAGGTGGTGCAGGCGCACCTGGAAGGGGCGGATCTCCAGCAGCGACCCTGGTCCAGCGGGGGGCTGGCCCAGGGCGCGGCGCTCCACCAGGCCCACCACTGCCGACTCGGTGCAGCCCGACAGGAAGTGGGTCCCGGAGATGGTCACTTTGCCCAGGTAGGTCACCTGTGAGGGAGCAGAGCAGACAGACAGACGTGGTTAGGACGCCCACCTGCAACCAGACCTGCAGCTGCACACCGCATAGCCACATGACACCGAAGGCATCAAAGATTTGTTGTTAAAAATCTGCACATTTTCAGAGATTTCGTCGAGATCGAGCAGGAAGAGGAAGTCCTGGGGAGAGCGAGTGGGACAGGAACTAATCCCTGAGGGATGCCAAAGCATCTCCGATCACATGACTCATGCAGCTGATATCCCTCTTTTTTTTTACAACTGAGCTGCCCAACTAAGAAGCTTCAACCAGTGACCAGTGACACCTGGTGGCCAGAAGATGAACAGCAGGATTACACACAGCTCCTCTCTGATCCTCACCCAAGAGCAGCAGATCTTCTTCTCCCGGAGTCACCGTTAGCTACGTTAACCTGGTTAGCGTGTCCCCTGCACGGTGCCTCAAAACCCATAAGGGGGAAGAAAAAACAACCACCCAAAGCCCAGCAGCAGCCCCCCTGGTGGCCAGGAGGAACCAAGCAAGGGCCAAAAACGTCCTCCTGAGGACACAACATGAAAACGTGTGCAAACAGTGCGTTAGTGTGTCAGAACGACTGACTCACACTTATTCACACACACGCACACACACACACGCCCGTCCTGTAGCATTCTTGAGACGGACAGCCAGCAGCTGGTTTGCAGCTCCACTTGTCGCGACACGCAACCACAGACGTGCTGCTTCTTCAGACCTTCACTTGTTTGTGCTGCCTGAGAGTGTGTGTGTGTGTGTGTGTGTGTGTGTTTGTGTGTGTGCGTGTGTGTGCGTGTGTGTTCCCAGACAGAAGCACCTCAGTGTGAAAGAGCACTGAAAGAAGCTTTTGACTTTCCGGACGTGCCGCCGTGCAGCCGGCGGTCAGACTGAACGACACCTCGACTCTTTTGGGCCCAGTCGGTGAACGTTCCCAGTTCTTGCAGCATCTGGGAGAGACCTTCTGAAGGACCAGGGCCTTGGATCCCCATTAAAACAACTGCAACCAAAGTAAAACAGCACATCCAACACTTTAGTAGAGTTCAGCCGACCAGAGCGCGACACATCAGGACATGATGAGCATGTCATCACCATGGACGCCACTTCCTGTCTGTCTGGAAGAACTACGGCCGCCACTTCCTGTGTGTCTGGAAGAACTAGGGCCGCCACTTCCTGTCTGCCAGGAAGAACTACGACCGCCACTTCCTGTGTGCCTGGAAGAACTAGGGCCGCCACTTCCTGTCTGTCTGGAAGAACTAGGACCGCCACTTCCTGTCTGTCTGGAAGAACTAGGACCGCCACTTCCTGTCTGCCTGGAAGAACTAGGGCCGCCACTTCCTGTCTGTCTGGAAGAACTAGGACCGCCACTTCCTGTCTGCCAGGAAGAGTCAGGATCGCCACTTCGTTTTTTGCTCATAAATACCAGGACCACCACTTCCTGTCTACCTGTCAATACTTCGACCGCTACTTCCCGTTTGCCCGGAAGAACTCGGCCTGCCACTTCCTAGCTGCGTCTCAATTCAGGGTCGGCATCCTATGAAGGAAGTGTCCTCCGTCGGAAGGCGGGTCCTCCGAAGGACCCGGCCGAGAAGGACGAACCCAAACCCGCCTCCCCGGTAACCACACGGGACGGTCGAGCCTTCGCCGTATTTCCTGGTTTCGTCACTGCAGTTCCCTACTGCTGGCCAACCCCGGAAGTGACGTTTTTCCCAACGGAGGCTGCAGACCCTGAACTGAGACACAGGCTAGGACTGCCACTTCCAGTCTGCCTGTCAATACTAGGACTGCCACTTCCGGTCTGCCCAGAAGAACCCGGACCGAAACTTGCTGTCTGTCTGGAGGAACCAGAACTGGGAATTCCTGTCTGCCTGTCGATACTAGGGGAAACCACTAGGGGGCAGAGAGTGGAGAAATTGAAAACATTCCGGGAGGATCAGGCAGTATGAACATTTATATGAAGTCTCGGCTGTGAAGACGGGAGTCTCGGTCTCCCAGGTGGGCAGACAGGTATGCAGGGATGGCAGGGAGCCAATCAGGCGGAATGTTGCAGCCAGCGGCGGCGAGGTCAGAGGTCGCAGAGAGACCGACGGTGGTGTGCAGTATTCAGGTCTTCATCCTCAGCAGCAGAGTTAGCCCTCTGTTTACAGCCTCTAGCTACAAACCGACGCTTTGTATTTCACACATGATAGAAAAACAAAGTGGTCTCAGAGCCGGGGAAAGGTATCCATGCCCTTTGTGACATCGCAGAGGGCTGTTGGCGTCTTTGGAAGCTCGTTTAATGTTAAAACACACTGCAAATGATTTAACGTCTCCTCGTCATAATTGCTTGATGTTTGCCTCACGGCGGCGGCAGCTTAACATTCAAGAAACATTCCAAGGGTTTGTTTTTCCTATCGCAACGAGCCGGATTAATGAAATCCTGTCGTCGAGTTTTCAGTCTCCATGACAACCGAACCTCTGAGCTCACGAGGGGGATTTTATTTCTTCTTCCTTCCTCCTGAAAACACTTTCACTTCAGCTTCGTCACCGGCAGTTTGGGAGGAGATGTTGACTAGTCAGCAACTTCTGGCCAGTGTGTGTGTGTGTGTGTGTGTGTGTGTGTGTGTGTGTGTGTGTTTGTGCGTGTTTGTGGGTTCTCAGCAGTAATCCAGCAGATCTTCACAACAAGCAGCAGCACTATTTCTGTGTGTGTGTGTGTGTGTGTGTGTGTGTGTGTGTGTGTGTGTGTGTGTGTGTGTGTGTGTGTGTTCTGGACGACGGATGTTGTTGGAAACTGTTTTGCACGTATCAAAATGTTGAGTTTCGTTAGTTTTGGCTCCAAAAGGTGTTTGGTTGTGTGTGTGTCTGAGAGTCAGACACACAAACATTTGTGCGTGTGCGTGTGTGTGTGTGTGAGTGTGTGTGCTGTTTTGTTTTCTGCTGGGCGCCGGCTCGGAGCCGAGGGGTCCAGCACAAACACACTCAGTGGCCAAAACGTTGCATTTTTCACTCAGAAACCTGGTCCCAAAAAAAACAAAAAAAAAAAAAAAAAAACAAAAAAAAAAAAAAAACAAAAAAAAAAAAATCAAACCAAACTCCAGAAGACCAAGCAGCTGACTGGAGACCCAGTTTATAAAAAGCTCCTCCTGGGTTGAGGGCTGGTCAGTGGAGCAGAGGTCATGTGATCCCACCCACCTTGTAGCCGGCGTGGCCTCGGCTCTTGGCGTGCGGCGGCGCGGTGGAGCACAGCTCGATGGCCTCGGGCTCATGGAAGATGACGGTGGGCAGCGGCTCCTTCCTCAGCGTCAGCACGTTCAGCTTGGTCTTCAGCATGGTCTGGAAGTGCTGGGGGGAAACCAGCAGAGAAACCAGCAGAGATCAGCAGAGAACTCAGCGTTTCTGCAGCGTGTTGTGGTCGCGTGTTTTGGCAAAACCGGAACTGGAGGAGGAGGAAGAAGAAACGCTGCCTGCCTGCGTGAGGAAGAGAGGAGTTAGCTGAGTTCGCAAAGCTCAGCGAAACACCGATGCTGCGAGACAGCAAAAAAAAAAAATCAGGAACACCGCTTTTTTTTTTTTTTTTTAAGACAACGCAACAAAGTGTTTTCCCTGCTGGGCTCCTGATGACCTGTGACCTTCTTCAGGCAGCAACAATAACCAATTCAAATCATATTTATATATTATATCTACATTGAGCTACTAACAGGCTGAGGGGCGCGCAGGGCGCCAGGATTGCTAGAAACGCCACTGTTGGGCCTAATTCAATGTTTTCGTCTTTAATCCCACGTTAATGTGCGGCAGCAGGACAGCGGTGACAAAGAGCAGATGAAGGAGATGAAGAAGAAGAAGAAGAAGAAGGAGAAGAAGAAGGAGAAGAAGTGGGAGGTTGTGAAAGTGGAGCCACATGTGTGTAAACGCTCGCTGACCTCGGCGGCGTCTGCGCTTTACAGCTTTCTGACGGCGGACTGGCATTCCTGCGGTCGGCATGGCCGCCCGGGAGAGACGGAGACGCTGCGACGCTGGAATTCTATTCATAATATTTTCACTGCGTTTGCACCTTTTATTATCGCCGATCGTCAGGTTACGGCGGCAGCGGCGGCGCTGCTTCTATTCCTGGAGACGGTCGGGACGAGGGGGTCGGGGGGACCGCAGAACTCTTTCAGACGGCGTCGGAAACAAAAAAAACCCTCGGCCGGGTCAAACTCCGATCGTGGTGGTTTCACCTCCGGCTGAGGAGAAGAAGAAGAAGGAGTAGTAGCTGCTGGACTTACTGCTGCTTGTTTGGTTCTGAGGTCCTTCCAGTTGAAGTGCAGTCGGCCCGAAGCTGACCAAAGGACTAAGCTTTATGTTCTTCCAGGAGAACCAGTTAGACCAAACGAGGAACCTGAATCATCTCAGCAGGAAGTTCGAAGCCCAGGCGGTGTTTTTAACCCAACTGTGTGAGGTTAACTCTGGAGTCACAGGCTGACTCGGCTCAACTCCAACCTCAAATTTCAAAAGGCATTTTTCCGCACTTGCACTCAGTTCCGCCAAAGTTGCGCAAGTCAACTTCCAGGGTTGGCCAATAATGACTGATGTTCTGTCACAAATGTTCCTGCTCCTCCTCCTGAACCTGCCGTGACTTTCCAATGGGGAAGCTGTGAACGTTCGTCATGTGACAGGGACGTCCAGCCCCAGCCAACCCAGCATCAGTCCTTCAAGCGTGGATCAGCACTGACTGCAGGCAGAGGGGCGGAGCCTGCAGTACAGCAGAGCGCCAACTGCTTTCTGGTCTTCACCGCCAGTTAATACGCACAGGTAGATTTTTCACACTGCAGTAAAAAAAGGCCAAGACGGGCAGGAACGAGGCTCCAAGAATGGTTCCTGTTTAGTTCCTGGTGCCTTATAACAAAATAAAACAGAGCTGAACTGACCGTCAAGAGGGCAGTGGCAGGCGACCCCGTGATGATGTCACAGCGGGGAACGACTGGAACAAAACACCAGCTGACCAGTAGCAGAAACTCCCTCCTTGTCGTGTAAAATTCAGTCGTCCGTCCGGTCAACCAACAAACAAACCAGTTAAACTCGTTCAGTCCCGAAAACCCTTGGGACCAGCAGTCGGGTCTCTCTGGTCCACGACTGACCAGCAACCGCTGAGGTAGTAAAGTGTTAAGTGCTGAAAAGTGGGCGGAGCCCTGACATGACCCTGCCAGCTTACCGAGTGGCTGCTGCTCACATGTGTTTGTAATCACGGCCGTGTCATCTGAAAGAAGCTCAGAGTCGACTCGTTGGCTGCTGTTGTTTTTGTTTTTTTTCACTCTTTGGGTTATTTAATCATTGATTGTGAATCCAGAAATGTTCTGGGGGCTTTCGGGGCCATGAGCAGCGACTCTGCTGCCTCCTGCAGCGACTCGACTTAACAGCTCACAGATGGTAAACTCTGCCGAGCTCCAAGCTCCACCTCCTCCTCCTCCTCCTCCTCCTCGGCTCTCACATGACCCCGTGGCGCCGGCCGACACTGAATGACAGCTCAGGACGACGAGTCGCAGCCACACAGAAAGAAAACAGCTGCGAATGATGTCAGGAACCCACCGAAAAGCAAAACAGACATTCCACGATTCCAAAACAGCACGAGGACGAAGAGAAAAGTCTTGAACTGCTTGTCCAACAAAAGGGGCCTGGACTGCGAACTGCTCCGAAAACAAACAAGAATCGAAATAATTTGTTGGGGGGGGGGTCAGTTTCCCAACGTAGTGAGACATCTGAGATGAAAGAGACCCAGCGATGGGTCCTGAAACAGATGTGGAAGGTCTGCGGAAGAGACAGCAGGACGTCCAGACGTCCACCATCAGCTCATCCAGGCTGCACTTCATCACCTTCAAAAAGCAGGAAGGAATCCAAGGGCTCAGCGGCTCCAGAACCAGAGGATTGTGTAGATGTTCCAGCGGAGGGAGAGGAAGGTTCCACCAGGTGAAGCCAAGAGAAGTTCAGACAGGAGTCGTTCTGGACCCCAAATGATTCCTCTGTCTTATGCTGCGCCCGGTTAGCCATCGCAGTGCGAAGCAAGCCCACCTGTGGAGGGCGTTAGAGGATTGAAACCATTGGGCTCGAGGGAAACACACACACAACCCACCGGGCGACCTGGTTCAGTTCGATCAGAAACTTTCCATCTTCCCATTGAGTCCCTCACCACCACCAACACCACCAACACCACATCTCACCCGACAACTTTTAGTATTTTTCCTTTTTTGTGCCGCCTCTAAACAGGAAGTAGCTCCAGCCACTGGGAAGGTTGGTTCCAGCGTTGATTCCACCGGCTTAGCGTTCGCCACACGGTGAAGATTGTGAATCTTCTCATTTCATCTCAAAGATGTGTTTAAATCCTCCTCCTCCTGCTGTTTCTCTGATCCCGGGGACAGTTAAGGAGATGTAATTAAACCCAGTGGACCGTGGGAGGTCCTCCAGCAGAGCAGGACCGCGTTCCCCTCGCCGTGGCTAGGAGGTCCTGACGGCGTGTGGGAGGGAGCAGAGCGTTGGCCAGACCCTGGGATTGGTTGCTTTCCTCCGGAGGGAGGACGTGGCAGGCAGCGACCGGCAACAGCTGAGTCACCCTCATATAAATGTCGAAAGTCCCTTCGGTTGTCTTGCATTTTGTTCTTAACTTATTCCATACTTTATCTTTTCATGTGTTCAATTTGTTTCAGCGCTGTCCTTGTTTTTCTTGTCGTCTCTCGTGTTTGCGAGACAATTTTCTACCATTGTGGCCAATAAAGATTTATTCTATTCTATTTTATTCTATTCATTGGCACCGGAAAACCAGCAGAAGGTGCTCGAGTAGCTTCTGATCCTTGAGGAAGTCTGGCACCTGTTAAGTGACTCACCTCTAAAATCGTTATAGCACCACGACCTCAACTGCGCCGCAAATAAAAAGTCACAAAATACATTCTGGCGAGAGTTGTGAGATGTCCCTTGATTTCTCCTCCGTCCATCAAACCAGACTCTCGACTCATTCCTATTTTTAAGTCCCGCAAACAAGTAAATTAACCGGTAGGAAAGCATTTATGTTCAAAGGACCAGATGATTGGAACCATCTACCTAGATCTTCTCCACCACGAAGCTGCGGTGATCAAACCCTGTCAGCGTATCTTGAAACATCTTCCTCCTGCTCTCATTGACTCTCTCACGACACTGAACATCCGCACAAACTCTAGTCGCAACTCGTCTAAACGACTCTTGTGTGTCTGAATTATTGTATTTTGTTTCCTTTCATTGTATTGCACTGATTTGTGTTACGTCTTGATGTCACGTGTGTAGGACCTCCCCCCCTCCGTAAACAAGTTGCGACAACTCAAGGGGTTTATTCCTACAGATAATAAAACAACTTCGGAAAACATCACCTCCTTCCTTCCAGACGGACTAATTACATATTCAGAGGAGGCAACCTTGCCTCAAGCTGGTGGAGGACGTCTGCTTTCTGCGCAGAACTGAACCGGCGGAGGACGGAGGCTGGACGTCTGGCCAAAGAGAAGCGAGGGAATCCAGCAGCTGAGTGAAATACGATGGCAGGGGGGAGAAAAAGTATTTCGCTGTTCGGTCGCTGAGCAGCTCCTAGCATTGTGTGTCTTGTTTGTGGGTCTGCGCTGTTGGTGTGTCGCCCTCGCAAATTTTTGCATTGTGGAACGAGTCAGTGTGTGGCGGGTGACAGAGGGGGAGGCAGACAAGAGTTGAAGATAAATGCCGTTACACCTCCACCTTCCCGTGCTCGCTCCTTCGCTCCACCTCCTCCTCTACCAGAGAGAGAGAGAGAGAGAGAGAGAGAGAGAGAGAGAGGAGTGCAGCAGTCAACCTCTGTTGCTATGGCAACAGAGGAAAGCCACAAGCGAGCGAGGATAATGTGGAGAGACACGGTGGTGAATGGTAACAACAACAACATCGCAAAGAGGGAAAAGCATCGGAGCATCCTGGGAGCAGGTTCCTGACCACCTGACCACCCACAGTCCAATTAGGATCTTCAACGTGGCATCGTCTCCAGTGTCCAGCTCCAGGCGTTTGTCTTCTGCTGAGGTCTCTACGTTCAGGCGGTGGAACAGTTTGTCGTTTTAACCGAATGGGATTCACCACCTCTTCATTTACCACGATTGCTGGCATTTGCCTTTTATTGCAGACACAATATCTTTAGACGTTAACATCAGCTGAGAAAAGGCGTCACACGACGCCACAATGTATCACCTGAGGAAGACGGACGTTCACGTTGCAACAACGAGTTCAAGTACAAAAACAACATCTGAAAATATGATGTGTCTGCGATAAAAGAAGAATACCAACAATCGTACAGTTTGGGGTCTACCGTCCCAGTGGTTCCTGGCAGACCTGAGGTTTCACCACAGCAATCCGGGGGTTCTACTCATTGAACCTCTTGCAGAACCCGGTCAGCACCTCCTGGGCCCATCTCCAGACTCATGGTCAACGGACTGCACTTGTTCAGTGCTTTCCAGCACCGTCATGGTCCCCCAAAGCGCTTTACCAACAACCAGTCATTTGAAAACCACAGCTGCCCACAGAGTCACTACCTGTCCAGGTTCAGAGCTCACGAAACCCCTGGCAGCCAGGACTCCTCCGACTCCCGATGGTGGGAACCAGGATCGGTCCACCGGTACCTCCGAAAACTTCCGTCAATCCACCGGATTCTTGATGCCGTCATTCCAGGAAGAACGCCGACTGGCTTCAGAACTCACTTGGAATTGTTAGCGGCGTTCGAGGCAGTGACGAAACGTTGCACTTCAACACTGTTGTTTCTCCCAAAACCGGGAATGGTTACAGCGTCACAACACCACATCGACGGTGAGGTGAAGTGTAAACACTCTGCAAGTTCCGGTTCTACGGAAAAAAAAAAAACACCTTGATTCACCAAATTTTTGCCTTTTCGCTTCTCTGACTGACGCTGCGTCACTGCTGCACTGCACCGCAACAACTGCTGGTGTTGGCAACAGACTCGCACAAAACCACAAGAAAACGAAACGCTTCCCGAAAGAACACTCTAACAACGTCAACACAATCAATTTGTCCGAAAAACGCATAGAATTTTAGTTTAGCCGTCCGCTGAGCTGAAGGCCAACACATTCTGTCGGATTCTGACAGGCTTAACGATTGATCGGAGTCTTGACGACGAAAAAAAAACCAAACCCTGCTGCGTCATTCTGGTAAATTCTGAGGCAGACCCACTGTCCTTACCACTGGAAGATTACATAAATCAGGAATTCTGGGAATTCTGTTTCTCAGTTGAGGCCAACGACAACGAGCAGCAGCGGCAGAAATCCAGTCGACAACTCAACTCCACCACCAAAGTCCCTTCTACAACCGTGTGTGTGTGTGTGTGTGTGTGTGTGTCCGCTGCGGCCAATAAAACTGTCAGTCAACATTTGAAACGCGTTCATTATAAAAGGGTGAATAACCAGAAATTGCAGGTTGTCGTCCGCAGCCGACGGAAAGATAACCCAACAACTCAACCTCAAATTATTCCAACATTTTCTTTCCCCCCAATCCTGTTTTGTGCACATTAGCTGGCAAAGTGCGTGACTGGAGTCACCACCACCACCACACCAACAATACTGCCCACATTCAGCAGAGCAGCGGGCCAAGGCGGGGAGAAAACTCTGGATCCCATCCGGAGGCAGGAGGACTTGTTGTTGTTGAGCAGCTCCAGAGGGGGGTGACACCGGTACCGCCGGTCCAGCTGGGGTCCCACAGTCCCGGGGTGGGGGTGGAGGGTGGGAATGGCGAGATTGAAAGGGAGGGGGGGGGGCATTCCGCCCGGACAGACAGACCCCGGGTTCCTTGTTGCAGAGGAACGCAGGAACTTCCTGTTTCACCGTCAGAGGCGGGGGGGGGGGGCTTGGCAGCCGGTGGGAAGGTCCACATCTGGAGAACATTAGACTCCAGGAGACGTACGTGCGTGCGTGCAGCCTGGCTTCACGCACGCACGCACGGCGCTGCATATCAAACTACGTGTCAGTAACACACACACACACACACACACACACACACACACACACACACTTCTTCTCGGGGAGAAAAAAAATGCCAAGATTCCTGAAGTATCCTGAACGATGAAGGGGGGGGGGGTTGAAAATGAGAGCGCCCCCAGCCGGAGGAGAGCTGCAGCTGCAGCAGCAGCAGCAGCCTGGACATGTCGCCGCTGGATGGAGGGCAGGAGGCCCTGCGGAGCGAGCTGGAGGCTCCGTGGGGGTCGTGGAGGAGGAGGTGGAAGAGGAGGAGGTGGAGGAGGAGGAGGTGGAGGAGGAAGCCCTCCAGCAGGCCCCTCGCACTCGGCGGCTCCGCTTCGAACTTGCGTAACGCGGCTCTCCGCCGCTTCGGCTCACCGCCGCAGCAGCAGCAGCCGCCGCTGCTGCCGGGGCGCCTCGCGAACGCCTCGCGCCGTGAAAAAAGCGACCGCAAAACGCGGAGGAGCCGCCGACCGCCGTCGGAACCCCGGGGCGGCTCGGTACCGGCCCGCGAGCCTCGCGACGTCACGGTCGGACGGCGGGCTTCGAGGAGCTGAAGAGGGAGAAGTGGAGGGGGGAAGGAGGGGGGGGGTGGAGAAGCCCGCAGCCGTGCGGGTTGTGTGTCGTCGTCGTCGTCGTCGTCGTCGTGTCTCCTACCTGCAGCCGCTCCGACGCTGGTTGCCACATCTTGCAGGGGTTCGACGGCTCGTGGTCCTCTGGGCTGCTCGCTGCTCGCCTGGCCCGCGGTCCGCTTCACATCTGCTCGCCTCGGTGCCTCCTCCAGACCCCCGGCCCGCTCCGCCCGCTCCGCCCGCCCGGCTCACTGGCTGCCTGCCTGGCTGGCTGCCTGCCTGCCTGGACTTCCCGCGGCTGCCAGCAGGTGGCGCCACCTGCTGCGACAAGCGGTTGGCCCGGCGCGGGGCTCGCGTTCGTGCCGCGTTCAGACAGAGGCTGTGGGAGAGGAAATATGAAAAATGATAGATAGAGAGAGAGAGAGAGAGAGAGAGAGAGAGAGAGAGAGAGAGAGAGAGAGAGAGAGAGAGAGAGAGAGAGAGAGGAGAGAGAGAGAGAGTGAGAGAGAGAGAGAGAGAGAGAGAGAGAGAGAGTGAGACAGAGAGAGAGTGAGACAGAGAGAGGGAGTGAGACAGAGAGGGAGAGAGAGAGAGAGAGAGAGAGAGAGACAGAGAGAGAGGGAGAAAGAGATAGAGAGAGACAGACAGAGAGACAGAGAGAGAGGGAGAAAGAGAGAGGGAGAGAGAGATAGAGAGAGAGAGAGAGAGAGAGAGAGAAAGAGAGTGAGAGAGAGAGTGAGAGAGAGAGAGTGAGACAGAGAGAGAGAGTGAGAGAGAGAGAGAGAGGCAGAGAGTGAGAGAGAGAGAGAGACCTTTCGATTCCACTTCCAATTAGTTTCAGTTCCTTTTTAAAACCTGCTGGTTTGAACTTCCTCCTTCTCCCTGAAGTATGACAGGAAGGGTTGTGTGTCCACTGACACACTGACACACACACACACACACACACACACACTTGTGCTCCAGTGTGAACCCACAGACAGTGCAAAGAAAAGAACAAATAATGGTAATGATATACTGTGTGTATATATATATATAATTTATTATATATAATCATTAAACTATATACACAAATACAGTAGTAACAAAAAGAAAAAATATATATTTTCAGGTGAGCAACACCGCCGACGTGAGAAGTTTGGATATCAGACGAGTGAGGAGGAGGAGGAGGAGGAGGTGAAAATCTCACTCACACTGTTGCTGCTTTCGCTGTTTACCATCACTGGTGAGAGTTCTTCCAATGAGAACATTTATTCCGGCTCACCAGAGTTGACGTCGGCTGTTGGTTCTTCGTTAAAAACGGCTGAACTGGACGGTCAATGCGAAGATGAAAACTCTCTTGGACCATTGAGAAAAGTTGAGAGACTCGGGGCCGTGACGGCAGCAAGGCCTCACCGCCTCCTGAAGGCAAAGACCATCAGTGGAGCACTGTTGTGTGGAGTTGTGTTGATATATTGACTGCGTGTAAACCTGCAGGTGGCTCGGTGTGTTGACATTAGAGTGTGTGTGTGTGTGTGTGTGTGTGTGTGTGTGTGGAAGGAGGCAACGTGTTTGTGAAACCCACCAGCCATTCAGAGCTCCAGAGGTCAAAGGTCGATGTCATAAATCTTCCACAGCAAAGGTGAGCGCCGTCAGTGTGTGTGTGTGGTGTGTGTGTGTGTGTGTGTGTGTGTGTGCGTGCCGTCCTGCTCTGTATCTGGAGATGTTTACGCTGAGACCATCTGGATGAGGTCAGAGGTCAGCGGGGACCTTCTCATCACCGACACCCCAGAGAGGCTCCTCCCCCCTGGCAGAGCGTCAGTCACAGCTCTGCTGGTTGTTGTTGTTGTTGTTGTGTTGTATTGAACTCTTCCCACGCACACTGCTGCTGCTGCTGCTGCTGCTGCTGCTGCTGCTGCTGCTGCTGCTGCTGCTGCTGCTGCTGCTGCTGCTGCTGCTGCTGCTGCTGCTGCTGCTGCTGCTGCTGCTCCTGCTGCTGCTGCTGCTGCTGCTGCTGCTGCTGCTGCTGCTGCTGCTGCTTGGGTTCAGGTTAGAGGGACTAACTTGGTTTTTGTCAACTGGACTTATTTCCCATTAAAGAGGAACTAGCACCTGTTAGCAGCTGTTAGCAGCTGTTAGCAGCTGTTAGCGCCTGTTAGCGCCTGTTAGCGCCCATGTATTGCTGCTATAAGCCGCTAACAATGCCGATTGTTCTCAGATTCACATTGTAACTTCACAGCTCAGCAAAAAAAATAGATTAATTTTGTAATACTTTCTTTAAATAAGTTTGAAAAAAAAAAAGGAAGTGAAAAAACATGATGTGGAAATATAGGAACTGCTTTTTTTTTTTCTTGGTGGCTGTAAATGAAAATGCAGATCTTTGTTTTCGCTGCTTTTTTGAGCCAGGAAAGACACAAGACGCCACGTCTGGATTCTTCTTCTTTTTTTTTTTTTTTGTAACTCATTAGAATCTTTATTGTTCACATAATTCGACACAGTTTACTGCTAATTGTGTGTTTTTCGCTGTTTTCTTGTTACATTTTTCGAAAAATGGGGAAAAAAAAAACCGATAGAAAGAAAGAGAGTGAAAGGCTACAGACAGACAGAGAGTTTCCCATCAGCCACTGCAGCAGATAGCGGCTAACTGGCTGACTTCCCCCCGCTACTCACAGCACGCCACCGAGGAACTTCCTCCTCCAGGAACAGGAACGATACGCATCCGAGCAGGAAAAAGCACTCGCTGACTAGCACTTTTTTTTAGAAACATGTTAGCGTCTTAGCTACTTGACCACAAAAAAGTTACCCCCACAAAGTATTTTGGCACAAACGACCATGACCATGACAACAGAAGAGGAGGAGGAGGAGGGGGGGGGGAGGAGGAGAGAAAGAAACAACTACAACAACTCGAGGTTGTTTATCGGGAACGAAACGCAGAGAAGAAGAACACCGAGTCTAAACATGCACAGAAAATAAGGCGACCTACTGCAGACCTTCTGCCTTAGCGAGGACGTGGGCGGATCTGGCGAGGTGGGGGGAAGAGGATGGGGTGGGGGTGGGGGAGGGGGGCTAGGGTGGTCGTCCAGCAATGGGCGGTGCTCTGATGCTACAGTGAAGCCTCGTCGTGAGCTTCGACGGGAAATGAGACGATATTCAAACTGGACGTTGTTCCACTTTTCTCCACTTCTACATTCACTTTAGTTGTTTTTCCGCTGTTTTGCTTTAAGAAAGAGTTACACTGACTTTCTGTATATTATATATTTATATATGTATAGACCTGTGTGTGTGTGTGTGTGTGTGTGTGTGTGTGTGTGTGCGCCAGCGTGCGTGCGCACAAGTGTATGTTTTGCTGGGACGTTTGATTTTGTATATTTTTGTGTTGTTTTTTGTTGTTGTTTTTTTTTTTTTACAAATCCTTGGTCTTGATGAGAGCCACCAGCGGTTTGTCGTCCGGACTGTAGTCTTCGTAGGCGATGGGTGTGGCGTCGTACATGGTCGGCCGGGACTTCTTCCCAAATCTGGGAAAAGCCAAAGAAAGACACCAAATTAAACATGATTCGACCAAAGTCCAAGTCAAGTGAGGAAGCCTTTCACAAAGAATTCTTTACATTTTTGAATAATTTAATTACAGTTCAAAGTTGTTGTTTTTTTTTTTTTAAATATATAATTGCATTTTGATATTTTTGAATTATTCAGAAACTCCATTTGAATAAACTAATAATCAGACATTTTGCGCGGCCAACCGGCTGAAGCACCCGCTGTTGTTTCGTTAAGTTTCGGATCATAGAGGTTGTTCCTGTCGCTCCTGAAGCTCCTCCCCCTGTTCTGTCCAGCTCCACAGGGTCCGCTCATTGGCCCACCCTCTTTTCTCTCCACGTCCTCCGTGGTCGCAGCCCTAATTTCAATAAAGAGCTCAATGCCGCGGGGCTTCAAAGACAGCGACTGTGGCCGCGGCTTTGCTTTGGTTCATTTTCCGCTGGCATTAAAGCAACACGCTCCCAACAAATCCCATGACACATTTTGTTCTCTCCAATGAGGTGAGTCACCAAAACACTCCATCCATCTGCTGCTGCTCCAGCCCCCTCTCTCTCTCACTCTTTGGGTGTTTTTCCAAGAAGGAAAATAAAAACCTCAACAAGAACATCTGCGGAGCTGCTCAACGGCCACCAGGGGGAGCCAGAGCGGACTTAAAAAAGACAGGAGCCGATCATTAAAATCAATCAAGGCAATTTTTCAAAGGGAGCTGCTGACTGCCAAGCTCCGCCTCATTCGCCCATAGCCGCTGGCGTCGGCCAACGGCAGCGCGGCGGCTGCGTGTGCTGACCTGGCGTGGCGGATGGAGGCGATGGCGTTGCTGAACTCGCTGTCGATGCTGCGGCAGTTGTAGAACTCCTGGTAGGCGTGGCGGGACGAGCCCTGGTACTCGATGCGGCTGATGCGGCAGATTCCCACGATGAGGATGATGAGCATGAGGACGAAGGCCACGCACAGCGCGCCGATGATGATGTAGAGCGAGTGGCGGGGCATGTTGGTCAGCGTGTCGTCGGCGGCGTGCGCCGGCTTCCACTGCAGGTCTGCCGACACACACATGGGTTTTCTTTCATTCTGACGACTACTGACATTGTAGAGTCTCACCGAAGGCATCGGGACTACGAACGAACACATTTGGAATTGTGTAGTAAAACCCAAAAAAAAAAAAAGTGGATTAACTGGGACACGTTTCATATTGTAGACTTTGTAAAAAAAAAATATCCACCCTTCGATTGCTGCATTTCCATGACAGTCCTTAGCAAAATAAAAGCGATATTTGTAACATTTTGACGAAGCACAATTGTGAAAGCAAAAAAAAAAAAAAAAAAAACCTTCCGTATTGTACGTCATACCAGGAAACAGCAGCCAGGGGGCAGCGGTGAGTGGCAACCTCCAATGTGGCGGCCCATTCATTTCAGTGAAGGTGCGTATGCTACCATACAGCACATGGCATTGTGTCACTTCCCATCATGCCTCTGTAAGTCACGTGATGCATCAGGACGCAGCAGCCAATCAGAACAGGCCGAGACACAGCAGCAGCTACGATGCCGTGGCGTCATGCTAGGAATATAAAACTCTTTTCTGGGGATTTTATGGCTTTTTTAAAAAAAAAAATAAAAATTGAATCTCCAATAGAAAGATTTTTTTATGAGCTGAGTTTTAGGTCAAAGGTCATCCTGTCAGCCGTTTTACAGGCCTTTATTTTTGTATTGCGGTCTAATGGGGGGGGGAATACTATTTGGGCCAAGTGGTTTTTTTTTTTTGGATGCAGTACCTCGAGTGGCCACTGGGAAATAACTCTGGCAGTCTGGTGGTGTCCAGTTATCACGGTGGGGCGGAGACGACTTACGGATCTCGCAGCTTGGCCCCACCCACCCGGGCAGGCAGTGGCAGGAGAAGCCGTTGGATTGGTCGACGCAGGTGCCGCCGTGGTGACAGGGGTCGCTCTCGCACTCGTTGACGTCCACCTCGCACCTGTCGCCTGATTGGACGGGAGGGAAGGGGTTGCGTTCAAGTCCTTCAAAGTTTTCACAGTTTGGTTTCGGTCGACGTGAGTTCGAGGCATCGCACAGCTTCGATTTAATCTCAGGAGACACTGGACGCACACACAAGGTTTGCAGAGCGTCGGCGAAATGAAATGACGGATATTTCTAAAAATTTTGACAAAGTACAATTGTGCTGGAGTCACGAGCGTCGCAACTCCTGTGAAATCCCATCTGGCCAAAACAGAAAGACGCCCACTCAGAAGCAAATAGAAAGAAATGAAATCTGCCGTTGACGTTGTTTTAAGCCGAAAGTTGTTGTTGTTGTTGTTGTTGTTGTTGTTGCTGTTGTTGTTGCTGCTGTTGTTGTTGTTGTTGTTGTTGTTGTTGTTGACTCCGTTCAACAGGTGCAGATCCTGTTTCCCCCATTTTTAATTCTTAATGTCTTAATGTACGTCATTTCCTCGACTCATTTCTTCCTCTACTCCAGTTCAGGGGAAAACTACGGCCCAGGGCCCATATGCGGCCCGTTAAGCTTTTTAATCCGGCCCGTCGAACTTGAAGAAATTCTATTAATAGTCAGAAAGCCATCAGATGGCTGCATTTCATCCCTTTTTTCAGTGTTTGCAGAGTCGTCTCAATAAAGAGCTAAACACCGTGATGCCTTCAAAGACGCTTCGGTTCATCTTCAATTGACATGACATGTTACGTGACGGAAACCAACAAACAAATGTATGTGTGTGTTGTTTTTTTTTAAAAATGAACAAACAAACAACAACAGGCGTGGAGGCGGGGCTTACCCAGGTATCCAGGTGCGCAGGAGCAGGAGGAGGCGTTGAGCGCGGAGCTCTGACAGCGGCCGCCGTTCTGGCAGCGCACCTTCAGACAGGGGTCGCTGCGGAGCTCACAGTGTCGGCCTGCGCACACACACACACAGAGACACACACACACACACACACACACACACACACACACAGACAGAAACACACAGAGAGTTTGACAGCTGGTGCACATTTAAAGACGCAGCGTTGGTGGTCACTGACTCACCCGCTCACTGACTCACCGACTCAGTGATTCACTCACCTCGGAACTGTGGCGTGCACACGCACTCGTAGGCGTTGACCAGGTCCCTGCAGGTGGCGTAGTTCTGGCACGGCGCCGACAGGCACTCGTTGTACTCCTCCTCGCAGTACAGGCCGTGGTAACCTGGGCGGGGCCAGCAACAGGAAGTCAGGAGGACCTGCAGCCCCGGTTGTGTACGCCGGCACTATGAACCTGCAGTACAGCCGGCCAACCACAGGGTGGCAGCTGTGTTCCCAGGCAGGGCCGGCCTGCGGCAGCGGCCAATCAGAGGGCTGCGTCACCGCCGCAGCGCCAATAAAAGCTGCGGCCTCTGAGGTTTTTTTTTTTCTCTCTTTCATCTGAATTGAAGATGTGAAGAGCCCCGCCCACTTTTTATAAGACAGAGGCTCCAGGGTGGTGCTGGAAATGCCAGTGAAATGTCAAGCAGCAGTTTAGAGACACTCTGTGTGTGTGTGTGTGTGTGTGTGTGTGTGTGACTGAGAAGAAGGAGAAGGAACCTCAGTCTGATGAGTACAGGAAGCCAGAGGATCCATTTAGCGTGCACGCACACACACACACACACACACACACACACACACACACACACACAGGGCAAACCCTGACACGGTGTCTTTGTCACCACAGAGACCAAACAGGGCAGGGATGCAGATAAACTCCGCCCACCATCCATCCCATCGTCACCAGCTTCCACCAATCAGAAGCCAGGAGCTGTTGCCAACTGGCTCCAAGGGGCGGAGAAAAAGAATCTGATTGGGCAGCTCGTCCAATCAGGGGCCTGACTCAGCGCTGCTCAACTCTTCCGTCCTGCCGAGTCCGGCGGTGACGTCGCGATCTCGCGGCGTTTTTAACGAGCTAGCGCTAAACATCGGAACCAGCGGTCGACGTCCAAGACGCAGAAACAGCCGAGTCATCGCTCGTCACCGTCTTCGACCGTCTTCTTCAAGCCAAGAACTCAAAACTATTTAGAGACATTCTAATCCCCCCCCCCCCCCCTCTCAATAACGTGTCAGTTATGAATAAAATAAATTTAATCCCTGAAACGTCCCAGAGAATAAACAAGGTGAAGTGTGCGGGCTAAATTTGGTTTCTAAATCCCCTGAATGCTCGCACACACACACACACACACACTCACACGCACACACACACACACACACACTGACAGGCGCACAAACAGAGGTGTTTCTAGGCAGGTGCCATATTTATTATTCCCTATTTTTTTTCTTTCAAATTCTTTTATAAATGTCATCGATGTTATTTTTGGAGGGCGAAGTGCAGTTTAGTCTAACTGTTATATATACATATATATATAAATACATATATAAATATATGTGTACATCTGTATTTAAAATGAAATAACATTTGCATTAACATTATTTGTATTGTGTGAGTGAGTCATGAAGAGCTGCCTAGATTACAAAAGTCGGTGGAGACAGGTTGGCTACAAATGTTACTGGACATGAACACACACACACACACACACACACACACACACCACGCTGAGCAGCTGAGTCATGCTGCGGCGGCGGCAGCGGCGGCGGAGGAGGCGGCTCACCTGGGACACACAGACACCTGTAGCTGTTGCCCACGCTGCGACACACGCCGTGCGCGCAGGGGTTGAGGGCGCAGAAGTCGACCAGCTGGGCGCAGGTGGCGCCGGTGAAGCCGGAGGTGCAGCTGCAGCCGAAGCCCAGCGGCCCGGGGCCCTGGGGGTAGCACGTCCCGTTGTTGTGGCAGGGGCCTGATGCGCACGGGTCCACCTTCTGCTCGCAGCTGGCGCCCTGGTAGCCTGCAGGGGGCGACAGGACGACAGGGGGCGGGGACATCAGCTGCCTGCTCTTTGTAATTGGTCCTTTTTTAAAGTGGGCGGCGACGACAGTCTGGATGTACCGCGATATTTATTGAGGACCAAAATAGTCCTAGCTGTGTTAGCATTAGCATTAGCCTTAGCATGTCCGGTTTGACTTCTGTAAAAAGTGTTTGACAGACATCAGCTAGCTAGCGACTGTGCTCCGTTTCTGAGTGCAGTCGGTCTGTTCACTGTGGGTCTGGACTGGAGGTCTAGACCGGGGGTCTGGACTGGGGGTCTGGACTGGGGGTCTGGACCGGGGGTCTGGACTGAAGCCCAGCATGGCTCCACTCTGAAGGAGCCTCAGGCTCTTCTGCCTTCAGGTGATCCACTCAAATTTCAAATTTCAGCAGAACCCTGGTTGTAGCTCCGCCTCTTCTCTCCTCAGGAGGATGCTGATTGGTGCAGTCCTGCTGCTGCTGTGACTGACTGACTTCTGGTTTTATAGTTGAAGATTCTCCAGCCTGGTCAGCGGCGGCCGTCTGCAGCTTTCCTCTGCAGCTCCTCCTCCTCCCTTCATCATCTCAGACACCTGCACCTCCCCTCCTCTTCTAAAAATAACCCCTCTACTCCTCCTCCTCCTCCTCCTCCTCCTCCTCCTCTCTCCCCCTCCCTCCTCCCATTAGTGGACTCAGTGGCTGTGATTTACAGCTCTGCTGCAGTAAATCCCGCCGCCGGCTGCAGCCTCCATTCAGCTAATGAAGAACTTCTCTCCGTGTTGCAGCCTCCATCGATCGGCGGAGCTTCACTTCACTTCCTTCCATTCT